>CM043709.1:7635156-8167406 GCA_023969325.1 Oryzias curvinotus
CGTCTGCTTCCCTTGGCCTCTACACGGTATAAAGGAAGACCTAATGAGCATACTTTTATCAATAACTTTCACTTGAGGCAAATGCATTAATTCTTGATCTGCTGCCACGCTTCATGGTGCTCAGTCTTCATGAGTCAGTGTTAGAGGAAGAATCACTAATGGTTGTTGGAGAAAAAAAGCAGCAGGAGAGAGTGGATTCAAACATTTCAGGTAAACAAAGTCCTTTCTTTTCTCCAATTAAAAGAGTTTGCTGTCTGTTATTGTGGCACAATTAATTAATATTTAGCAGCTTAGAAATCACAACACAGATGCCACCTGAGGATAGATGCTAAATGCTTCTTCATTTGGGCTGTCATGGTTACAAAGAGGGAAGGTAATCCAAGTCAGATCTGCCAGGGACAGCTGCTTTATCACAATTATAACATTGGGTCTGGCCGCTCTGTCCGAACCTGAGCTTCCTAAGGTGACTCGAGCAGAATCGATCTGACAAACTTTCCGCCGGCGGCAGATTTGCTATCTTCCTCGAGATGTTTGATGTTAACTGCAGTTCCAAACAGTGTACCATTAGTGGGATCAGGTTTAATACGGCGAAATGAGTCTTCACAGTGAAAAGATTCCTCATAAGAAAAGCTTCAGGGAGACTTGCAAAGGAAGAAAATCGAATTATTGGAGTCAGAGTCATGTGCAAATGGAGACAGATAAGAGCAATTTTTCGAGGTTTAGACTGAACTCATTTTTGCTTCATTTCCCCTGGTGGGGAAAATACAATCAGTTCTTCCACCACAGAGGCAGCAATCTTTCATGGGTTTTTTTTAGAGAGAGCGGGAGAGTTCAAAGAGTCTGGCATGTTAGCATATGTTCAAACAATACTTTACATATATTTTTTCTGTCAAGTTTTGAGCACTTTAGGCTGTTCTATCTTCGTTCTTAACATATAATGACAAACGGACTAAAACGAAGATTCTTGCATGGAAACACTGTATATCACATCCAAAGCAAACACAACCTGCAAGTGCGGTCAACTCCAGCTGGAATTGTGCTTCAGGATCCATAGATCATGTTGTTCTAAGGCAAACAATTTTTCAGATTGCACAAGTTAGACCGAACACCTTTGGGAGGAACCTGCTCATAGGTCTTAGCTGTAGCATCTACACTGTACTTTGTTGATATAACCTGGACGGGACCGGTTCCCTTAAGTCACAACCCTAGATAAAAACTTTCCATTTACATCATGGAAAGGGTTATAGAATAAGTGTTTAATTAATGCAAAAACTTTAATACCGGTAATTTGTGCTTCCAGATACTGACAGCCAAAACACAAGTCAGTAGATTAAATAACAAAAAAAAACATTTTAAGAAAGATTTCAGAAAATGTTAATGTGTTCTTACTACAGTGCCACAGTTTGACTTTTGCAGATTTAAAATCCGCCTAATCCCCAGACCATGGCTTTGTCCGAATTTTCTCCCTAACCACTAAAAGATATAGTGCGGGACTATCTAGTGCCCTGGATTTTAACAGCAATTTGGACACCATGCTCACTACTTCTTTTTTTGTGTTTATATATTTGTCCTTTGAAAAAGAAACAGTCACAGATTTATAAATCTCATAAATATGAACATTTTTGAAAGACTATTTATGAATTCACTGTGTTTTGAAGACAAAATCTTGAATGGTTTATAAAAAACCCCCAGTTAAAATATATATTTTTTTCATATAAAAATCATTCAAACGCAATGCATTGTGGTCTATATTCACCAGTCTAGTGTGTATTGATGCACATTGGTTTTTCATAGAGACTTTAGGGCAGTTTCTAGGGCACTATATAGCACTATATAGTGCACTAACTTGTGAAGGAATTCTGACACATGTTGTATATCTGCTTCATCCTCATTCACATCATTTTGGTTGCTGGAGACTGTCCCGGTTATCTTTGGACAAAGCAGCACACGCCCTGAACTGGCTGCTAGTCTTTCGCAGGACGACATTCACAGATAGATAACCACCCATACTTCTGGGGGATTTCTGGTTTTTTGAAACATAAACAATGACCCATGTTCAATGACTGTGGGAGGAAGTGGGAGGAAGCTTAAATGCCCACAAAAAAAAACAATAATAAAAAAATACCCACATATGTACAGCAAGAACTAGCAAACTTCACAGTGAAAGGACCCAGCTGGGATTGGAGCCAGGACCTTCTCATACTGGGGAGACAGTGTTAACCACTACAGCGTCACACATCATCGTGCTGTAATCTCATCTCATTTTCTTTTTTTATGTGCATATTTTCATGATTATATTTAAATCTCACACTTTGGCACTTCCATTGATCCAGGGTTGTGGTTGTTGCCAAGTTGACAACAATCATCAAGCCAGAAACTGTGGCACTAATTTTATTAAAACAGTAGAAAAATTGTGCAAAATTGTAGGAGCTGTCAGAACAAAATTTTAAATCTCTTTTATTGCTTACACTTTTTTTGTGTGGTTTAGACTAAAACATGCAGGCTGCTTGGTAATACATGCTGTAATAATGTCAAATTTAATCGGCCGAGTAAACATAAAATATGAATAAACACAATTTTGACGCTTTTGAGGAGCTGGGGCCACTGATGTAGAAAATCGAATGATCAGGCCACAAGCTCCCTGCTCCATTCTAATAGATTCATGTCTTTGTTTTCCTCCTCCAAGCTAGCATTTAGCCCAAAACTGTACAGTAGAGCCCTGCGCGGGACTATTTTCTTCATCCCGCTCCCGCCCGCGCCCGCTGAATTTCTGACCAATCCCGCCCGCTCCCGCAGCGTCTGCGTTACACTCCCGCCCGCTCCCGCAATATGTATGTCCACTCCCGCCCGCACCCGCAAAACTCAGAGAATTTAGTCCCGCACAGTAATAGAGATGCATTGATTTTGTGTCGTCCCCCGTCCCGCAGGAAAAAAAACACGTATTTGTATTGATATTATTAAAGAGATTCATGTCCTTCTCCAGCCTCATCTTTTGATGCATTCTTCTCTTGTGTAATGTGCAACTTAAATATTAAATATATTTTCACAAATCCTGTTCGGTTAAAAGTGTGCGTGTGTGCGCGCGCGGACAGACGGCCTGAAGCGCGCTCTTAGTAAGAGGCGGGGCGGGGCGTTGCACACCCCCCAACAACAGGTTTGATGACAGAGGCCATTGGGCATCTCTACCTGGTGCTTCACGGAGCTTCAGTACGTAAGACTCCAACAGCCGCACAGCCTAACGTAGTCCGCTATTATATATTCATCCGATATTCATGCCAGCACTGATCCCGCGGGGTTTATTTTTTGCCGCCCGCTCCCGCCCGCAGCACAATCCAAACCGCCCAATCCCGCGAGATTTGGGTTGGGTCCCGCGGGACCCGGCGGGACCCGATCCCAATGCAGCCCTCTACTGTACAGCTCCAATACTACTTGCCACCTATGTTGCATTGGTAATGTTGGTTTTGGGGTTTGAGGTGTGAGGGGCTGTAAGTAAGCGGTAGAAAACGGACTGCTCAGGTAAGGGTGACAGGAAGAGGGGCTGGGGTTGCTCCACGCCAACAGTTCCGCCTAAAACTCAGAGGCAAATTTCAAATGAACTCCTGTTGCTCTGCAGAAACTATGTCCTGGGAAAAAGAACCTTTTATTTTATTTTGACTAAGAACATCATAATTAAAAGACCACATGGGAACACTTTTAAAATAGATCAAAATATGATCGGATTAGGCCTAATTTTTGTGGAAATCTTGCCTAGTCTTGAGAAATCTGTTCACCAACATATTTTATATTGTGCACTAGCTATTGTTAATCAGCTGTAACTACAGTATACATTTCCTCAGGTACAAGAGAAATGCACGATCTGAAGAGGTCAAGTATTTCCTTCTTCTCTGTGTTTACACTTGTTGATGCTGTTTTCTGTGATGACTGGAGCTGCATCTTTCTACAAAGCCTTGTGCACCACTGTCCCCCCCGCCAATCACCATATGTGGCAATAAATCAAACACCTGTTTCTGCTGGGTCGCATCTGTGCCCGAACCTCTGCAGCTTTTTCAGTCAGACAGTTTCAGATGACAGTGCATTCCAAGGGCAGAGTCGAGGAAGACTGAACGAGTTTGTTCCGTGTGTTGCATTCTTAAAGTTGTTATTTTTAAACCAGAGTCACTCTACTGTGTCCAGCGCTTGGGAACACTTTGCCACGGACACTCTGCTCTGATTAAAAAAAGCGAGGAGCATCAGACACATTTCCAGCACTCGCTTCATTTCCTGCACTTTCTTCTTCTTGCACACATCTTTGTCAATGTCTTTACACTCCCTTCTCATTAGAGCAGACATCCATGAAGTGAGAGCCTGACTCTGGAACTGGAGAGCTGGCACAGCACCGCTTTCTGTCTTGACTCAGAGAGGAGCGCGAGGAGAGAAACATTTACTCATTCTGTTTGCAACAAAGAGGATGGGCTCCCTGCACTGCCTCCCTTTGATTAGAGTCCTATCTAGGCCAGCACAAGACGCTGGAGACTTTGTTCCCTGAATCTTCCCTTGCATGGATAAACAGGGAGATGGATCTAACTGTTTTTGGCTCTATATCTAGCTTCCTAATTTGTCCATTGTTGTTTTCTAGCTTTAATTTACTTTATTTTTTTTACATTTTTCTATGTTCTAAAGGGACAATTTTACCATCCTGTTTTCATTAAAAAAAAATATTTATTTCATGCAATCAACCTATTACACGCAAAAAAACATTTCCTTTTTTTTTTACATGAGTGACCCATTTGTGGAATGCAAGGCTTTGGTCACCCTGATCAAAATGTTCATAATTGCTTTTTAGGAGGCTTTTAAATATGACAGTCAGTGTATCAAACAGAGGCTCCTATATTTGTTCATTTAGAACTTCATTACAGTTTCTGCTAGTGTTTATTGGCTGATTAGGTGTCTTGTGACTCAGAGTGTTTTCACAAAAGGAGAGTCCAGCGACTGTGATGGAATTAAGGAAGAATATTTAATAGTTTTCAAGCATTTGGTCTGTTTTTACACTGAGCTAACCAAAGCACACAGAACATTTAGCCTACCTTAGCTGCTTATTTAGAAGCAGTTTTGCAGAAAATGAGCGCAAACTAGTAATAAGGGGTAAATTCCATTTACTTAGTGTTTTACAGTCACAGTCCTTTTCATCCATGGATACATTTTCATACACTGATGGCAGCTCTGCTGCCTAACAATGGCGCCAACATATAACTTCCAAGATCACTATGGGGTTCAGTGTCTTGCCCAAAGGTACTTTGATACATGGGCAGGCAGGGTGCAAACCAAACCTGCAATCTTCAGATTAAAGGGTGAACTGCTCTACCTCTGGTGCATACATAACAAATAAAATAGTAATAATAATATTAATAATCCTGCTGGTTGTCAGATTGTCATGTGTAACGGATGCCTGGGAATGTATCTATTTTGATGTGATTCTGACATGCTGATAATTGATAAATATTCAGGCCATGAAAAGTATATTATCAATATATTGTGTAGATTTTGTTGTTCTTGTTTTGCATTTTTGTTGAACCCCGTCAGGAGCAGGGATTGGCACCAACTACTCCATGACCACAAAATGGAATTATCAGATTTGGAAATGGGATGCATGGGCTTAAAGTCCTCAAAGATTCAGAAGATGCTATCTGGAAGAAAGGAAAGGAATTTCTAAAATAAAGACTTATAAATTCTTGGGCTGTAGAATAAGGTTTTTCAACGAGAAAAGATTTTGAGAAAATGAGTAATGATTTAATCGTAAAACAGAAAAAATGCACAAGAAGAATTACGTTGTTGGCAGTTAGGCTCTGGGCCGATGACCTCTTGCGTGTGTGCTAAAAGCTCAGACAGAGTAAACCCCTAACAGATGCTGATGGTGGTGGGGCCAGATTGTGCATAAACTTCGGTCCTGGTTAATAACTGGGTGGAGGAGGGTTGACAAACTATCTGGAATGAAGTGAATAGGCATCCATGAATTTAACTGGGAAAATGTGCTTGTGATCATGAGAAACGAGGGCAATTTAAATATTGATTCAAAATGAAGACATGGTAATGAGTGGAGTGGGGGGTAAGGGTGTTTTCCTAGAGATTGCCCCCCGCAATTTAAGTTGAGGGGCAAAGCTTCACTTTAAGCAGTTCATTTTTGCAAACATTGCACTTCTGAGCACTCAAAATGCTTTTGCTGAACGACACATTAATGTTGGGAGTCGGATCATCTGGAACCCACAAGATAGCACAAGGGTTAAATTAATTTTAACTTGATGTTTCTTAGGGGAACAGTTAATCGAGTTTGTGTTCATATTTTAATCTCTCTGGAGGTAACATGAAACTTCCCAGGGTTAGGTCAGTTCTCATTCAGGGTCCCACCTTTAACATCCGAAAAGTTCCAACAAATTCTGATGTAATAAACTCTCAGACACTAATTTGTTTGCAATTTTGTTCATTTCAGTCAAACCTCAAGGAAGAGCAAAGTAAAATGAATGCATGAATTATTCATAAATGCTCATTTCATGATCACAAAAGGATTCCATGGCTGGGGAAATGCATAGTCGGTAGTCTCATTATTCCGCTCACCGCCAGCCTTGCAGCCTGGACATCAGCTTGAAATACAAATCCCTAGCTTTCGTTTTCAAGTCAGGTTTCCAACAAAAGCCTCTGAAGTCCAACCATATTTTATGTTGCCGGTATCAGAGTCTGCACTGAAGAATTCACATTGGCCTCCTTTGTATTGAAGCTTCAGCTTCCTGCTTCCATTTATGCTTAAAGTTTGTAGAGGAAAAAAAGAAAAAGTAAAGCGTATTGCGCAAGAAAGTTATGTCATGTTATTGAAGAAATGAGACTTTCATTTTTTGTCAAAATTAATGTAAACAGACAAAAATATCACATTTGTATTTCTAATTATGAGAAGTGTTCTATTTAAAACAGTACCACAGGCTTAAGGAAAGGGATATTGCATCATCTTTCCAGGTATCTGTCACCTACATTTTCCAGGCTTTCTCCAGTTCTTCTCTGAGTGCGACTTCTATTTTCATATCTAAACCATACCTGTTCCTGTCAATCAGAGGGCAAACAAGTGAAGCACCCCCCCCCGTGGTGACCCCCTACTTTGGAACATGTCAAAGAAGAAACCTTGAAGTGTTTTGTTTTTCATTCCTAATCCCTTGTAATTTGTGCATTCTAGAAGAAAACCATTTTTGTTTTAGGTGATAACAGCCTATTTGTCCATTTAAAGAATGTTGCCTGCAGCTTTCCACTAACGAGCTGCAGTGCATTGGTTTTATATACAAAGAAGATGCTGTTGCACACACAGTAAAGCTCCAGCAGAGTGGAAGCAATAATTCATGTGTTCAAAGTGTCTCAAGAATTGGGTGAACTGGGACTTAAAAGTTTTTTACATAATGGCAAGACTCACAATCTGTCTAAATGCAGTATGTAATGTGAATGTATGACATGTACAAAACTGTAAATAGAAATATGCAGATCATTATGTATCGTCGAATAAGGGGTGGGAAGATTTCTCTTCAACCCACTCTTTTTCAAACACACTGTCTTGTTTTATCTTTCTTTTTAAACTCTTGTGTTTATTTTTATTTGTGTTTGAAATAAAGAAAATTGAACTGAATTGAAAGCATTGTTTGTGATTGTTTATTAGAAAGGTTAAATGCTATTGAGAAATCAAAGTAGATCAGCTTTGTTAAAGCTTAAAAAAATAAATATGATCATACAATTTGACTGTGAAATGCAGTATTTAGTCTCAAGCAATTTGTTTTCGTTTCTCATCCAATGTCAATGTTAGTAACTTTTTACAATAGTATTTTTTTACAGTAGCATATGTGCAATGATTAGGGAATTACAACAGAATGACCACCCTAAAATGGTACAGTTTAAAGCAGCAAGATCATGAGACCATAACAAATGAAAATAAAATAAATAAAATGCTTTTTTTCCACTGCTTTTTGGCAATCAGTTCAAACATTTTTTTATTATTCTTTTCAACTCAAAGAATGAAAAAGAAAAAAGCTCAATAAGCCAGACTTTCTGATAGGCTTTAAAGGCCTAACACACTAATTTAATTTTTTTGTATGACTGTAATGTTTGATCCAACTTTTTCAAACAACTATTAGCTGCCTGTTTTTTCGTGAATTAATTTTATCTTTGAACTTTATTTATTTTTTGGTACACAATAAAAACTTCATTGTTAAAAAACAATCCACATTTGGGTTGTTTTTAACCCAACTCTGAGGATAAAAAGGGACTAACTTTTTTTCTGCATAATTCAACTCAGTAAAAAAAAAAAAAAAAAGAAAAAAGCTGGATAAAAACACAAATTGGGTTCAGTTAAAACCCCAACAACCCAAAAAATACGTGTAGCTGTAAAATAAATCCCAAAAATATTTTCCAACATGGTTGAAGAAATGACCTAAGTGTTATTTGAGTCTCTGTTTTCTCTTTTTTGCAAAGTAGATGACATAGAGTTTTATTCCTGTGGAGTAAACTGACTAAAACTGAAGGTCACTTTTCCAATTGTCTGTCTGGAGCTTTCCCTTTTCAAAGATATGTAATATATTTAGCAGCATTTGATCATCATCGCTGAAAATAATACATGACTCATTGTTATTCTAAGATGGTAATGTTGTAGGTAAGAGATAACTTTTAAACGACATGTAATCTGCACAATTTGAAAGTAACTTGCACAACACTGCCAAATGACGCACTTACAATTCAACACTCCTCAACCAAGTATTGGGTATTTTTTTGCGTCTCTTTTGCCTCCAGAAACTTTATTATTATTTTTTTTTGCAAAAATCGTGTCCAAATGTGAACTTTAAATGAACCCTCATCCTCACTTATGCTCCGCCATCCAAGTTTTTGCTTCTTTGAAGTAATTGCACTATTTCAAAGGAAATCCCATATAGCCTTGATGTAATCAATAACTTTTAATGTTTTAGATTTTGGCAGCGTTGTGAAAAAAATAAAAAGACCAGCACTCCTTCAAATAAAACTATCAGAAGCAAATAACTTGCAAATAACTAGGTTGACAAAAAATGGTATATTTTAAACTTTGAAGGGGCAATTTGTACTTTTCAGTGCTAAAAACAGACTTAATTGTCCAAAAACATTTTGTTAATTAAATAAAAAATAAATACAGGTGAGAAAAAGGGAAGAAACAATATTTAAAAAAAGGTTTTGTTTCATTCCAACAGTTTAATATGGACTACAGGTAGTAAAATAAAAAAATGGAACAATGCCCGATTTTGTTTGAATTAAATGCATCAATAAATCTTCTATTCCTGCTTCATTTATTAATGCAGGGTCACAGGGATCGCTGGAACCAATCCTTACAACTTTAGGGTGAATGGGAGATACACTCTTGACAGTTCACCATTCTATTTCAAGATAAGATGTATGCATAGTTTATATTATTTATATTTCACTCTTTTTTTATGCATATTCTTTATATACTTTTTATGCCAAGTCTGCATCGCTGATGCTGCCTTTTAAGCCAATTGAATAATAACTTCATTTTTTATCTAAAATCTAACGTGACAATGTCATAAAAGATTCAGTTTTGGAGTATTGTGCCTTTTCTGCCATTTTTGCTTCTTCCTCTTTAAGTAACTTGATGCTTTACTTCCACCACAATGTCAGTGTAATTATATAAAATGAATCGTATTTCTCATTTTAATTTCAACATTATTAAACCCAATGGAGGGACATAAGAAGGTGACCTAGTCAGTCTATGCATGTTTGTTTTTTGACCTTTATCACAAGAATAGACAATCAGCTGGCTCCAATTGCAGCTGGTTTATTAGCTCAGCTAAAAGGCCACAAAGCTAAATCCAGGTCAGGCAGTTAGGGGTTAATAACAGGCATGAGATTATCAGAGAAGAGACAAAGGTATTCAGGATCCAGGCGAGAGTCGGTGCAGGCGGCAGGCAAACAGAGTCAGAAACGGAGTCGGGGAAACAGAAGATCAAATCTTGGTACAAGGCTTGGTAATTAAAGCAGGGTGGCACAAACCAGTGGTCCCCAACCACCGGGCCGCGGACCGGTACTGGGCCGCGGGACACTTGGCACCGGGCCGCAGAGCGGTTCCAGGCCGCGGGAAATTTTTGCACCGGGACGCACAGAAAGAAAAAATAATTTCCATTTTATTGGTTTTTTTTCCGACAAAAACGTTTTATTTTGAAAAGTGACCGGATTCACTTTGTTACATCTGTCACACTTAACGCACGTCAAAGTCGCGACACCAAACATCAGGTGATAAACCCCACTAAAATTAAACCCAAACAACCAAAATGAGCAAAAAACAAACTTCTTTAGAAAGTTGCTTTGACAAGGGGAAAATTATGATTATTATTGTTATTATCATTACTAAAGAGAAAATACCACCCCCGGTCCACGTTAAATCTGTCTTGCGTAGCACCTCAACCCCCCGGTCCGCAGTAAACGTGCCTTGCGTTGTACCGGTCCACGGTGACAAAAAGGTTGGGGACCACTGGCACAAACAATCACTGGCACTGAGTGATGCTCAGTACAGTGCTTAAGTAGACTGTGAGTGATTTGGCATATGAGAGTCAGGTGTGCAGCACTCAGAAACTGCATGCTGGGGTTGCTGGGGGATGAAGTGCATTTAGTTCTCTGGAGTAGGGGTGTGTATTGGCAAGAGTGAGGCGATACGATACCTGTTGTTTTTACCAGGCAAATTCATAGTGCTTTTATTTTTGGTAACTTAAAACATAGAAAGGGAACATCAGCATTGTACGACGGAGTATTAGGGCCACCAAAAAAAAAAAAAATTAAAGCCGCAAGCGGCGTTGTATGGCCCGCAGACGCAACCCGCCTTCCACGCCCAACTCTACGCACCACCGCCGCCCTCACCGCCCTCACCGCCCACCTTTGATGAGGGATAGTAAAAGCTTTATAAGCTAATAATGCTAACTATGCTAATCATGCTAGCTATGCTAATTTGGCTAAAAGTGCTAGCATAGCGATCAGCATTATTAACTGTTTTAGAAAAACGCATTAGCTAAAATGCTAATTATGCTAACTATGCTAGCTATGCTAATGTGGCTAAAATTGCTAGCATAGCGATCAGCATCATCAACTGACTCAGAAAAACACATTGTTTAAGATGCTAATTATGCTAACTATGCAAGCTATGCTAACATGGCTAAAACTGCTAGCATAGCGATCAGCATCATTAACTTACTCAGAAAAACACATTGCTCCATTGGTGAAAGCTACATGTCATGAGTTGACAAAAAAACCACTTTTTTTCAAAATGGCGGCTTTTCTGTTAATTTTATCTCCATAGCAACCATTTTATGTTTTGTTTGCCTCGGTAGGACGAACGGATTAACGTCAGTTTCGGACAAATCGGGAAAAGTAAACTTTTTGTTGTCCTTAGCAACAGTGGTTTTATGCTAACCACGCCCACATTCCTTATATGTCCTTGTCCAGTGTTTTTCAATGTATTCAGATCCAGGCATAAATGCAAGCATTCAATTTTCACTGTATTGTATTGAAAGGCATGGGAGTTATAACAGTGCGCCACTTTGCTAGCTCGCCATGCGCACGCCGTTCAAAATCTACAACTTCTAATTCCAACATTTTTTCCACAGTAGCTTGCCATTAATGCCCAAAAGGTTTCGAGATGATCGTTGAAAATTTCAACGACAAGTTTACGTTTGAATCTGGTGGTAAAGGTGTTTTTTATAGAAAATTCAAGATGGCGGCCTTTTCCCGAGGTCAAAGGTCGACGAAACTCCAGAGGTGATTGTAGACTTACGCTAGGGACATGCGAGTCAAATTTCGTGAAAATCGCTCGAAAAAAAGTTCATTTTTCCATATTGTGTAAAACCGCGAAAATCTCAAAATGGCCGATTTTGGCACAAAATGGCCGCCAAACCATAGGTCGTGTCGCCATCACGTAATGATTTCAAAAGTTTGATTGGATATATCCAACAAAGTTATCTGGGTTTCGTTAGCCGATTCTTAAAAAAAAATCCGAAATTTTTTTTTTTTGCCGAGTCAGCACTTTTTTTTGCGATCGTTTTTTGCTTACCACGGCCACATTCCTTTAACGATGTTGTCGTATGTGGCATCGTTTTGTTCAGTGTGGGCCAGGGAATCGCATATTTCATTTTCACAACATTCCGATGAAATATGTGCGAGCTAGCTAAAATGGCGGCGGTTGCGAATTCGCCACGCGCACGCCGTTCAAAATCTACAACTTCTAATTCCAACATTTTGTCCACAGTAGCTTGCCATTGATGCCCGAGAAGTTTCCAGAAGATCGATAAAAATCCCTAGGACGAGTTTTCGTTTGTATCTGTTACTAAAGGTGCTTTTTTAGTCAAATTCAAGATGGCCGCCCCTTGCCAAGGTCAAAGGTCAACGAAACTTCTTTGGTTAATGTAGAATCATGGTCTTAGCATGTGTGTGCGATTTCGTGAAAATCGCTCAAACAAAAGTGTCGTTTTCCCATATTGTCAAAAAACACGAAAATCGCCATTTCTCTGAGTTCGCCACAAAATGGCCGCCAAGCCGTAGGTCGTGTGGCCATCCCATAATGATTTCAAAACTTCTTTGGGATATCTCCAACACGCGTGTTTAGGTTTCGTAGCTCTAATTTAAAATATTTTTTTTTGGCTCCATAAGCAATTTTCGGCCCATTCATTTTTTTGACGGGAACGCTCGCCGTGATGTCATCGACTTCGGGGGGGTGACGTTCTCTTTGCCGAAAATTCATTTTCAATTTATCCTAGGTGTGTGCCAATTTTGGTGAGTTTTCGGGTATGTGGCGGGGGTCAAATTTGAGCTCAACGGATCCGTTAGAAAGAAGAAACGTAATAATAATAATAATAATAATAATAATGAAACGAAGCAGAAACAATAAGAAGTTTTTTCCCCAGGGTGCTTCCTATGTATTTCAATGCAGCCAGTCTTTTACTATAGGCTGGGCATGTCTTTTTGGCTTTAAACCCGTCCTTTGAGGGCTTTTTTGGGCTTTTTCGTGTTTTTGTCGTCATTTTTGCGACTACAATTTTGTCGTTTGTGCGTTGGTGTTGTGCGTGTGTGTGTTTTTTTTTGTTGCGTTACACAATTGTCGACTTGTTTTGTGCTTTGGGCGACTTTTGACCCCATTTTTTGGCGTTTTGACGCGTTTTTTTGACGTTTTGGGGCTTTTTGAGTGTTCGACCCTCGTAGCAGTTACAATATGGTCCTTGCAGTTGTGACTGCTGCGGGCCATAAAAAGTTAAATTACGACTTTTTATCTCGTAAATTTAGGAGATAAAAACTCGTAAATTTAGGAGATAAAAACTCGTAAATTTAGGAGATAAAAACTCGTAAATTTACAAGATTTTAAGTCGTAAATTTATGATTAATGTGGACGTGAGCATGCAGAGCAGCAGGTGAACGCCGCGCAGCAGCAGAGCAGACCCACTAAACTTTGTTAAGCAGGCGAGATGAATGTTCATTGATAACGTTCCATATGTCTGGAAGCTATTGATGGGTGGTGCGGGATCTCTGCAGCCCGATGAAGCCATCGTCGGTATTCCTGCAGCTGTCCACGTCAATCCTTACTTCCTCCACCAAAGACAAATCTCTACATTTGTGTGACGCTTCCGTCCGAGGAGGAGCACTTATTTGTCATTTTCAACGTTCTAATGATAATATAAAAGACTATTTTCATTCCTCTTTATTGTTTTATGCTGAAACGGGACATTTCATCTGCAGGAGGGGGCGTATGTAAAACTGTTTACTTCCGCATTGGTGTTCGGATGACACGTTCATGACGTCAGTTGACAGATGAACTTCAGGGTGTGAATGAAAAGGAGAATAAAGGCTGCAGCGGTCCTCTGCACCCAAACGTGTCTCTGAGCTTCATATTTTACGCATTAAACTCCGCTTTACTGACACTGAACCCCGGACAGACGGTTCCACTGACAAAAATCTGATTTTAAGTCATCTAAAGGTTCAGAATCTGTTTTTTAAACCTGTAATCCAGAAATAAAGCTTCACAAAAGGCTCCACGTATTTAATCTTCAAGCTAGGCTCCGATAAACGGACAACTTCGGTGTTTTCTCCTTAATCTACGACTTTTTATCTCGTAAATTTACGAGATAAAAACTCGTAAATTTACGACTTTTTATCTCCTAAATTTACGACTTTTTATCTCGTAAATTTACGAGATAAAAAGTCGTAGATTAACTTTTTTTTTTTTTTTTTGGTGGCCCTAATACTCCGTCGTAGCATTGTCTAATTTCACAACAAAATATATTTCAGTATAAAGAAAAAAATGAAATGAATGTGCTCTAACCAATAAGGTTCTAAAACTATGATTAAGTTAATAAAGTGCTGTTTATTTTTAATATTGCTTAATGTAGCTTCTCCAGTACTTTTAAACAGTTCAGGAGCCTCAACGGTGCTTCAAAAATAAGGAGGGAAAAAAACATTAATTCTTTCCAGAAACAATAAAGTGTGATGATGAGGCAGCATGACAGGATGAAGGAGAGCGCATTAATGTAGTAAAGATGCTTCGTGTACATCACAGTCTGCTCTGCACCGTTGCAGCCACGCTTTCTCACACGCGGAAGTAAACTAGTAATGGTCATCGCCACGATGTTGGTCTTTTTTCAGAGCGTTGTACACATCATTCTGATCAATCGGGTCGCTAAACTAGAATCTATTGCTTGGAGGTTATGCAGAACTTTGGCCCGATTTGCCAATAGCATTTTGGCCGATGCAAAGTGCATTAGCCTATTAGCCGCTGTGGAGCTGCAGTGCTTCACTCGTTCTTCTCTGAGCCTCTAAAAGGCACTGCAATCTGCATTTTTATATGTTTTAGGCAGCAAAATAGCCAAGAGTTTCGGTTCGGTTCCCATCCCAAGTTAAAATAAGTAGTTCACGTCTCATGACAACGAAAAAAGCTGCCTCTAGCTGAGGTCTTCCTGTTGTTTTGTGTGGTCTAGAGCTGCTCAAAGGGACTCCGTTTGCTCTGCTGCCAACTAGCGGTTGGAGGTTGAAGTGGAAAACAAGAGTCAGATACTGAAGGACACTTAGAAATAATTAAATAAATATTGTCCTGACAGCATTTTGAATCGATTCAAGTATCACCAAATGAAATACTCGATATATTGCAAAATTGATTTTTTTCTAACACGCCTACTCTGGAGACTGCTCCCTACGGTGACCAGAGGGGGAGACACCTTTAATCAATGTTTCTGTCTGGACAGTCCTATAACTACCTTTATGTTACATTTTCCTCTGCTGAAAGTTAAAAGCAGCTGATTGCCAGGAAATGTGATGAATTCTATGAATTGAAATTAGTTTAAGAACAACTTAAGGTCAGTAATTAGGGATAGTTATTTAGCAGCAACTCTGGTCTCTTTTGTTGTTATGCTTTTGTTGTTGGTTTTTCTATGCCTGCTGAAAATTATTTTTGCAACAGTAATTTCCACTGTTAGACATTGTAATGGTGTGGAATTATTTTAATGAAGCATGAAAAGAATTCAAATGTGCAACTTCTAAAAAAAAAAAAGAAATAAAAATGTTGCCTTACAACAAAAGCATGGCTTAGCATTCCATGTGTCAGATGTTAGGAGGAAAATATGTCCTATTTAAGTTCCAAAGCCTTCTTGAATAAATGAAGTAGTAGAAAAAAAAAAGAAAAGAGCTCACTAAGCTCCCAGCTTTGAACATAGCATAAAGCGGGGAAATGAGAGAAATGCTGTTTACTGAATTCATTTAAAGAGTAACAATACAAAGGGAATAAAACAAACAAAATCCACAGTTGATTCACTAATTGCTTCTTATGCAATATGAGTTCTTGTTTATTCCACAATGTTCACAGTAGACTCATTAAAACAAAAGCTGACCTTTTTAAAGTAAAAAAAAATAATTTGGTATGACCTCAAAATTCTTAAAAACACTTTTTAGAACTACTTTTAAAAGAAATATATTTAGAATTTAAGGAATATTTTATTTGAAGCGGTAAACTAAGTTCAACTTAGTGGTTAACAAAGTTGAAATTTGTCTACCAGATTTGGTTTCTTGCATTTAATTCATCCAAAAGATCACATCCCTAATAACAATAATTTAGATTGTTGACACTCAAAGGTTTTCATTACGAGCATCAAGAAGGATGATCATTTACAAAACATGCTTAATGGAAAGAAATACCATAAAGAGCAAGATCTTCAGGTTTTATTTATTGCAGGCTCAATGTCAGAATTGTTTGTTTAATATTTTGAGTCATAAAGAAATTTGCTTTCCAGGGAATAAAGTGTAAAAATTCATTGGCTCTCTTAAATGAAGATTTCCTTAATTGATAAAAAGTGTGTTTATCTCATGAAATATGAACACCTCTGACCCATTTTCTTGTTTTGAGATGCAAATAAATAACACTTTTTTTTCTGTGGAATATGGACCCTCCACTACAGACGCTACAGTATCATTAGACAATTGGGTCTTCGATGAATGTGAGGAAGGTTATCAGGAAAGCAGAAACTCCCCAGTTCCATTTAGAGCACTAATCATTTGGATTATTTCCCCAGTTTGGGTTGACGATGGGGCTTTGCATGGATTTTTGCCTCTCATTAGCCAAGGAGAAATTATTTCTGCTTGGGTGCAAGAAAATCTCTTCTCTCTTGGTGGACCTGTATGAATGCCTGAACCGTGAAAATTGAGCTACAACAATTGCACTGTGCGCCAAGAGCTCACATTTGTTCAGCTATACAACACGGAGCTGGTGATTTCTGTCCATCTGTTCTGCGGCACACCCTCAAACTCAAGCTAATCACCATGACCACCATCATCAGTGAGGGTCATTCAGGACGGCTGATCTACTGAACTCTGCACAAACACCAAAACACAAGTTATGTGTTAGATAGGAAATTATAACAATGGAGCAGGTGTGGATGGGGGTGCAGGGTAAGAGGCCAAAGTCCCAACAGCAGCCGCCGTTGTTCCTCTGGGGTCTAATTATGGCTCCAAATTTTCCTGTTTGTTGCACAAACATCACAAGCAGATTGAATTTGATCACATTTTTAGAAAGGCAAATGGCTGTGTTTACATTTCAATAATATTCAATCAAGGCAATTCGTGCATCTAGTCATGTTAGTCACATATATTAAGGCTGACAGTATTTTCCAGATGGAAAGTTAAACGGTATCAAACAGAATTTTGAAAAGCTGTTTTTTGAAAAGCTGAAAGTGCTGTTATAAAAACAGAAAATAATAACAACTGGGTTCAAAGATATCTGTCATTGCTGCACGTCAGGATTTCAGCGCCTTCTCTGCTGCCCACTAATCTATTTAATCACTTGTTATTATACTGCTTTACCATCACCTCTTCACCAGAAAGTGACCTGTCTTCCCTCAGTGCTTCCGCTACTTTTCATTATTTTGTGTGTGTGTGTGTGCGTGCGTGTGTGTGTTCTGCCTGTTAAATTTTTCCAGACCTGGATTTTAGGCTCAGTTTGGTGAGTTTTTTAGTTAAACTTTGCTCCTGGAGGACGATGAAGAGGCGTAGCTATGAAGCGATGCTGCTTGGAAAAAAAAAAAAAAATTTCAATTATCAGAAGTGGCACTAACCACTGAGGCATAAGCAATTTGATTTAGTTCTTTGTTTTTGACAAGATCCAACAAAACGGTTTTAATTTACACAGGATTCGATTTTTTTGCATGAAAAACTTGACAAATCTAACAAAGTAAATGAGAAGATTTGCTTCACTTTCCACAAAATCTGTGCTAGCCAGAAAAGAGATTACCCAACAAAAAATGACTTCTGGTTCATGCAAAAAATGCCTGCTTTTAGAATTTTTTTCATTTAAATACTTCGAACACATTCATATTTTGAAGACGCAATTTAATTATTTCCAAGAAACGAATTACTATTTTGTGGGAACAAAATATTTTTTTGTGGTAATGAAACCCTAATTCGTGGGAATGTTTTATTGTATTTATTTTTTACCCATGTTAGGTCATGTGCTCCATAGAGATCTGTTAGTAACCACCAGAAAAGAAAATATGATTATAATACGACGCACATCATGTCCGTTCTTTTTTCTTTTTTTTTTTTTACAAGAAAAAAGACAACAAGCCCTAAAACTGTCCCAAACCTAAAATTCATCAGTTGAATAATAGCAGATTTCACATTGGGTAGAGAATGTTCTACATCTGTGAATCTAACATAGTGTCTGCAGGACTATTAGCCAGATGCAAACTTATTATATTTAAAACATCTGTTGAATCTTAAATTGGCAGCTAATTCAAAGAAGAATGGTTGAAAATTACTTTAAATCGTGCAATAGAGAATTTGTCTTTACAAAATCTAAATAAAAGATGTCATGCTCCTTTCACATAATAACTTCTAAAGGGTTAAAAAAACTGCAGAATCCTTTTGTTGTGAGCTGTAACCTTATTTTCTTGGCAGTATTGTCTTCTTCACAGCTTTTACCGCATCCCTCCTTTCATCTACCATTTGAACATGTTGTGCTTTCAAATCTATCTGCTGCAGGACAGTTCAAGTGTTCCCTCCTTGTGCCTTTGATGTCCTTTTCAAATCTTAAGATATTTCCAGCAAGTATAGTTCAAACCTGGAACCGTGTTAATCTACATTTTAAATAAATTTACTGATGGTACCCTTGCTCAAGGAGTTTAAATTCTCTCTGTTTTTTGTTTTGTTTTTTTTTACTTATAAGTTATGGGCACTGCCTGCATTGAAGTCCCTTATCAAAGAGTAAAAAAAGGTTTCTGCATTTTGAACTAACCTTAAATAACAAAAAACCCTGCTGTATTCTTTGTGGTGTGATCTAAATGGAGCATTTTTGGAACTATGTAAAATGAGACATTAAAAGAAAATGATGTATTATGAAAACCTTGAGGTCAATTGGAAAAAAAATACTTGACTGGACCATGTAGTTAATCTAAAGACAAAGCAAAAACGTTTGCCACAGAATATTGTTTTTAAAAATACAAATATTGTTTTTAAGCTCAAGTTTAAAAACACCTGTATTATTCTCATGTAATGATTAGTTGAGGATGTTCAAAAACTACTACTTTGTGCTGTAGCAGATTACAAAAAGAAAAAAATATATAATATTTTTAACGCACTTTCCTTGGAATTATTATGGACGAGAAAAAAAAACATTTTTTTACACCCATGTACCACAAATAATTAGAAAATTCAGGTTGATACATATAATTACTAGAAATACAAAAAAATGAATATCAGAGGTGAGGACATGCCTCCCACTAAATGACCCTAACCACAGAAGGACATCCTGTAGATTAATGTAAAAAAAAAAGCATTAAATAGGTAATTCCAACAATTCTACTATTAATTATATCAGTGTTTTTTACCAGTGTGCCGTGCCGTGGGAAATGGTCAAGTGTGTCGTGGGAAATTGCCCTCATTAACTGATCTAAAAACATTTCTCATCTCCAGGATTTCAGCTCTGTGTTCATTCAAACAGGCCCTGATAAAACACTGAGTAGTTAGGAATATGAAAGACTGTTAAATACTTTTTTCTTTGTGTTTATTTTATTTTATTAAAGACATTTTGATCAGAATGACAGTACCGCGATTTAGCTGCAGCTTCGACTGTATTTAGGAAAAGTCCCGCCCCTTAACTGTCTCCACCAATCATTCTTGGGGGGCTTAATCACATGTCATCAGTCTGACCAATCAGAAGTGGTTAAAATATTAACTTCCTTGTCCCGATTTAGTTTGTAAAGTCGCTCAGTTTTAACAAAAATACCAGCTAAAGCTCGTCTTTAGCGGTGTAGCTTTCCACAGAATCCGGTGTCAGACCGTGGAACAAGAGAACAAAACAATGAAGCTCTGAAAAGCGATCTCCGGCCATTTTATGCACTACATCTCCCATGATGCATTGGGGTAAAGCGACCGCGCACAAGGAGATTTGTTGTGAAACGTCTTATAACCAACGAACACACCTCAAACTGTTTTAAATCTTCTAACTTAACTTTTATTACATCTTTTAGAAAAAAAAACAGCTGCAGTTTCCAGCTTTTTCTGCAACAATTATCTCAAAAATGCACATGAGATTGTGGAGGGACTGTAGATCAATACAGGCTATGAGTTTGTCCCTTTTTTTTTTTTTTGGGATGCTGGTGTGCCGCGGGATTTTTTTTAAGCTTAAAGTGTGCCGTGGCTCAAAAAAGGTTGAAAAACACTGAAATATATAATGCTATGTTTCAAATAAAAACAGGGATTACAACAAAATAAGGAATACAAAAATGCCTTCTGACTACTGCTATCACGTTGAAATTTGTGGTAAAAGACAATATTTCTAAAAATAGAAGTGATGTACTAATAACATTATGGCAAATATTTAACAATACAAAACCAATGTCTGATTCTATTTCATATTCTTTTTATAAACATGGCAGGTTTGTATTGGGCTAAAGAAGAATGTAGGAATGTGTAGTGACTCAGTATGGCTCCAAAAAACACGAAAGTGGATGCTAATGACAGACTAGAGCACTAGGATTCAGACTTTCTCACCCACGCACACATGCTGGTCTAACCTTTACTGTGACTTTAGCATAAAAGTCCTCCTTATCTTCTCTTTGCTTTGGAAGACTCTCTGTCTTACTTAAGATATGTTGGTCCGGCATTGGTCATCCGATCTTTAATATTTTGCATTTTGATTAAAAATCTAACAGGTATGTTTGCAACATTTGAGTGTGTGGACAGGCCCCGCCCCTTTTAGGTTTATTTTACATCTACACCTGACAGTAATGATTATAAACTTTCGGCAACCTTTTCCCTCCTCTTCTTTTCTGTCTGGTCCAACAAAAATAATTAATATATATAAAGTTTAGTCTAAATTACAAACAGTGTTTATTCAAATATACACCTTGTGTGTCAGAAGATTTATAACCCCCTGTTGTAACAGTAAAATATGTCCACCAGAAGAGGCCTTCTGCTCTCATCTGTTTGCTCCGCTGTTGGACAGGACAAGTAAAACATAAAAGTAATAATAATAAGATATTCACCATGTTTCCAGTCAGAGCAAATCATAAAAGAGTAGACTCCTTTTAAACTTTATTAGCAACAAACAACTGTGAGCTTGAGAGAGTCCTCTTCATTGAGGCGGAGCTTCTGCCTGCCTCACTTTCTATCTTTTGAGTGCAGCTTTATGTCAAATCCAAACACTAAATGTACAATGGGAAAAAAAAGAAAAACATTACCTATTAAATGGAAAATGATGACAGGTAATAAATGTGTCTATGATGTATATATATATGTATGTTTTAATAAACCATTTTTATTAGCATAAGGTACTGCGAGAGATTGGTGACCTGTCCAGGGTGTCCCCTGCCTTTGCCCGTAAGTAGCCAGGATAGGGTCCGGCAACCTCGTGACCCTGTAAGGGATACGAATGAATGAATGAATAAGGTAAAGGCAAGCACTCAACCCAGCTTGCATGTGATTGTTCCATCTAACATGATGTGGAACTTGGTGCCTTCTAGACTATGCTGTAATTAAACAGGAAATATGCCAAATACAGAGATTGTAAATATACAAATTATTAAAATGATTAGAATTGTTCATGAAAATATCATTTTTAGCACAGATTGATGGATACATATTCTATTTTTAGTGTATCTTGTAATGGCAGGTGAGGATGATGTCAGCTGGGTAAGACTCTGCCTCACCTGACCACAAATCCCTGTTACACAGACTTGAATCCATAAAAGGCCAGCATTTAACAATCAAGAGTTCTCAACGAAGTTTATAAAAAAAAAAAAAAAATAGCAACCAGATCTTAAAAGTGAGCACAAAAGTTCATAGGCAGACATTTAGGGGAGGGATTTTGTGTGGTTTTTTTTTTAACTAAAAGGGTAAAAATGTTAGTGGAAGTTTTTTTTTGTTTGGAGACAGAAAGGCGGGACAATATGCTGATTTCTACATCCAATAAAAGCATGCAATAATGTCTCTGCACTTGCTCTGAAAAAAAAAAAACCACCACTATCAGAATGGGAAATTTCTGTTTCTGAATATTTCTGCACAAAATGTGTATTCATGGTCATTAAAGAACCCAGAGATAGACATTAGAGGTGACAGCTGCAAACTTGTCATGTCCATGATTGAACGTTGGCAGGTGGACAGGTGCATGAGGTAAGTGACTGTAGAAGCTGACCTTTCAACTGTCCTGTCAGTTTGGCTTTGTAAGGGCTTGCAGGGAGCTCATTCCATTGTGCCATATGAACCTGTTCTACGTAAGTATCTACAGCACATTTTCTTGAAGTTACAATGACATACTATGTGGGTTTAGCCAACCAAACATGTTTAAATAAGGAATGCCACACACATAAATCATCTTTTTGGCTGATTTATATTAAGTTTGAATGCTCCAGACAACAAACACAATAAATGTTGTACAATATAACTCATAGACTGCTATATAGATGGATGAAGAAATTCCTCAGCTCTGATATGCAAAAGCCTTTCTAAGCAAAGGGAACTGTTTGTTTAATATCCTGTGTTTCTTTCCCCCTTTTCTTACAAGATAGAAATGTCACCAATTTGGGAAAGCCATGCACTCTTGCAAAAATGTAACATCATAAGTTGCTTAGGCTTTTGTTAAAGCCTTAGATACACAATGATGATTTGCACATATATGGGGGGTTGACCAGTATGAATGTTATTTGTTTTTGGGTTGTCCAGGCCTGTAGAGAGTCATAGACAAGAGCAGATGCCTCTTAAGGGGAGCACAGGTGTGTCTCGCTGTTCCCTTGAGGCTTGTACAGCTACCTCCAGGGACGTCATGAAAGCGGAATGCACCTTAGTTTTATTTTGTGTCATGAAGTATTTGTAAGGTTAATGTAAATTATATGCACTTATGACATATGGGTGATGCAGCTGTACTGTACCCTTAGCCCTTGTGCTATCTTATGACCCCACCCTTCCATTGACGTGTTCTCCCTACCATGACAAAGGTGGATAAAGGTGGATAGATTTCATGTAATCCATGGACACCAGTGAAGATCACAAATCATTGAAGAAAAAAGGTTCAGCGCACTGTCTTGTGGGTCTAGATGACCCAACTCCCAATGTTAAAGTGCCTAGAATAGCACAAGGGTTAAGCCACATTCTAGTTGTTATTGAGGTGCGCATAATGGCTCTTTACTGACTGCACCCAAATGCTATACACAGGTGGCGTGCAGGCCATACACGAGTGCTCGTAGGATTTCCACACAAACTGCGTTAGTTAGGCTGTGCGCAAGGAGCGCAGGCTGTTTACTTGAACAGCACTAATGGGCTCCTTGTGCAGTGTGCAGGATTCGGGGGGAGCTGAAAACATATTTAAAATCTGTTTAATGTCCGTGTCTCACTTTCTTCACCCCTTTCTTATCCCTGCATATTAAGTGTTTGCTAAAACTTGTTGCTCGCAGTATGCCCATAGAAAAATGTGCAGGAAAATGTTCACTCTACGGGCTCACAGAGTGGTCTATGACTTTGATATTTCCTGCAGGCCACCTGTGTGCCATGCACAGATTTGACAATTTTTCACCAGCAAACAGCTGTATCCATCTGTAAGGGCAGTGTCCTTAGAAGTTCTTTCCACAACAGTTTATGCCATTTACCATTTTTAAACTCTATCATCAGTCATCGTTATCCTTCTCTTGAATGCCAGAATGTCTTCCTGTTTTACCCAATTTGATTTTTCTTTTTTGCCATTGCATTCAGTATATTTTTTTCATGCTTATAGTCCAGGAAACTATCGCTGTAAATTGCATTCTTCTCTGTTTCTGTTTGTCACTAAATTGGTAGTTTTGTTCCATAAAAAAAGTTAACTGATGTCCTTAAATCCACTCTCAAAAAACTTTTTTTTCCCCACACACTGAGGATAATGACATCTGCCAACAGCAATATAAGGAAGGTAATGCGCCAAACGATCAAGATATCTGGTCTTTGTCAGACAGTAGTGATGATGAGTAGGAGACTGTTTGTAATCTTCCAACCGTTCAAGCCTTTATTCAACAGAACAGTCCTGCAGTTTGAAATAAATTGCACGTTATTAACTGTGCTTTCAGATAAATGAATGCAATCTTTCTCAGAAACGCTCGGCTATGACAAAAATAATGTTGAAAAATAACACTTTAATCCTCTTTCCTGATGCAATCAGCCGAACGCCACACATCTAAAATCTGATGGAGGAGTTGGGCTGTCTCCAAAACACACCCAACATTCAGGATTTTTCCTCTGAAGCCTGCCAGCCAGCTGTGCACAGTGCAGTGTGTGCCAGATGCTTGGAGCTCAACACATGGTGGTCCAGGATAACGCTGGATATGTGAAGCATTGATTAGGTCGGAGCGTGATGCTTCACATCGCCTGGCTTGGAACTTGTCAACCCGTTTACCCGCAAAATGAAATTTTGTTGTTAGATTAAAAAAATAATAAAAACTCTTTGGAGAATGCCAACTAAACTAGTCTGTCTGTAGATGGATGGTAATCGAAGCACATGAGCTTAACACAACATTTAATGCAAATGTAGCATTGGTTCAATTCAGTTTTTTAAATCTTTTATTTATTTAATTTGCTCTCCAAAATGAGATGGAAGCAAAGACATGCAAGAATATAAGGAATAAGCCAAATACAGCAAATTCCTTCCATTGGATCAAGCAGCTTGATAATTAGGTTGTGATAAATGACTCTTCCTGTAATTGCTGAAACTTCCTTTCCCATTTTTACCACCAAGGCTGATGGTAAATAAAACATGTCATTTGAATAGACATTACAGGTTTGTTCAGTGGCCCACAACCATCACAAAAAGGCGAAGTTGATATTTCATGATGGTGGGAAACTTTCTGAGGACTGCAGACCAGTAATTGAAGGATTTTAAGAGAAATTATATCAATTGTCCTACAATAGTCTGACAAATATAATAATGAGTGTTAATGACAACAGGCTTTCCTTTTGTGACACAGAAATTTGGCTGCACAAGTTGGGAGTTCTGGAATGCGAGGCTGCACGTTGACGCGCTGCATGCTAAAATGATGAGAACATCATTCTGTAAATAAACCTCTCTCCTCACCTCATTAGTGCCTCGTTGTGTTTTGCTTGGCTTGGCTAAAACACAGTCATGGCCACAGCATCTGATGCTGATATAAAGAAAATAAATTAAAAATGGGATATGATTTACTGATTAGAAAAAAAAGGAGAAAAGGGTGAGGGGGAACAAGATTTACAGATTTTTATCCTAATTATTTATATGACTTGAATTAGGTTTAAACTTTATTTTCTTTCTTTGGGGAAATGTGTCAAAGGACACTGGCAAATATCTGTAGAAATCAGATTTTCAGATGTCTGAACTATTCCTCAAAAATAGAACAGGGAATTATTGTAAATATTTTGACATACTAAATATCATTTTTTCCTGTGCAGTAAAGAAAATGTTTTAACTTTAAATAGAATCGTTCGTCCCAGTAAATATGTTTCCCAGAAAGCAGTAGTCTTTCTCTAAAGTTCAAATATAAATACTCAAGATTAAGTTTGAATAAACATACACATACCTATTACGCTTTCAAGAGAACCTTTATTTTAATTTTACATCTACAATTGAAAAAAAAAAATGTCTGTGATATTGAAGTCTTATATTAATGTTTTGTGTTGAATAATACGTGTCTGCATAATCAAAAATGCATGAAATCAGTTTGGCATGTATGAATAAAACCACATTTTCAGAATTAGCATACTATAAACATGGGCCTTTCTTATGAACACCTGGAAGTCTGCAGAGTCTCCTGAAGTAAACACTGAACAGAGACAGCTATGGATCAGAGGAGCAAGGTTTCCGTAAACATGCAAATGATATTCAGGAGGCATCACTGCAACCAATTAGCTTCATTTGTATTTGCATTATATAAATAATTATTTTCCTAAATAGGGACAAATAACCCAAATATTCACTTTGAATTGAATCAAAAGCAGAGTATTTTTCTTCAGCAATCAAAAAAAAAAAAGAAAAAAAGAAAAAAAAGAAAGACTGGATGATTTGAAGAGAGATAAAGCCAGACAACCATGCAAAACAAGAAAAGTGCTTTCCAGCCCTCTCACTGCCTAAACATTTAGCTGTGATTTAATTGGCTTGGTAACAAAGTGACCATGGGGCGTGAATAAATTTGTAACAAGCTCTTTGATCAGACTCATTGGCATCTTGAGCCTCCCCCGACATGCCTGGCTGTCAGCAGGGCTTGGTGAGCTGTGAGAGGTAAGAATTTCGGCACAGGATAAGTGATGTGACAGCCCTCTAACTAGGTACACACATGCCCTCTTCAACATTTCCCACTGTGAATAATTATTTTCCCATCCTTATGTGGTTTGGTTCAAGGTGAAACTCTTGCAGTTGCAGTTTGAAGCAGCAGATCTCTGATAACGATCAAGCTTTTTATGTCAAACACCTAAATTAAAAAAAAGGAAACAACCTTTATTAAAAGAATTATGAGACTAGTGGCAGCAAAAGTCCATCAAATATATCTCCAATGTACACGACAGCACTAGGGGAGTTACCGTTCATCCTAAAATAGCTGCAGATTCATGAGAGCACGTCTTGCATTTTGAGGCTGCAGTCAGTCGTGTTGCAATCTGTCATGTTATCTGTTCGATCTTTTTTCCTCCAATGACTTTAGCATTCAAGGTAGACTTCCCGAGCAGCTGAAGCGCCTCTACATCTGCACTGACTCAGATGAAGAAACACTGTCTTTGGATGATACAAAGAAAAAAGAAAAAAAAATGGTACTATTGAAAATGCATTCAT
Organism: Oryzias curvinotus; assembly: GCA_023969325.1. NCBI lineage: Eukaryota > Metazoa > Chordata > Actinopteri > Beloniformes > Adrianichthyidae > Oryzias > Oryzias curvinotus. The sequence continues at coordinate 7,661,969 of CM043709.1, forward strand.
TTAATTAAAAAACACATGTATTTAGGTCCTGCAACATACTGGTGACCTGTTCTTACCCAACAGTAGCTAGGTTGGGAATGAAATGAATGGATAGATATGTTCTGGTATACTTTGTGGATGTAACTTCATCATGAGACAAAAGTTAGACAATTAACTCATATCATTGTGTGAAATGTAAAAAAAAAAAAAAAAAACATTATGGCCCATAACAGTTTTATTAAGAATAGCTTAAAGGCCTAGAACTGGTCTAAACTGGTGAAATCAGGAATATTTTTTTTAACTTAAATTTCTTTTTGATTATGATATATTGGTTTAGTGCAAACATTGATTATTGTACACAATACAACAAAATCACTCAGGTATATCAAACAAACAGAAATGTGTTAATTAAAAAAAATAGACAAAGAAAATGTAACAAAAATGTCAGAGGAAAATATTTGTGTCTCATTATCATAAATAGAGATTTTTACAGTTATGCATACAATACACAGTCAGTTAATTAGATATAGTGATAACAATCTAAAGTCAAGTAGAATTTGACTTATTGCTTGAAAAGAAGGAAGAAGCAAACTTGGATAACCCCATTTCTACTGAGTTATTGCATTTCATAGTATTGTTTTATGTTTTTCACATAAGATAATTTACTGCTTTAACAAACATGGGTATTAGAAAATTGTTTTTGTGAAAACATTAACTTGTTTTATAGCTTGTTGGTTTTTAAGGCCTCTAACTAGAAACATCACCATTAACAAAAAGAAAAGAAAAAAATCCTCCTTTGCAACTCATTACATTTAACATTTGGACAGGAACGGTTTGAAAGCTTCTTTAAACAATCTGATTACTTCTGTCAGAGATTATGTTTCACATATTAATTTAAGGTAACCATGTTACTCTGCCTCAAGAGGTTTAAGCACTTTTTTATACACGTCATTTGCATAGTCCAACAACGGCAGCAGCAAGTCGTATATCTCCAGCACTGCGAGATGAAGCTGTCAGCTGTGGAGGAGGTAAATGCTCTATGGTTGCTCTCGTGGTCTGGCCTTCTCCATCTGAAGCTCACCCTTACACTCTGCTCCCCACCGCACTGGCTTCCCAGCGCTCCTCAAATCAGCAGATCTTTAAACTGTCTGCAGTGATGAATAGAGGGCGACTGCAGTTGTGGCTGCCACCACGGAGGCAGACACATGATAGGGGGCTGGTAAAGGGCTTCCTGTGCCGCAGTGGCCAAAACATAAAAGTAAATGGAGATGGGCAATAGCTCTGTGTTTATATCTGTTTTTTTTCTTAAATGATGTTTGGACTGTGAGTGCCGCTGGCAAGAAGCAGCGAGAGCACCGCATGCCAAGTCAGACGTTTCCATCAGTCCCTCCCCAGGACTTTTTTTCTTCAGAAACATAATTTTCCTTTTTTCAGATCACAATATTTCTACAAATAATAACTGGGACAGCAAGAAAATGAACTTAACAACATTTTGCAGTAAAAATTTAACACGTTTTAAAAAGGTAATTTAAAAGATTTACATCTAAAAATACACCATATGTTTACACCATTATTTCAATATGATAACATTTACATCCTCAATGTTTCGGAAAAGTCTAATCATTTTCAATAATTTACACAAAACTTTTGAAGGTATTTGAATTAAATTATGTGTAACTGGACGTATGATTTCCACAAAAATTGACTTGCCTTTTTTTTCCAAATAATTGTGTGTCACATTTAGTAGACCACCCATTGCCCCCCTGGGAGGGACTGCAGAAGGGTTAACTGTTGGTAAGAACTATAACAATAGGATACACTGCAACACTGAGGATTGCATTGAATAGTCTGGAACCTCCACAATGGAAGCCAGATGCAAAGTTAAGTGTGTGCTAACAAAGAGAGGCATTGATATTTTGCATTGCAGAAGTACAATCTAAATACATTCACTGGCCACATTTTTAGGTACACCTTTGCTAATCAGCCAATCACATGGCAACTCAGTGCATTTCGGCATACTGACATGGCCAAGATGATCTGCTGCAGTTCAAACTGAGGATCCGAATGAGGAAGAAATATGAAATATGATTTAAATGACTTTGAACGTGGCATGGTTGTTGGTGCCAGACAGGCTGGAGTATTTCAGAAACTGATGATCTACTGGGATTTCTACCCACAACCATCTCAACGGTTTACAGAGAATAGTCCAAAAAATACAAAAGAGTGGCAGTTCTGTTGGTGGAAATGCCTTGTTAATGTCAGAGGTCAGAGAAAGATGTCCAGATTGGTTCCAGCTGATAGAAAGACAACAGTAACTCAATTAACCACTGGTTATTGCCGAGGTCTGCGAGAAGAGCATCTCTGAATGCGCAACACCTCCAACCTTAAAGCCATTTGGCTACAGCAAGAGGAGGCCATACCGGGTGCCTCTCCGGCCAGTTAAGAACCAGAAACTGAGGATACAACTCACACAGGTTCACTAAAACTGGACAATAGAAATTGGCATCATGGATGTTCAGCTAACAAATCTTCAGCAACTGCGTGATGCAATCATGTCAATATGGACCAAACTCTGTAAGGAATGTTCTCAGTACCTTGTTCAATACATGCCATGAAGGATTCACAGTTTTGAAGGCAAAATGGGATCTAACCTGGTACTGGCAAGGTGTACCTAATAAGGTCGCCAGCGAGTGTATTTCATAGTGGTCAGGAAAGAGCTCTGATAGCTCATTAGCAGTAAGAAATAAGAAATAAAATTTTACTTTTCATAATTGTAGAAGAAAGTAAAATGCCATAGGCATAGTAGCATTTTTTTAAATGATTATAACTGTTATTTTATGCTGTGTGATTGAATAAACTAGAGGAAAATTGGAACACATAGTTGTGAGTACTTCTGACAACTTGTGCATAATCTATATGCATCATCAGCAGCAGTCCACAGGGAACCCTGATAGTAATTTTTGCAGACTGTATCAGCACTTATCTCCACTGTGGGACTTGTGTCTTGTTTTTGCAGGGTCCTGACCTGCATGAAGAAAGCTTACAAAACATTATACTGCTATGACTGACCTCTTGACCATCTGGGTTGCTGCAGCCTCTCAAGTTAGCCAGTGTGTGGGTTTTTCTGTTTTACACAAGCTAAAGCAAAAGCTTTTACTTCTGAGGCCCTCTCACACAAGAATCATCACTACAGTTGAATTCCAGCAATTTACGCATACAACTAAAAAGAAGAAAAAACCTACCAGTAGTTTCTTTAAAGTCCAGAGGTAAGGAAAGCACTCTTCTAAGAGAGTTGACCTATTCCTTGGAGAGAAGCAGTTTCCAGCTTTGCTCTTGAGGCTCATAATTCAAGCTGTTCTTGCAGAACTGCCTGATGCTACTGAGGGGCATCCTGGCTGTCACCTACTGACCCCCTCAGAGGAAATGCTCCAATACTTGGAGGGAATCCTCAAGAGACGATGAGTCATCTATTACTTCTTCTGAGTTTTAAACTATCAATTCACAGTATGAGGTGCATCGTCATTAATATAATTTTAAAGCAGTGAGCTTAATGGAAGGTTGCATGTGAAAAATAAATAAATAAATAAATAACAGCCGAGTTTATACGTTATGGAAGAAGAAAAAAATAAAAAACTAGGATGAATTTGAAGATTTGTCGACTGTAATGTATTAATACAGAAACTATTTTATTTTTTGTTCCAATTTTGGCTTCACATTTCTATATTCATATTAGGTAACACCAGTTCCTTCTTTTTTGCTGAATTATTTTGTTCAGCACCCAGGAGCAGACTTTCTCATGGAGGCCAAGCCATCTTCCTGTAGTTCAGGGGTCGGGAACCTTTTTGGCCGAGAGAGCCATAAACGCCACATTTTTTTAAATGTAATTTAGAAAGAGCCATACAATAATGTAGCGTCCCTTTCCCACACTGAGGCACGGAGACTTAACCTCTTTTAAGGTTATTTATTCTGGTTACTACAGACCGGAACAAACACCGAACAATTAATTCAGCAACTCCTGAATCTCTCCCGCTGAGACGAGAGCGCTTCTCCCAACTTTATATTCCCCTCCTCCCGCTCCAGTCCTCCTATTTCCCTTATTCGGCCCATAGCTGAACCCCATTGGTCCAAACTACCTAACAACAGGCTGAGCGACAGAACTGAGAGCCAATCAGATCTCTGCTTGATGCGTTCAATGAACTCCAGAACTTTTAACGCGACCCAACAGCAGACCCAACTCAGTCCGCAACAATATGTTTAAAACTAAATATACAAGCGAATGTGTGCATTTGATGTAATTTCAACATTTTTAAAGTACAATAAGTCTGTGGATTATTTTTAATAACATTGTTATGCTGTTGCTAATAAATGCTGAGTATTTCTCGTGGTGGTTCTGCTGATGGTCTAGTCTGGTTGATACGTGGTGAGTTTCTGCGTAATGCAGGCGTTGAGACTTTAAACGTGATCGTAGGTCTGAATGTTCTGGAGATGTGACAAAGACTCACATGCAGACGTGGAGACAAACACACACTCACACACTGCAGTGAGTGACGGGCAGCGGGTTTCACGTTATTACAATCCCTGTGCGATTCACCTGCTGCCTGTGAGGAAGAAAGCAGAGGCTGGGGGGCACCCCCACCCTCTGCTTTCTTCCTCACATCCCGTCCCCGCATCTGCGCGCTCTTTCTCAGAGACGGGAGCGCTCAGGTTTAGGCACGGCAATTAATAGGTTTCCTGCTGGAATAAACTCTGTGAAATAGTAGATAATAGTAAACTGAGTGCTGGCGCAGATTTTTCTCTCCAAGCACCGCTACTACTGTGCGCGCCTCTGGCATCGCAGCGCACGAGGACTGGTCTAATGAAAAAAAAATGGTATAAATAAAGATTTGTCTGCGAGCCATACGTGACCATCAAAAGAGCCATATGTGGCTCGCGAGCCATAGGTTCCCGACCCCTGCTGTAGTTGGACCCTCACCAGCTCCCTGCATCTCACAACCAACTCCAGAGTGGAAGACAGTCTAACCCTATTATAGTCACTGGGTTTCAGAGCCCCAACTGTTCATGGAGTCAATCCTGATCATCTTTATGAAATACTGCTCAGCCTCCAGCACAAACTCTGTCTCGTTCCACTCAATGTAATGACATTTTATGTTATGTTGGAGTCCATCTTAGCAGATAGGGCCATTGAGGAATCCTGAGTTGACCGCCACCCAACACCCAAACCACATGGCAAAGCCCCTATTGATATCTCCCGCTGGTAGTGGTCCTATGGCAGAAGTATCACATTATGAGCCTGGAGGGCCAGTGTCCTACATGTTTTCCAACTAACCTGCCATGTGTAGCATTTCATTAGCAAAAAACACCTGATCCAGTTAATCAACAAGTATGGGCGGGTTTCTGGCCCCCGATGGCTGGGTTTCTGCCTATTGGAAGGCAATCTCATGTAGCCTTGAAACCCATTCACCAGGCGCTTCCCCTCAAGCTCAAACCCTGGACTCAGCTCCAAAGTAAGCCCTGGTGGCATCAGTCTAGGCAACATAGCAGATGTCTCTCAAGCTAATTCCAGATTGTATTTTTAAAAATCTAACATATTTAAAAAAACAATTTTAACTGACCTATTGTAGTCAGTTTACTTACATGGTATCCACAATCAGGCTACAGATCCAGAAATATTAATGTACATGCACATTTGATGAGTAACTGTTATTGATCATGACTTCATCACTGCAACTGCAGCATTCTTATGAGATATTTGATCAGAAATCAAGTTCAAAGTGCCACTGACAAAATAAAGTTACATTTATGTAAGTCTATGTAATATTTGGTGAAGTAGCCAAACCCTTTAAAAAATGAGATTCACAACTGTTTTTGATAGGTAAGTTTCAATATTTACCCAGTTATGTCACAAATGTCCACGCATTTACCTGTTAACATCCAACCATTTATTTTTCTGTATTGACTGTTTATGGCTACAGGGTTGTGATCCCATGAAATAGGACACTGCTGCACAGTTTTGATAGAAAAATAGCAAAATCCTATTAATATGTTAAGTGATTGAGTGAGAAAAAAGCAGGAGTGTCAAAGTCGTTAGGATAAAATCAACTCTTCTTTCTGAACCATATAGAGCTGCTGCTCTCACAGTTGACTGTGAAACAGCAAGCTCTTGAAAATCTGAGAAAAAGCAATAATTGTGTTAAGTACTTCAAAACCATTGATCTCAAAGAGACTGGATAACTCAACTGCTCAATAATAGATAGAATTTTCTCTTTAATAATAAAATGTTTGAGCTCTCATCAGGCAAACTATATAATTTTAGACAGTCCAAAAAGAGCTGTTAAAAACGAACAAGTAGTTTACAAAGTCAATATTTTATTTAAAATCCTTCCACATCCTTAAAAAAAATGGACAGAAAAATAAAGCCCTTGCCCTGCCTGACACCCCCTCCAGTCCCTGCAATTCCTAGATAACTGAGTTTGCGAACCCTCTGGTCAAAAGTCGTTGTTTCAGAGATGATAAAAAAAATATAAAAAGAAAAACAATGCTGGAGCTGAGCAGTGTTTATTGGCACTGTATTCTTAACTTTATATGAATGGACTATGAGCCATGCCAGTCAAATGATTGACAGCTGAGTCCAAATCAATTTTTTTCTCACCTCAAAACCTTTAATGCTGCAGGGGCTCAGCTCAGATAGCAGCAAACCTTCTCTAGGTAAAATATAGAAAATGTTTTGGTATAAAATAATTCAAACAGCAGGGATTACACATACTCGTCTTTTTAAAGTATGACATTTTGAAAACTGATGTGAAGAAAAATGTATATTTTTTCTTGATTTGATGGGTTTTTGTCTGCTTGTTTGACTTAAAACTAACCACAAAGGAGGGTCTAAGGGCAGGGATGCCCTGTTTAGTTTAGTCTGTTTTGTGTCGTTTAGCCAGTACCTATTGAATTCTATGACTTTATGTGCTTTATGATTTATGTTTGTTACACAAGTACCAGTTTGATTTGTATATTTCAAGTATTATTTGTAGAAAATACAATAAAAAAAAATCAAACAGATTTATCAAACTCATTACAGAAATGATGAAATGCATTGACAAAAATAACAGAGAAACAAAAACAAAGACACACTTCAGTCACATTTGCACAGAAACATTTCTGTTTCTGTATGTTTAGAAACATAACTGGCAGTGATCTCCACTGAGACAGAGAGACTTTTAAAACTGAAGAAAGAAAAGGAACACTTCTGCAAACAGGTTGCGCATGTGTTTCTTCAGACTTCATCCAAAAGTAAGTCAATAATAACATTTTGGTAATTTTTTTTCAATACTACAGTTTGTAAATGGAAGAAACATGTTGAAATTTTAAACAACAAACTTTAACTGTTGCTAATCAAATTGTATATAAGCTACCATGTAGGCTTCATTTGTTTGTAAATCTGACTGATGACATCAGTGCCTCACCAGCCGTGAATCTCACCACACGTCAATGGTTAGCACCAACTAACAGCTAGCAAAAGTTCTAGTCCAATGTATTAAAGGTAAAATAATAAAAGACTATGATGGTATCTAAATAGAAAATAGAGCATGCTTTGGGATCACTGTCACCACCTTAGAGGCCAGTCAGTACTGTCACTTGTTTTCCTTTTTTCCCTAAAAGCCACAAATGTTCAGTTGGAATTTGAAAAAGGTTATGCAGCAAAATCAATGGTGACATTTAATTTTCTTTTTTTTATGCAGACAAACAATACCAACTACAATGGCAGACATTTAGACTATTCACACTTTTTGTGTTTAGCTCTGTTATGATGAATGTGTTTGCTCATTCTCAAACAATAAATAATCTAGACTAGTCTAAGGTCAGGAAATAATAGAATATGATATGCGTTGAATAGATAAATTGTGAGCACTGCTGTTGAATATATGCTTTTCAGTTCAGTTTTTGTGGCATGGAATCAAAACAAACGTTCATGTTTTACAGATGCATGGATACTGTGTGTACGCTTGCATGTTCTGGTCTTGATAATTGTGGTGAAAAATAACACCAGTAAAGGTAAAATAAATCTTTGAATTGGGAAATTTGTGAAATTTAGAATCCCATTAGTTGTCACACAGCTAGTTGTATAAAATTGGTTCTCTGCATGTGACCAATCCCCTGGGGAGCAGTGGTTTAACCGCCGAATCAATTTAACCGCTTAACGCCGAGTGTCAAGCAGGGAGGCAATGGGTCCCATTTTAAGAGTCTTTGGTAAAAATCAGCCGTGGATTTGAACTTACAACCTTCTAGGAATGTATATGTGGGTTACAAGGTCACTAAGCTGGTTATACCTGAACACCTAAAGATTATCTTTTAAATATCATCCAATGTAAAGGAGCTTTCAGATTAACACAAGCATCAGATGTTTTGCTTTACTTTTTAACGGGAGTTTGTTGGCATATTGAAATTTAAAAATACAAAAGCTACATTTATAGGGGATTATTTTTTGTCTTCCAGCATCCAGAATTAACACGATGAAACCAATTAAACATTGTTTTTGTTTGTTTTTCTCACCAGCGTCATATGTCCACAAAACCCACCCTAAAGAGAGATGTTGATCGTTCTGTCCAATTGAAACAGTAAAATGTCTTGAAATATTTATTTAGATAAAACCCATATTTTTTTAGTTGACCCAAAGAAGTAAAAATGGGTTTTATTTGAGACAAGGTTAGATGGTTAAAAACCTCCTTGAGACAATGATGTCAACAGTTCTTCATCCCACTGCCCTCGGATCTACAACACAGATCTCTGTGAAATCAAACCCCTAAAAACAGATTGTAAAAACAATCAAACATTTTTTTCTACATTTTATTTGAGGATCTATAAACTGGCTGCACCATTCTGTGCTGATCTCCAGTAAAGATTCACTTAATCAGGATGTCAAACTCTATTTAGATCAAACAGCAATAGTCTTTGGCTGCATGCCCCTTTGCTGAAGGGCAATTTAAGCCTGTCACTGTCAGTGAGGTACTCTGAGTACCTGTGTGGATTCTTAGGAGATTAAAAAAAATGTTCTAAATTAGCCATGTTTACATATCAAGCACTGTCAATGTGATTAATCACCACCCTTTTCTCCAGATAATATCATGTGGCGTCTTCTCTTTTCCTGTTTCTGAGGTAGTGGCAGAGATCACTTGTCTTCCTGTTTAATTAAAAGAGCTGCGAGGGCTGACATTTGCAGACAGACTGTGGACTACAGTCCAGGGAGGATGCAAGGGAGGTCGGTGAAAAGATGCAGGGGTGAGGTGTCAGGTCAGATCTGACAGCTAAGTTTAGATGATGCATGACGACAGTCAGGACACAGTGACTAATAATATCGCTCTTCTCACTTCAGAGATTTGCTGAAAGCAAAAATTAAGTCAAGATTATTTTATTCCTTAAAGCTTCCTTGAGGAAATATTCAAACATTATTAACTGGATTAACTTTTATTCCATAATAAAATGTTTTTCCCACCAGATTTTATTCAATTCTTCTTTTTTTTATTACTAAGATATTCAAAATGTTGAAATTAAATTGAAATCAACAATAAAAAACATGTTTAAAGGGACCGATGGTTGCTTTGTTTTACCTTGCTTCATATCAACCATGTGAATTGTTTAAAAAGTAACCGTGCCATGAAATAATAGTTTGAATATGAGGATGCAGTTCAGCCATTTGGGAAAAACTCAAGAGCTGGGACTCCGTAACATCAGGAGGGCAAGCTGAAAAAGTTAAGGTAAGAATGTCACCTGGAGCAGCTGGAGAAAGTGGGAGAGAGGAAGTTACTTAATCCCTCAGCCTCCCTTCCCCAACAACTAAAACTACAGAATGAGGATCATTTATGGAGGGATTAATGGGATTGTGCCTTTTCGATCTTTAAGTGGGCTGTTTGTGGATAGAAGAAAAAAAAATGTTTTACCTCCCAACATCAGTCTAACCAGAAGTCTATTAAAAAAGAACAGCCAAATTCATCAGAGTGGCTTTGCAATTGCTTTAATTAAGAATCCTGCACCCTTACTGTAATTTTTCAGTTTTTATTCTGTATTTTTATTTATGTGTTAACATTTTTTTTACCTTTAGCTAATTTTAACAAATATACTGTTCTAAGGTTCTTTAGCTATTATTTTCTGGTTAGAATATTTGTGAAAAAAATCTAAATTACTACATAACACCCTTCATACTGTGTTTGATTGTAGCAGCTGACATAAATGAAATCTGTGTTATCGAGGTCCTGCATCTCTTGAGACCTGTGCTTCATGCAAAGTCCCTCTCTTTTGGTCAAATTTTTTAAATGCAATCAACATTATTTATAAAAAGCTTTTGAAAGCACAGGTACATTTTTGGTTCATTAGCTTTTCTGGTCTGTCAAACATTTTAATGAAGATATGACTACGAGTCTCATTTGATATCATGAGACGGTGTTTTTTCTTCTGTCAAGCTGTGATTCAATCACGTCTCGACAGCTGTCCTGGAAACCACCCTTCCATTCCAGTTCTTCCTGTGATGCATGTTTGGAATGACAACACAAAGCTTTCTCTTTTTCACTATAATTAACACGTTTTATTTGCAAACTTTGCCTGCCTTACAGAGAGAGCAGAGCAGAGGAAAAACTAAAAATCTCACTAATTTGCGTCGTGTAAAGAAGCCCATTGGGCTGTGGGGGAGTTTCAAACATTGTTCTTTGCTCGCAGGATTAAAGCCGAGGTACAAATTGGAATATAAACTAAAATGTAATTAGTCATTAGGATACTTTTTCCATTTTGCAGTCCCTGCTTTTTGTGTGAGGAGGCATTCTGTTCCCTTCTGATAGCAATGTCATTATAAACACAATAATGCTGTTTTTTATTAATTAAATGAGTTAATAAAAATATCTTAAGATATTTAACAGAAAAAAATACATTTTCATTTTGAAACACACTATTCACCAAAGCCAAAGCAAATAATAATTTTAGTTGCATACAGACAGAAGTCTTATACAGTTCAATTTTTACCTGAAAAAAAAAACATGTTTTTTTTTTCTTCACATGTAAGTCTTAACATGCAACCAAAATTTAAGCATTTACTGATTTATCGATTTATTCACTTGCTTTTCTTTTCAATGTCACAACAGTAAATATGAACTCATAAACACTAGTACAGCAAAGCAAAGTTAAATATTAAATATTAAATATTTTTACTGTAAAACTCCATCATTATTAAAATATTAAGAGCAGAAAAGTGTCTCTTCAAAGCTCTTCAAAAAATGATTAAGTATAAAAAAAATTATTTAAAAAAAACCTACATGAAAACATGAAAACAAAAAAAAGGACTTTGAACAAAATAAACTTCTAAAGATGGAAAAGAGCAAAGAGAACAAAAAATGACTAATAATTTCAGGATAATAAACATATTTCTTTTGTAAAATTATTAAATTACACTAGTAAAATAGAGTGGGATCGTGATCAGTTTTTCAGTTTAGGTTAAATTATGCAAAATTGTCTGTGATTTTTATTAAACTATATTAACTTTCTCCTGTAAAATTAATCCTTGTTTCGTGATATTGGTAATGGAAGAAGTGAGGTTAACACCATGTGGTGTGATGTTTGCCAATATGCAAAGAGAATTCTCAATCTGCAACCCGTTTAAACGACAGAGCAGCAGAAGAAAGGCTAATTTCAGCAAATCTCGCCCCTCTTTTTTATTTTAGCACCGTCTATGAGGTGTACTTTTTTTCTCACAAAATTATGCAACTGTAAGTGTGAAGATTGGATGGATTGTACAGGATGAAATTTTTTCAAACTATTCACAACATGACTGATAATCTACAGTGAAGATGCTCTTGCAGAGAGCTGAATATTTAATGGGAAAGATGCATGCCAACTGAAATGACAATCACAATCCTTAACAAGCAAAGGGCAAAACAGTGAGAAGCACATTTTGTGTTCTCATTCAATCTATCATATCATAGTAATGTGTATCAAACTGCAGTTTCCCTTGAGCTGTCTTCAAATGACCAAGGCCCTTGAGGTACACTTTCCAGCTATAGCTGTTAACATTTTAGATCAGCTTCAGTTATTTTAGATAATCAATGACAAGACCATTTAAGTTGCAGAGGTTTAAAGTCCCACTCTGATCATCTTTTGATCTATTGTAAGCACTCCCAGTGGTCTTTTAATTATGATTATGCTGTTTTTAGCCAAAAAAAGAAAAAAAAAAAGGTGTTGTTTTCTAGGACATAGTTTCTGCAAAACGTTCATTAGAAATGTGTCATTGAGTCGCGGGTGGGGCTGTTGGTGCCTCCCCTTCCCGTCATCCATCTGTTTATTTGCGCTCTTGCTAGCTTAAAGTTCTTTCCCAACGTTACCGGTGCAACAAAAAGGGTGAGCAATATTTTAGCTATCCAGCTGTACAGTTTTGAGCTAGATACCAGGTCAGATGAGGAAAACCAAGACGTACATGGATCTATTTATCTGCAAGTGAATGCATCAGACTGGAGCGGAGGAGGGAGCTTGTAACCTGCCCGACAGCTGCCCATCACAAGTAAGCACTTTTTTAATGATCTAAATGAAGAAATACTCAGAAATGCAATTTTATGCTTAACTTTCTTTATGCATGTCTTTCATAATATGCCACAAGATCATGTTAAAAACACCAAAAACACAATTTTCATTGGAGTGGGCCTTGAAAAGTTCCCTCTTTCTTTTTTTGCACGATTGCATTTTGAGTGTTTAAGTGCTTATAATAAAACTGTTAAATATGTTTAAAAAGTGGCAACACATTTAATACATAAACACTTTTTGACATCAGAAATTGTTACAAAGCAACAGGTACTGTCAGAACAGATTTTCGATATCTGCATCTTTTCAGGTAAATACACTTTTGGAGCGGCTTAGCTTTGACTGAGAGACTCAGCTGTCATATCTGGGTCTGAGGGAGCTTACAGCAGGGCCTCACAGCATTTGCCCTTCAGCTTGGATCCTATAGTACTGTACCTGCAAGCATAAAGAAGGAAAAAGAAATCTCTCATGCACTTTGTCCCAGATATCAAAATCTGTATTCACAGGACTTGCTCTTCTTAAGGATCCTTTTATCGCCATGTAACACTTCTTGAGTGTGAAAGTAAAAGTAGAACACAACCTCGGGAGACTCTCCCGTCAGGCGGCAAGGGAGCAAAATGACGTGATGACAGAAGAAAGACACATGATGATGAAAACATGCTTTACTTTTTCACTCTAATTCCATTTGAGGTGCTGCAAGATGTTCTGGCAGCTTGTTGCAGTTGGTCATTCTACAGCCACAATTAAAAAAAAAAAAGACACTGTTTAAGAAAGTTTCCTTAAAAAGGAGAGATTTTTTTTACTTTTTCTATTTCAGGACATTCACATTTAAAAAAGAAACCAACTAATGCATACAAAAATCCTCTGGGAGCTTGTAAAGGTTCACATTTTGAATGTATGTGTATTTACCTTAAACTTTCCTTCTATTAAAAACTAACATGCTCATCAACAAATGTTCTGGAAATGGACTGGAAATTGCTGCCTACCTCCTTCAGAGACATGAGGTCCACTAGATTCAGCTTAGTTAACTAACTAGGATACTAAAATGAATAAATGGGGGGAAAAAACACACAGGCGCACAAATACGCGTAGACATAAAAAAAAAATTAATAATAAAACTAAAAAGAAGGTCACTGTGCAGCAGGTGCAACACTAACCATTAGAGAAAACAGGGTTCTGCAACCAGAATGAAGATGTCTGTCCAGCCAGAATGAAATGGTTAATACTAAACAGGTGTGTGGCGGGACCAAAGCAGCAGGACAAATAAATCAGAAAACAGGTGTGGAGCAACCCACAGGTCAAGAATAAAAAATATATATATATTTTATATATATATATATATATATATATATATATATATATATATATATATATATATATATATATATATATATATATATATATATATATATATATATATATATTCATTTAGTCATTATTTATTCATTCATTGATTTAGTATATTCATTTAGTCACATGTGCTACCAAACAATTTACCTTCTTTTTCCTCACAAAAGCCAATTTTTCTGGCATAACAGACCCAACTTTCTCCCTTAAACTTTTACAATGATCTTTTAGTCCTCCCCTTCATAATCCTACTCTTAATAAATTACACAATATTTATTATTAAAGCAGAGACATAAGTCTATCTAGAAATATTGTTGGATTAAATCAACCTGCAACATCAGAATAACAACATAAGGAAAGAAAGACAACAAACAAAAGGTACATTTTACAAGGAGAGCAAACAGAGATAATACCCAGCAATAATCTCTATCTCCATCTCTATCTGGCGCATATTCTGTCGCCTCCTCCTTTATTAAGTTTGTTGGGTTTTCCCTAAATTACATATGCGCTGAGCTCTAAAGGGAGGGGGAAACAGATAAAGCACTGCTGCATCGCGATCAGAAAACATTAATTGCAACATGTCTGTCTTTTTACAGTCTCCCCACATCATCTTTGGACATGCAAAGGCTTTTCTCATGGATAACTGACACAGAGCGTCCTAGACACAGATTACACAGTTCTCATGCTGTTGCTGGGAAGACGCTAAGATAGTCGGTTTCCTCCCAAGAGTTTCATCTTCACCTTCCTGTGAAACAGAACTTGGACACACACACTTCTGCATGTATGATTATATTACCTATATAGGTAATGCATAAAAGCAAATATGAGATAACTTATATACATTTTTCCAACAAATATTTCAAGTTCAACAGAGGAGCAGCTCAGATTTATGTGTATAAGTAAAGCAGCCATATTTGCAAATTGAAGTATTTTATACTATTTTTTAAAATTGTTCCAATGAATTTGATTAAACATTTAATTGACAACTGTGGAAGGCTGTGTCTAAAGTCAAGACAACAAAAAATAGATAGTTTACCATTATGTTAGTGACACTTAAAAACACTTAAAAACAGTTAAATACATTTCACAAAACACAGCGGCCCCTTACCTTGAGATGTCATAGGGGTCAGAAGATGAGATTTTTTAGAATGACTCAATCTATGAGCTGTCATATCTCACCCTAAACACACACAAGAAAACAAAATTCTGCACATTTGATGCGGTAGACCTTTGAAGAACACAAAAATCTACTTTAAGTTGAAATATTCAGCTGTGAAGGTTCAGTTTCAGTTTGAGGCTGTTTGACCTACTTTTCCGATCTGTCATAGCCAGTCTGCAGGTACAACCTGCCTCCTAAACAACATCAAACACTAAAAAAGTGTGTCACCTGTGTGATATTGGCCAAGAAAACCTCTCAGCCGACCTGGCAGTTCTTCTCTAATGGGTGACAAAACAATTATATGAACATCTTGAGCAACCTGGTATATGTACAGAATCATATCCACGATGCCATTTCAATTAAATCCTTATCATTCATGCCGTGTCTATTTCATGGATGGAGTATCCTAGTTATAGAAAAAAAAAAGTGAAAATCTGCTTTTATTTGTGTCAACAAGTTCCAGCTTCCTGGTTGTCAGAGTAATCAGGTGTAAGCTGACACTTCTGGGCCACAGTGTCAAATTTTTGTACAGAGCAATGATGTTGAAATTAGTCAGAATCAAAGGTATGAACGTATCTGTCAGTCTGCATGATGTTTCTTACACTGATGATAAAACAGGTGAGTTTGGTTCAGCTCATAAAGCAAACTAACCTGCCCCTGTTCAAAATATGCTAACTTTTAGAGCTGTGTCTGTTGGGAATTTGCCAAGCATTTGACAAAAATAATCTTTATGCTTTTTTACTTTATTGTAAACTTTTTTGAAATATTGTACTTATGTTGGTCGTGTTTTTTTTCTTGGAACCTATTTCAGTCAGACAACTCTTGCAGTAAGAAATATTTATTTGACATTTCCACATACTTTAGTTGGCATTCACATCTTTTGGTTTGGCATAAGGCTCCGTTCAATTCCATGAGAGATTTCCATAAAACTTTCGGGTAACAAAAA
Organism: Oryzias curvinotus; assembly: GCA_023969325.1. Taxonomy (NCBI): domain Eukaryota; kingdom Metazoa; phylum Chordata; class Actinopteri; order Beloniformes; family Adrianichthyidae; genus Oryzias; species Oryzias curvinotus. Next base: position 7,677,946 of record CM043709.1, read on the forward strand.
CCCCCCTTACGGAGCCCACAGGTGGAAGCCGGGGAGGAGGGTGGGGCGAAGAATGAGCGCTGAAGGTAAGAAAGAGAATGAACGCCTGCGCACCTGGGCTTAAATGGGACGCTGAGCAGGTGCGTTAATTGACTGAACCGCCCTAGGGTAAGCTGTAAACACTGCTACGAGTTATCGCCCGAAATACGATTAGAATCGTCATTTCATCAAATTACTTAAAATCAACGGTATTTGCTCCTGCATGTCCCAAAAAATAGTGCACTAACACAGGAGATCAAAGGTGAGTTTACGAACCCCCCGTCCCCTTCCTTTTTTTTCTTATAAATTGAGAACAATCAGGCGGAAAAAAAGAGGGAAAGGTGTAAAAACAAAAATGCATTTTTTCATTCATTCACCTTCTAAACCCGTTTTGTCCCTTTTTTGGTCACGGGGCTGCTGGAGCCTATCCCTGCCACTCATTGGGCTAAGGCAGGGGACACCCTAGAAAGGTCGCCAGTCTGTCGCAGCGTACAAAAACGTATTGGTAACTCATTATCATGATCAATAGTGGAAATTTTTCCTGCATTTTTACTTTTTTGAAATTTTAGTGAAGTGAAATATAAGCAAGTGTCCTTGTGAAACGTATTAAAGAGCAGTTAGTCTTCCTAATTTCTATTTCCTAATTTGTGCCACACCAACAGTAAAAATTCTCCCAAAAACTTTTACACGTTTCTAAACAAATTATTTATTTTTTTCTTTATCACAAAAAGTGTTCCTCACTTCATGTCTTTTTAATGCATCTTTATGCCAGATCTGAACACTAAATGTAATAGAAAATGTCAACTATGTATTAAAAAATAAGAAAGCATTACATTATCAGCATACGCTGAGTAAGCAAAAGGCTGCTTCATCTTATACCATACCCTGCACTGTAACTGAACAAGAAATACACAAAACGCACAGATTTTAGGGGGAAAAAAAAGTGATTAAATTAATAAATATAAATTGCAATTGTAGAACAAATGAGTGGACATTTATTTTATTATTGGCTGCTGGTGGTGGCGAGGATGATGATGGAACAAAGACGTGCAGTCAAGGGAATCACGTGAGACAGTACCATGGTTGAAAAGTGTTTTGATGAGGAATAAAAACTCCTTATATGGCATTATTTATTTTTATTGCTGAAAAAATGCAAAAACTTAATCCAAGAACAGAGAAAGATAAAAATAAAATCAGAGGTGCTGTGTGTGTATTAAACAAATAAACAGAGCAATTGTTTTGACCTCTTTTTTTGAAACAATGCAGTTCATAATTCTGAAATACTTCATTTTTATTAAACTTGGGTTTGTTTTGTTGTTGTTTATAAAGAAAACATTCCAACTTTTTTTTTAATTTTTAAGTTTATTTTACTACTGAATACTTTTAATAGAAAGTGAGAAAAGCTTTGAAGAAAAGTAAAATACTTCTTTAAATTTGCATTGAAAAGGCAGAAAAATCTGTTTTTTTATGCAATGATACATTTTTCTTGTCTAAATAAGAAAAAAACTGAGTCTTGCAACTCTTTAAACTTGGAAGAACTTTTGCCTATTTAATTTATGTTATTTCTTAAAAATTTCAATTTCAATTTCAATTTTATTTGTATAGCCCAAAATCACAACAACAGTCGTCTCGATGGGCTTTGAAGTAAAACATGACTCAAAAGGATCATGAATACAAAGAGTCAATAGGAAAATACTAAAATAAACTAACAAACTGACTAAGCTATGCTGGCATCCCTGCCCTTAGACCCCCCTTCGCGGTAAGGAAAAACTCCTAAAAAACCGGATTCCGGAAAAAAATGAAGAAACCTCAGGGGTGCCCACATGAAGGAGGGATCCTCCCCCAGGACGGACAGGCGATTTACCAGAACTCTTAGAGAAGAATTAACTTATCTAACTCTACATCTATATATTTAAAGTCCAGCAGACGAGCTTCATCCAGCCGGGGTTGGGGACAATCCGGGGCGCGAGTCGAGCCGGAGACAGGAACCACAGCCAGGTGTAGGAGCAGGAGCAGAGACGAGGTACACAGTCAGGAACAGGAGCACGGATGGGCCAACTGGAATCTGGAAGCACTCCCACTCCCCAGGAGGGGAGAGGGATAGAGGGACAATACATGAATCGTACAGCACCAAACAGAGGCATGGATAACTAAATGATAAATGATGATCACAGATAGAGAAGAGAGGAAGTGTAGAGGTAGATGAGAAAAGAAAAGTATTGGAAAAGGACAGAAAAGAGGACAGAGCCCCAGTGCACCATAGTTACCCCAGCTTCAACTTCTAGCAGCCTTTTAAAATAATAGTTATTGTTATTTAGTTTAATTTAAACAATTAACATTAAATAATCTCTGAATACTAACTAGTCTGACAATAAGCCTGTCCAAAGAGGAATGTTTTCAGTCTAACTTTGAATGTAGAAACTGAATCTGCCTCTCTTACATGAGCTGGGAGTTTATTCCATAAGACAGGGGCTTGGTGGCTAAATGCTCTACCTCCAACTGTACTTTTACTAATTCTAGGAATCACAAGCAGTCCTGCATTTTGCGAGCGAAGTGTTCTGATTGGATGGTAAGGGACTATGAGGTCATTAATATAGGACGGGGCCATTCCATGTAAGGCCTTATAGGTTAACAGGAGGATCTTGAACTTAATTCTAGAATCAACTGGGAGCCAATGGAGCGAAACTAACACAGGAGTGATGTGATCTCTTCTGTTAGTTCCTGCTAACAATCTAGCTGCTGCATTCTGAACAAGCTGGAGACTTCTTAAGGAACTCTTAGGACACGCTGCTAACAAGGAGTTACAGTAATCCAGTCTAGACGTAACAAATGCGTGGATGAGTTTTTCAGCATCACTCTTAGAAAGTATATTTCTGATCTTAGCAATATTCCGCAGGTGAAAAAATGCAGTTCTACACGCCTGAGATATGTGAGCCTTAAATGATAAATCCTGGTCAAATAAAACCCCAAGGTTTCTAACTGTGGAATTGGGGGCTATACTTACACCATCCAGGGAGACTATCTGAGCAGACAGAGCATCTCTCAGATTTTTAGGACCTAGTATAATAACCTCAGTTTTTTCTGGGTTCAAGAGGAGGTAATTAATTGTCATCCAGGTCTTGATGTCACTAATGCAGGCGTTCAGTTTCTCTATATTGTCATTCTGGTCAGGTTTCATGGATAAATACAACTGAGTATCGTCGGCATAACAATGAAAATTAATGTTGTGTTTCCTGATTATGTTTCCTAGGGGTAGCATATATAGCGTAAACAGGATAGGTCCTAAGACTGAGCCCTGTGGGACTCCGTAGTTAACTCGAGTGTACTGAGAGGAATGTCCATTTACATTAACAAACTGATACCTATCTGACAGATAGGATTTAAACCAATGGAGAGCAGATCCTCTGATCCCTATGTCATGCTCTAATCTATGGAGTAAAATACTGTGGTCGATAGTGTCAAAAGCTGCGCTGAGGTCTAACAGGACAAGAATAGAAAGTAGTCCCTTTTCTGAAGCCAATAACAAGTCATTAGAGACTCTAACTAGTGCGGTTTCCGTACTGTGGTGGGGTCTAAACCCCGACTGAAAGTCTTCAAAGTGGCTGTTGTCCTGTAGGTGGCAGTAAAGCTGCTTAACTACAACTCTTTCTAGGATTTTAGAAATAAAGGGCAGGTTTGATATTGGTCTATAGTTGGCCAAGATGTTAGGATCCAAACTGGGCTTTTTCAAAAGAGGTTTAACAACTGCGTATTTAAAAGACTGTGGCACGTAACCCGTTTCCAGAGAGGTATTTATCATTGTTAATATGGAATCATTAATTAGGGGAAAAGTTTCTTTAAAAAGTCTAGTGGGAATTGGGTCTAACAGACAAGTTGAGGATTTGGAGGATGTAATAATTGATGCCAATTCTAATTGATCCACAATAGTGAAGCAGTCTAATGTTACAGAGGTTTCTATGCACTGTAAAAAAAATTCCGTAGTTTTTACAGAAAAAAACTGGCAGCTGTGGTTGCCAGAATAAACTTGTAAAAAATACATCGACTATGTAAACAACTTTACAGGCTCACCGTAAATATTACATACTTTAATGTTTTAATTTAAGTAAATAACCTGTAATTTAAAAATTATTTTCTAATAAAACCTACAGGTAATTTTTTTAAATTTGCTGGTCTATACTGTAATTCTAACAGTCATATTTTATAGAAAATACTGAATTTTAAGGTTATTTTGACCAATATTATGGGTAAAAATTACGGCAATAAACATTTGTTTTACGTAAAATAATGTCTTAATTACAACAACCTGATGTTTCACAGTCTGGGATGTGTTGTTGTATTTACAAGATTATGACATTAAATTTATACAGTGTTTTGTAAAGTTGTTTACATTTTTACCGTATTTTCTACATTTTTATTCTGGCAACCACTGCTGCCAATTTGTTTTCGTAAAAATAACAAAATTTTCCTTTTTTTCCATGCAAAATGCGATCACAGTAACATACTCTTGTGTTTAATTCCTTTTTTGAAACCAAGATACTTTTTACAAATAGAGAATATAAAATGTAATTTGGAAATTTGAATTTACGTGTTTCCTAATCTTACTGATGAATTTAAAGCATTGCTCAACAATCCTGATAAACAAAATATTTGCACATTTTACTTTTTTGTTGAAATCTATTACATTTGGTCATTAGATTTGCTAAGACTTAAAAAGAAGCAAAATGTACTGAAAATGTAACCCAGTTTCAAAATATCTGCTAACTGTGAAGCGAAATTCAAAGTGAAGAATCACTCCAATACAAAGACGTCTTTACATACATTTATTTTACCCAACCTTTTGCCTCTAAACACAGCAAATGTTTATCATTTGTAGATAATAAAACATTATTAAAAAATATAGCACATAAAACAGAAAACTATGTAATCACTTTTTTTGCAAAAGATTAACAAAGAACAAAGAAACCTTAAAACTAAACTGCTTGCAATGTTGCTTACAGTGTTTACACGCCTCTCCATTTAAAATCTGACCGTTGCTGAGGTTAGGACTCTTGGGTTCAAGATGAGACGAGATTTGCCCTCCTTGTCCACTCTGGTCCCTCTCTCTGGGTTGATGGAGAAAAGCATCTTCAGAAAGAGAGAAAAAAAAAGGGTCAAAGTTAGAAAGTAATGTGCAAGTCATTACTAATACACACTCGATGAAAGGGCTCACTTTAGATAAATATTAAGTTTGCGGTTCCAGTATTCTAGAGCAGGGGTGCTCATTACGTCAATCATTTTACCCAATAAACCGCGGGACATCAAAACTAAATACTCAAAAAAATACAAATATATTACATTTAAAACATTGCCGTCAGGGAATAATCCTCCTCACCATGATGTCACTTGATTGACATTAACAATGGCCAGTCAAACATCCTCTGATACATGTCACTGCACATGCGTGTTCAACTACACTGAGTGCCAGATGTGTGATCGACTGGCAAATTGTGGCTGACATGGGAGAGAGCCTCTATTGGCCCAGCTGTGTGACAGGTCCCAGCAGAGGGTCAGTACGACCCGCAGGAGTGTTTATTCATCCTTAATTGGAAGCGAGACAGAGATGCCCCGTTTGATCAAGCCGTCCTGTCATGGCGACTGCTGGGAAGTCCGCAGTTCCTGCCCAAGGGATCCGAGCCCGCTCAGGCAGCACCGTCGTCCAGAAGCATGTGCTTCTCAAGCCCTACCCAAGGACCGGGGCCCATGCTGGGCTGCACGGCGTGTACTCTGTCGCCACCACTTCTCGCCGCCAGCCCCGCCAGCCCCGCCACCCATTACAAAGCCTGAGTGAGCGACAGTGACCCCCCCCCCCCCACCGCCTTCCCATACGGTCTGGCTTCTGGGGGACACCTGGTTGATCCTACCAATAGCATATGCTTGTCTCAAAGTTAAAAGTAAAAAAATGAGCGCGAAATGTAGAGTTTCTTTTTCCCGTCTTAAGAAAGGTGTGAATGTTCAGTGTCAGACTCCTAACCGTAGATGTAGCTGTTAATGCGCTTTATTTAGTCTAGACAGGCCTGGGGTCAGTCACTCAAAAAAGGGAAAAAAAAAAAAAGAACTAGAACAGAACACACACAGAAGCTGAGCGGAGCCGCTGACATGATACGATTCAACAAGTTGTCAAAGGGAAATTGCTGGAAACTTTTTATCATGTTGTTATCTTACATGTTAATCTAAATGTATCCATTCAATTTTAAATCTGATGTTCACGATTAGTATGTGTCTTTAAGCACATAAATGATAATTTTAATTTTATAAATATAGATCTTTTGTAGCTTGTAGTGTCAAACGTAATTCGTATGCTGACAAAGTGTGAGTCTAGAGCAATCAAAATCTGTAAAATTATATGGTAAATGGCGTATACTTATATAGCGCCTTTCTTCCTACAAGGACAAAGCGCTTTACAGTCACAGACCCATTCACCCAGTCACACACACATTCACTCACACATTCACACACTGGTGTTGGCTCCGCTGCCAAACACAGGCGCCTGCCTACCACCAGAGGCAAGGTGGGGTTCAGTGTCTTGACCAAGGACACTTCGACTCATGGGCGTGCAAGGCGGGAATCGAACCTGCAACCTTACGATCATGGGTCGACCGCCCTACCGCTGCACCACGGCCGCCCCTATAACTTGAAGTTAAAAAGACAAACCTCTGTAAAAACTCCAAAGTTGATGTCAGCTCCGGTGGATAGTGGATGTTGAAGCTCTAGTAGTTTGCGAAGAAGATCATGCATGGCAGAGAAATGTGGGAAGCAATGCTGGCCTGCACAAGGTTTCCATCCAGACATAGCATGAACTTTCTTGCAGAAAGGCAGGAATGCCCTAAAAATGAGGAAGAGTAGAAAAAAAAGGTTAGGTTTATGTAATTTTAAAAACCCAAGGCTTGATTTAATACACCTGTGGCCAGACCAAGTGATTCAGATACCTGATTCTGGATTCTGGGTGGGTTAGCAAATACTTTTAGGTTTGGATACACTGATATAGTGTATCCAAGCATTCCTTTGTTTAAACTGCCTCTCGCTAGCTTACAGCTCCCCACAACCACAAGCTAACATTAGCATAGCAAAAAAAAGTGGAAACAATATTGGAGCTATCCATTGGTACAGTTTTGAGCCAGATTAAATTTTGTCAGAGCAGGGAGACTTTGGCTCGCCCATTGCAGTTGCCGTGTCACAAACACAAGCTTTTTTAAACTGCTCCACGAAGGAGCAAGAACAAGATTTTCCAATGGAGTGGGTCTTTCAAGACCCCCCTTTTTTGGTGTTTTTAACAGGTTCTTGTAGCCTTTTTCTCATGATGAAGAATATATATAAAATAGTTTAAGATTAAATTTTGGCTTCTGAGTATTTCTTAATTAAAATTGTGTTGGATGAGGAGCAGATAAAAACACGGTGTTTGAAAAAGCGATGGGTGGGTAAAAGTCTTCCATTCAAATTCTGAATTCTCCACTTACAGAAAAAAAGATCCATGTTGGTCTTCATTTTTCTCATCTCAGCTGTCATTTGGATCAAAACTGTACGGCTCCATTGCTCCAATGTTGTTTACCATTTTTTGCTAAACTAATGTTAGTTTTGGCTTATAGTTTAAACAAAGGGTTGAGGGAAATTAGTGAAAGGCTAACTTTCATGCAAACAGTTTGAGCCTCAACTCAGAAGCAAATTTCTAATGAGCTACAGCTTCTCTGCAGAACATGTGTCTTAACAAACCACAAAGCCTTAAGTTATTTTATTAAAAGCAAGAAAAGCCATTTTAATGAGACTTTAATGGAAGGAATTACTTCTCAAGAAAAATACGACCTATGTATTTCTATATACATTTTGTGAGTTTCCCTACTAAAACTGCATATTGGTTTATCTCTATTCACAGGTTGATCAAACAGATTGGAGATACAACTAGTGAAAAATATTCACACACGTAATAAGAAGTCATGACTACCATCATCAATTATTTGCACCTGCCAGTATAAAAAAATTAAAATTGATTACTTACAGCATACTACAACAATTAGGAGTCAAATTCACGTCATCTGTCTTTACTTCTTCTGGAAGGCTGACATCATCCACATGGCAAAACATTGCATCTTCCTTTTCATCCAAGTCGGGCAGCAGCAGATCACTGCATAAGTGACATCAGAAAGCTTAGTAACTGTTTTATTGAACACTACACACATATTTTCCAATCATTGTAAATATTCTATTTTTCCTGGACATAAGCAGTAAATACATCACATTAAATGTGTTTTTAAAACCAGTCACTGGACATGATACAAAGCAACCCTCCCTTATGAGGTCTTTAAAATTACAAGCTCTTTGACAGTATGAAGTTGACACAGGTCAAAAACCCATTTTAAATTTATGCCAACACAAGAAGAATTAGCTTTAGTGTGGAAAAACTGTGAACCTGATAAAAATGGGCCTTAAAAGCAGCATAAGTAGTACATGTTCGCTTACAGTTTGGGGCATGGCGCTTAAAAAAACACTATTAGGTTAATTTCTGTCAACATTACAATACAATGCAAATCCCCTTAATGTTGCTTATATTCAACTGCAAAACTGACATGTAATCATATTTACCAACTATAGTCCTTCAGGAAAGGCCCAATAACTGCACCTGAAAAGCCAAAACAAGAGAGAGAAAAAATTAACAATTAATAACATGCAGAACTGTACAAAGACAAAATTGTTTAAGAGAAATTGACATATTTATTGTCAGAACATTCCCCTGTGCTAACTTCCTGAATTTTCTATAAATTCTTGGTGTGTCCTGGATAACAACCCTTCAATTTGAAGCAGAAAAAATACAATAAATACATCTTAATTTAGTCAGTCAAATAAAAAATTTAAATATGTAGATTTTAGACTTTTCTATAAAATCTCAGTCATTTGACAACTCTCAGAGCCCAATATTTAAAAATAAAACTTTTCTCAGCACTAATGCATATTTATGAACTTCACCTCTCTACTACAAAAAAAAACAAAAAAAAAATCATAAATACTATTACAGAATATCATTACGTTTTTTTTCTCAGCTAAAAAGAAGAACGTGTCATAAATCCCACATATCTGTGGAGTTTTCTACGAAGCTTCTCTCTGTGAGGCTGAAACAAACGTTAGCGCCACATTTAGCATGACTGCATGTTAAGCTAACATCGACGGTCTGCAGCAGAACAGTACACGTAAACGATCACAAACCTGTTAGCATCGTATCTATTAGCTAAAGTAGCGTCAGTCCACAGCATTAGAAAAACAAACACATCAGATTAACCTCAGCAAAATATCATAATATTAGCGTTTTATAGAGTTTGGAAGGAACAGAAAAACTTACCGCACGCAGATCTCTTCTGGTGTGGCTGTCAATCACGTATGGAAAGTTCCAGCAGGAGGGCGGACTGTGCGCTCTTGTTGGTCCAATCAGCAAGCAGATGCAAACTAAGCTGCACAGCGATAGGGGGAGCTGAGGCGCCTAAAATTTGAAATTAGACACTAACCCCGTTTTCTGGAGGGAATGTTGCATTGTAATTCCTAAGTTAAGGTAACGACTAATCGATCCCATATGTAAAAAACAAAGGAACTATTGCATTTAAATAAGCAAAAGTGACAAATTAATATTTCACTACAGTAAAAAAAACAGTTTTTGAAAATTACAATTGTTTTTTGTTTGTTTGTTTGTTTTTACTCTCTGCATTCATTTCTATGTTTAATGAAAAATGCCAAATGTTATTTAGAGCAAAGATAAAGTAACTATTAATAATTGCCATTTGTAACGACAAATTAATGTTACACTACATTAAAGAAACAGTTCTGTTTAATATAGGATTTTTGTTTGCTTGTTTGTTTTTATCCTTTTTATTAATTTCCTTTTTTTTTATAAAAATGCCAAATCATGTTATTCAGACAGGCCATGTTTATTTTAGGTAAACATGTTTAATGAGAACTAGTTAACAGCCACATCTTTATGACTAAAAATTAACTCGAAGTCTGCATTTTTTTGGCCAATTCTGATCCACCCACCCATCTATCCATCAATCTTCTGCTCATCTGGGGACCAGGTTGCAGAGGCAGCAGTCTAAGCAAAGATGCTCAGACTTCCCTCTCCCCAGCCACTTCCTCCAGCTCGTAGAGGGGGACCACACGGTGTTCCCATTCCAATTGAGAGACATAGTCTCTCCATTGCGTTCTGGGTCTTCCCTGGGGCCTTTGCCCATGCCTGGAAAACCTCCATAGGAAGGTGTCTGGAAGGTATCCAGACCAGATGCCTGAGCCACCTCAATTGGCTCCTCTTGATGTGGAGGAGCAGCGACTCAACTCCGAGATCTCTGGGTGACCAAGCTTCTCACCCCATCTCTAAGGAAGTGCCCAGCCACCCTGTGGAGGAAGCTCATTTCAGCTGCTTGTATTCAGAACCTTGTTCTTTTGGTCATGTCCCAGAGCTCATGATCATGTAGATGAGTATAGGAATGAAGATTGACTGTTAATTTAAGAACTTTGTTTTCTGGCTTAGCTCAGTCTTCACCACAACGGATCAGTATACTGACTGCTTAACGGCGGATGCCACTCCATTCTGCCTATAGATCTCATGCTCCGATCCTCCCTTACTTGTGAACAAGACATCAAGATATTTAAACTACTCCACCTGGGGCAGAAGCACTCCACCCATCCAGAGAGGGCAAACTACCTTTCGCCGATCAAGAACCATGGCCCCAGATTTAGCTGTAAAGCGGTCTCAGACTTAGCACCACTATGTCTAAGAACCTCATACCAGCTGCTTCACACTCTGCTGCAAACCGCTCCAATGCATCCTGAAGGCCCTGTCTTGATGAACCCAACAGGACAACATCATCTGCAAAGGGCAGAGAAGAAATCCTGTGGTCCCTGAACTAGATCGCCTTCTGACCCTGGCTACGCCTGAAAATTCTGTCCATAAAGACTATGAACAGAACCAGTGATAAAGGGCAGCCCTTTCTCACCAATAAAGAGCTTTTTGCCCTTTATCTGACCTGTTCCACCGGACAGGTCAGATAAAGGGCAAAAGCTGTGGCCCCGGCTGTTGAGGATGCAAAAGCCCAGGCCACAGCTCGCTTGGACTGCCGGCATCCCTTACTTCTCATCCCTTACTTTTGGTGTCCACCACCGGGTTCGGAGGTTGCCACCACAAGTGGCCCCAGAGTCATTGCGACCACAGCTCCAAACAGCAACAGAGACAGTGGAGGTTGAAAAATTGGTCCACTTGCACAAACTCATGTTCCTTCCCGTCCATAGAGGTGACATTCCATGGCCCTAAAGTCAAGCTCCATGACCGGGGTTTGGGCCGCTGAGGCACCCGCATCCAACTGCCACCCAAACTACATTGCCCGGCCCCTTTTGAGCTCTCCTTTTTATCCCTTCTTCATGCGGGCACCCCTGAGGTTTCTTCGTTTTTTCCGGAATCCGGTTTTTTAGGAGTTTTTCCTTACCGCGAAGGGGGTCTAAGGGCAGGGATGCCAATATAGCTTAGTCAGTTCATTAGTTTATTTTACTATTTAAGCCCATCAAGACGACTGTTGTTGTGATTTTGGGCTACACAAATAAAAATTCAATTGAATTGAATTGAATCCTGCAGGTGGATGGGCCACTGGAGAGTAATCCCGAATCGTTTTTTCGGGATGGACTTGATCGGGTCCATGAGAGAAGCCTCTAAACCCCAGGCAACAAAGGGGACTTTGGTTTAAAGCAAGTTACAGTCATGAATTTTTAGATTTTATAGCAAATCAGTGCCTATTTATCTTGTTTAAAGTGCAAAAATTACTATTTGTGAAAATCTATGTAGTGCAACAGCCGTCCACCCTGTTTATCTAACACTTTCCTCCTGCTAAAAGCATTTCGGTTCCTTATTAGGGGATCCTAATGAGCTGACTATTCCAGGTACATTTCCTGTAGATTACTCCGCTACCCTCAAAAACAAATAACAAAAACAAAAAAACAAAAAAAAAGGAACCCTGGCAGGACAAAGGGAAATGGGAAACTTTGTTGGGTTCATCCAAAATCCACCACCAACAAAAAATGCTTAGTTTTGACTGAGCTTTAATAAAATCTAAACACTGACTTAAAACAAAACAAAAAAATTGAAGAAGGGGCTTAGCCTGCCCCAGTAAACTAGGTAATTGGGAATTGGTTTTGCCCAAATGCAGAGGTATAGGTAAATGTTTAGTGTATAAAGACAATGATTAAAAAAATGTATTAACAACTAATCACTAATATACTTATAAAAGTGTGGTCTCACGAAAACAAAAAATACATTAGCAACGAAAAACATTTACACACAGTAATGTTTTTTCTTAACAAAGGACAAATGTATTTTTCACATATTTATGCTGTTGGTGGCATGAGATTATATTGTTTTCCAAATGACAAATCAACTGTGTTTATTTTATGGTGACCCGTTTATTTTACAAGGAAATATCTACATATTTAACATGTTTTTATTGTTAAAATAACAAGGATATTTACTTATTTTAAATGCTACATATGCACGTAAAAAATACACAATTTTGTTTTTTTCTCAATTACAGTAAAATTATGTTGGTATTTTACAAAATTGTACTGTAAATTTTACGGACTTTTTTTACAGTGTGGATGCCTCCACTTCTACAGCTTCAGCCTGCTCTGGGCTGATAGAAGGAATAACTTGATTTAACTTATGTCTTATATTTGAGATTTTACTATCAAAAAATGTAAGAAAATCATCAGAGCTGAGAGAAACAGGAACATGTGGTTCTACTGAGCTCTGACTGCGAGTTAATTTAGCAACAGTGCTAAAAAGAAATCTAGGATTGTTTCCATTCTCTGATATTAAGGTTGAATAGTACTGGCTTCTAGCTCTACGCAGAGCTTTTTTATAATTTAATAGGCTATGTTTCCAGATATTCAGAGACTGCTCTGAACCGGAGCGGCGCCATTCTTAAAAACTTAATAATTTGCTGTGGCTGCATCTAGTTTTGATCATGCATCGTCACCTGGTTTGAGATACAATCTTAAAAAACGCATTTGCTTTGCAGGTGTTGTTATAAGGCGAGAAATCCACTATTTCTTAGGTAACTAAGATAGTGGATTTTTATTAAATGCATCTTTAATGTGATGCAAAATTTGCCATTCAGTGATGCTTTTTTAAATATGCTACAACCATGGGATTAAATAATATATTGTAAATTTGTAGAATGGAAATTAATCTAGCAGTGCAAAAAGCAGCTAAGAAGGCTGGGCTTGACCCTAAATATAATAGGAGGAAATAACCATGTATAGAAATATTTTGCTATGCTTGGTTATTTCATGCCATTAAGTCACTAAAAGCATAATTGTGTGCATTACCACGTCAGAGGAAATGTGTTCTTCTCTGCTCTCCGGAGAGAGTTTAATGAGACTGACCTTTGAGGATGAAGGAACTGAGCTTATTCCCAGCATATAAATAAACTCTGACCTACAGATTCAGGATGCCGTCAAAGCTCGCCACCGCTCTCCTCTGCGTGTATGACTCACCCATCTTCAGGAGGTCCTCTATTAGTTTTGACACAATGACAACATGTGTTATCGGGCAGAGAACATATAGTTGAAGAAGTCGGACTCCCCGGAGGTACGTGGTGGCTTTTACCATTTGCTGCAGTGCCAGATCAATACACCCCAAGACACTTAAGCTTGCAGTATTCTTGCTAAGAACTCTATGCTTTTTTGTGTTGTTAACAGGTTCACTGAACAGCTCACCAAAACAAATTCTGCCTGAACTTAAGGAAACATTTCTGTTTTTTTTTATTTTTTATTTTATTTTTTGTGAAACTGAGTCACAAAAATGGATCTTTTAAACTTTTGTCTTCATCATTTTACACCTTTTTTACAAGAAGACCACAACCTTCAGACCCTTCCTGCATCAGATCAACCAGACTACGTGTTGAGAGTGTGTGTAGCATAATAAAAACTTTGAAATAACCAGTGTGGTACTAAAAGCACATTTTAAACCTTTAAAACCGAATAAGAAACATAATTGATAAGAAACATAATGCAATATTTAAATTTAGAAAAGATTAAATTTTCATTGAAACAGCAAGAAAATCTTTTTTATGAAACATGGCAACCATTTATTGACTATTTCAACAGTATAGACAAGTCTACCCCCCATTTAAACACATAATAGTAAAATTGCAGGGTTGTTTTTGTTTGTTTGTTTGTTTGTTTGTTTATTTGTTTGTTTATTTCTGTTTGTTTGTTTTGATATTGTATTGTCTGTATTGTTTGCTGAAAAAAAGAATAATAAAAAAAAAAAAAAAAAAAAAAAAAAACCGAATACAAAAATAAGTGTGATAATGTTGATAATATAAAATAATTATTTTAAAAAAGATGATAGGAAGGAGGGCTTATCAAGTATTAATAGATGTTGTTAATCCACACATTACAAATGACTGATATTATCCATAGTAGACCATACTGTTTACTAATGACATTAGGTACATTATCAGCAAACATTCACATTGGTTTATATGATTTCAGCTCCTCACTGAGTTCTCAACTGTTTAGTTAAGGACTCGACAAGAGTATTGAGAAAACTGGACATGACATTAGTTTATTAAAAAAAAACATGTCTAAAAGGTTCGCATGTACATCAAAAAAGCTATTACACCAACAATAAATGTGTTACATTTTAGAAACTTTTTCAATGTTGACACTCCTTTATCATTATACATCTTGAACATACATTTCCAGAAAGCTATAAAGCTATGAAAACCATACTTTAGATTGGAGAAGTTGAGGAGTCATCAGGTGGTGTTTGAAGTGGGAATAAACCATTTGAAAATCAAGTTGTGTGATGGGAGACTACATCTTATGAAACGGCAGACAGCAAGAGGTAGTAAACATGATTAACCATTCACAGAGTATGCTAATATTTGTTTCCCTGACTTGTTGATTCACTTCTGATCAGCGATCATTCATAAACTAGTAGATGTACGCCAGTGGGAAACTTTAGATGAGTTATTTTGAAATGAGTGTGAAGCTGGAACTATCACAATTCTATATCACAGCTCAGCCTTTAATAAAAATAAAAACGGATCTGATCAGTCAGATCAGCTTGTAGACGATTCCTGAAGATTTATTTATACATGCAGCACTTCTGGGGTCTGATCAAACTCCTGTAGCATGCTTTTTGCCGCTCAGATCATGTTTTATTATGGATGTGTGTTTCTGATTTCTCTTGCAGTCTGATCTAAACACTTTTGCTGAAGGGGATGTATGACACTGATGTTCAGATTACATGCTCTATTAACTTGGGTTTTATTTTTACAGTAGTTCTAGGAGGGAAATGTAATGAGGCTTTTAAGATCATCTCTGAGATGTGCATTAATGAAGCCACCCATTGTGCACAAATGTAAATAGTAGGGAGACTTGCTGACCCAAGAATGTTTTGTCTGTGACTCAGGGCACAACAACATTTCCCTGCATTTCCTCACCACACAGTCTGTAATTAAACTGGACAGCCGAGAGAGGAAAGGACCTCCAGAGACACAGCAAGAGTAATATGGAGGTGTCTGGTTCACATCCCATGTGTAGTCGGAAAGAGTCCAAGCTATTATCCATTCTCTCCTGAAAATAATGGCTGAGGGGTGAAGCTATCCTTGAGAGTAAATGTGCCATGCTGCAAGGAAAAAAATTCCATTACTGGTGGCATGTGCATTCCATGAAAACTGTTGTCCAAAGAAAGCAAACCAGATGAGGAACGCAAACCAAATGAGAACACAATGTCTGATGGTTTGATCTTGTGAGGAAAAAGAGGTGTTAAACCACTTCGGGGGTTTTAGAGATATATTTTGCTGAAATAAAAAAAAAAAGTGGAGAAGCAAGCCACAAACATTTAAAGACATTTTGGAAAGTATCACGAAAGACTTTCATGCTTTCATGTAAACAGTCATGTGCTGCTGAGATACAAAACTCTCACCTCTGATCCCAAACTTGGGCCTTTTCACACTACCCTTTTTTTTTAGTTCTAAACCATACAACACCAATACAAAAAGTATTATGAGTCTGTTTTATCACACGTAAACCAGTTTATTATCCAATGATAAATTTATGGTCAGAGTGATGTGTACTGACCACACATTTTCATTTGGCAACAGGGAAACTCGGAAAATTGTGGATATACAGAGGTCCTTCGCGATATTGCGGTTCACCTTTTGCTGTCCCGCTGTTTCATGCACTGTGTTCTGCCTTCAGATTGGTTGTAGACTACTGGGAGTCAATCTCCTTTGTCCCATGTCTCTTGTACAGAATGCTGTCAGTTGGCCAAATCTACATATAGAGTATCTACAGTCAAGACCAAAAGTTTGAACACACCTTCTCATTCAAATAGTTTTCTTTATTTTCATCACTATGAAAATTGTAGAGTCACACTGAAGGCATCAAAACTATGAATTAACACATGTGGAATTATATACATAACAAAAAAGTGTGAAACAACTCAAAATATGTAATATTTTAGGTTCTTCATAGTAGCCACCTTTTGCTTTGATTACTGCTTTGCACACTCTTGGCCTTCTCTTGATGAGATTCAAGAGGTAGTCACCTGAAATGGTCTTCCAACAGGTTTGAAGGAGTTCCCAGAATGCTTAGCACTTGTTGGCCCTTTTGCCTTCACTCTGCAGTCCAGCTCACCCCAAACCATCTCGATTGGGTTCAGGTCCGGTGACTGTGGAGGCCAGGTCATCTGGCGCAGTCCCCCATCACTCTCCTTCTTGGTCAAATAGCCCTTACACAGCCTGGAGTTGTGTTTGGGGTCATTGTCCTGTTGAAAAATAAATGATGCTCCAACTAAATGCAAACCCGATGGAATAGCATGCCGCTGCAAGATGCTGTGGTAGCCATGCTGGTTCAGTATGCCTTCAATTTGGAATAAATCCCCAACAGTATCACCAGCAAAGCACCCCCACACCATCACACTTCCTCCTCCATGCTTCACAGTGGGAACCAGGCATGTAGAGTCCATCTGTTCACCTTTTCTTCGTTGCACAAAGACACGGTGGTTGGACCAAAAATCTCCAATTTGGACTCATCAGACCAAAGCACAGATTTCCATTCCTTGTGTTCTTTAGCCCAAACAAGTCTCTTCTGCTTGTTGCCTTTCTTTAGCAGTGGTTTCCTAGCAGATATTCTACCGTGAAGGCCTGATTCACACAGTCTCCTTTTAACAGTTGTTGTAGAGATGTGTCTGCTGCTAGAACGTTGACCTGTTCTCTAATCTGAGCTGCTGTTAACCTGCCATTTCTGAGGCTCGTGACTCGGATCAACTTATCTTCCGCAGCAGAGGTGACTCTTGGTCTTCCTTTCCTTGGACGGTCCGCATAAGAGCCAGTTTCTTTGTAATGCTTGATGGTTTTTGTGACTGCATTTGGGGACACTTTCAAAGTTTTCCCAATTTTTCGGACTGACTGTCCTTCTTTTCTTAAAGTAATGATGGCCTGTAGTTAGCTGCTTTTTTCTTTCCTTAATACAAATTCTAACAGTATCTTCAGTCGTACTATCAGCTGTGTATATACCTGACTTCTGCAAAACACAACTGATGGTCCCAACCCCATTTATAAGGCAAGAAATCCCACTTATTAAAGCTGACAGGGCACACCTGTGAAGTGAAAAACATTTCAGGTGACTACCTCTTGAAGCTCATCAAGAGAATGCCAAAAGTGTGCAGAGCAGTAATCAAAGCAATAGGTGGCTATTATGAAGAATCTAAAATATGAACTATTTTGAGTTGTTTTACACTATTTTGTTATGTATATAATTACACATGTGTTAGTTTTGATGTCGAGTCTAGCCCATGATTCCATGTTGAAGTCTGGCCTCGTGTTTAACTTGCCTCTCCCTGTCTCAGGATTCCAGCCTCCAAGTGTTCCCAGGGTGGATGTCAGTCCGAGTCCTCCAGCAGTCCGGTGGAAACCTCAAGCTTGGCCAAGCCGCACTATTACCTCCAGCCACGCCACAAGCCGCTGTCCTCTCCAGCTGCCCCCCAAGCCACACAAACTTTCCTGGAAGGAAAATAAAACTCATTACTTACCTTTCACCAATCCTTGTCCTCATTCTGGGTTTCAGCGTCTGGGTCTGTCAATCCTACAAGTCATGACAAGATCTTTGTTTTTATTCTATAAAATTTGACTCTTTTCTTTTTTTTTTTTTTTCTACAAAGATTTGAACTTAAAAAATTTAGGCAAGACAGAAAAGTGTAAAAATGTCCATGTCTGTCTCGGAAAAATGTGTATAAACGGGGGCTTTGTAACACTGTGTTCAAAGGGATCAATTTTCATGGAATACCTTGCTGTTTTAAGGTGACAATAAAATAAAAGACAAAACATTTCAACTACTATACAATGTATTTGCTGTTATCTTTCAGAAGTTACTTTTTTTCTTTCACTTGAAAGTTTAGGAAAGTCAAGGAAAAGTGATACAAAACTCATAAAAGAAAACCCTATAGAAAGTCTAAAATGATGTTGTACATTAAGCATAGCGTGAATCTAAAATGTTATTGCTATTCATATTTTATCCCTATTTTCTTTCTTTCCTTTAATGTTGGAGTCACTGCTATTCTTTAGAAGCCCTTGATTTACTTGTTTGAATTGTCCACTTGTCCACATTATCTTCTTGCCATCAGTAGAAATTAATCCCCTCTTTGCTGCTTTAATAGCACTTATCTGTTAAAAAATCAAACCAGCAGTAGGCCTAAATTCTGAATAGCTATACCCTGTTAAACAGTATGTCATTTGCCCTTTTTCTTTTGTCAATTTCTGTTTTTTCCCCTTAGTGGTTTCGTTACAATGACCTAAAGTCTTAAGGTTTTAGTGTTAAAAAAGAAGTTAATCTAGCTTTTTTTTTCTTTTTGGGTTCCCCAGTCATAAGTTGATATCCATCCATCCATCCATCCATCCATCTTCTTCCACTCATCTGGGACGGGGTCACAGGGGCAGCAGTCTAAGCAAAGATGCCCCTTCTCTGTCCCTCTAAGTTGATATATTCTGAATCTTAATGTTTTATCTTAACTGTGGTGGTTTAAGTGTTTTCCAGTTTTATTTTGATATGTCGATTCAGGGTGGCAGGGCAAGGGTGTACCCCGCCTTTGCCCAACAGTAGCAGGGACAGGCTCCAGCATCCCTGTGATTCCAAAAGATACAGCAGGTTAAGACAATGGATGTATGGATGTATATTCTCTTAAAATGTTGTTGTTTCATGTGTATTTCCCATCCAGCATAGATTGTCTCCTTTGTGGGATCAATAAAGTGCCATTCTATTCTATTCTATTCTATTACTTTTTTTAAGTTTAACAAGTAGTTAAAACAATGTGACAACACTCAGGAATAAAAAGATTATTTATATTATAAAAAGATCTAAAAATATAAATAAAATAAAACATATTTTATAGCAGTTGTTTAATGGTTACATTTGAATGTGTATGGTATGTCTGTCCATAATTAGGAAAAAGTATGGTTGTAAAATGAAATGCAAATTCAGATGTCAGTGTTGAATAGTTCAACTTCACAGTCCCGACTGGAAAAACACTATGTAAATTAGTTCAAAAGTTTCTCAGAAACTTAGATGGTCAGTATGACAATCTCTTCTCAGGCTTTTGAATATTTACTTTGTAGCGTGCAAAGTAATTTAGCGCAGTCACAGTGTAGCAACAGAAGCCCTGTGTTAATATTTGACCAGACATGGCTGCAAATCCTGTCTGCTTAGCATTCTCTTTGCTATCTGGAGAAGAAGAGAAAGCATTAACTTTCAAGACCTCAAGTTGTGACTTACATAATGAGCTGAGCAGATCTGACAAATAAAAACTCAAAGATTGTTAATTGAAATTCAAAAAGCATCTACCTTTTCACAATTTACACTTGTGTAATGTCAACACAAAAGTGAATCTGTCTCTGTGACTGTATTAGCAGCTCAGTTCCACTTGTAAGGTCGTGTTGTTTCTAAAGGCTAACTGAATGACAGTTTTTTTTATTTTTTTTTTTTTTTTTATAATCTTAAGAAATAATTCAGATGCAGACTTTGTGAAAGCTGATTTGAAATATGCGTTTAGCTTCCATTCCTGCTAAGATCTGTGTATGGTCACAGGGGTCACTAGAGCCTTTCCCAGCTACTTTACGGGAGCTGACTGAAGAGATCAGGGGACTTTGAATCCAGAATGAACAGAAAGAAAACAGGATCAATATACTGGAGAAACGAGTGGACGACTTGGACACGAGAATCTAATCTATTGTCTAATATGTATTTCCTTATCATGTATCCCATGAAACTCAGTTGGCTGTGTGTAGGACTTTTGCATGGGAAACTGGGTTTGTTTCCCAGAGGGCGGAATGAGCTTCATCCATTTTGGGTCCTTGGGCAAAACCCTTCATACTATCGCTCAACGATGTAGCTGCAAGAGGCCCTAAGTCTGGGTCTCCCTGGGCCGGCCCCCAGCCCGGATAAAATACAGGGTTGTGTCAGAAAAGGCATCCAGTTTAAAAATCTCTGCCAGACCACGTATGTGAATCAGTGAAAGTTGATTCACTGAAGGGATATGCTGAAAGCTGAACAACATCGTGTATGCCATGAAAAATAGCACAATTTCTAAAACACAAACTATGCTAATCAAAGTATTTCAGAAAGAATGATGTGCTAATTCTTTCTGTTTTGCAGGTTATGATACAATTTCTTATGTTGCTGTCTGTACAGATGGTACATAAACACTATCAAATAGAATTAGGGAGACAAGCTTGGGACATAGTGATATATGGACATAATGTGCAACTGTGAAAACCTGCAACAATACATCAAGAAACAGCATATGAAATCAATCAAGTAAGCTTGAGGGCCTTAGTAGCAGCTAGACTGTTGATATTTCTCATGATAAGATGGCCTTTCTTAAAATAATCTTCATAGTACTGCTTTTCTCTTAAAAAAAAGAAGTGTACATGCCATAATGTAGTAATTATTTTCTTCAGAGATCTGACAGTCTGAGCAAGCTGTTCTTTACTTCTGTCTCCATGAAAAAAAGGGCCTGTGATCAGAGTCCAGGTGGTGGAGGAGCAATTCTGCTCCTGAGACTTCATTTGCTATGCGACACCTCCTGTCATCAAACCCCAGCTCTCAGTAAAGCGATTATTCTGCAATAAAGTTTTAATTGTGCGTCTGGGTGAAGAAGGTGGTGGGAAGATAACGAGCATCCATGAGAGAGCGCACAGGGCGTGGGCAGCAACTGTGATGCACCTGAAACACGCATCACATTAGATGCAAGCACTGAAAAGTTTTCATGTGGGCGCGCTTCCGTGCATGCCTCCTAGAAAACTTTATGGTAAAACAAATTTGTGGGTTCATAATATATTGTCAAGAGCCATGCTCTTCTAATCTTTCATTTCTATTTTTTTAAATTACAGATTATCTGTCATTGCAGTTCACCTGCCAACAGAAAGTACTTTTTAATAGCACAAATTCACCTGGGTGACCGTTTATTGCTGGCACACTCCTTAAGTGGCAAAACATTTGGCACAGTTGATGACACAGGTCACAAAATCAGGAGTTGATTTCTCACTGAGGGGTGTTTATCTCTAAATGGGATCTAAACCTGAACATGCAGCCAGAAATCTGTTTTGATACATTGAATATCTAGGTTGGGAGTTAATGAATAAAAGCCAAAAATGAGATTTGCACAAAAAATAAGGAAAGGATGCAAACAAGGATTCAATCCAAAACACTTCAATACTCAATGCAAACACAGATAAAGTTTACTTTTTTGATTGTTCACTCAAATCAATATTTTTATGCCTGAAGTATTTTAAGTATATTCACCTTGTAAACCACTGTGTTGTCATTTATATAAATGCACGTCTAGGAAAGCAGAAAATCACAGATGCATTCCTTTCAGCAAAGTTATGAGGGGATTGTCGGAGCTAGACAAATTACATTTCACTTTGCATTATTGCTAAAGCTTCCATGTGTGAGGATTGAGTGTTTTAACGTGGTTTTTCAGTTGCGTTGTTGGTTTTAGTAATTTTTTGGTTGCTGTCTTCCCTTTGTCAGTCACACCACAAGGCACGTGCACTCATAGGGCCTTAGGGGTGCTTGAATACTTGCCCTTTTTGCTTCGTAAAAAAAAGTCCCCTAGTTCCCTCTTTTTTTTCTGTTTGTTGTTGTTGTTTTTTTTTTGTTTTAACATTAATACATTGCTGTTAGAGATACAAGAAAAAATGTGGCTGCAAACACCCTCATTGAACCCGTTTTCTTGTAATCCGGGTTTGCCGCTTCTGTCTTTGCGGTTCCGCTCGGACTCAGAGCCAACAGAAAGAGTTAGGGACAACTGGGGACAGCGAGAGAAGCCACTGCCCCATGGAGACCAGAAGAGACACCGTGACAGTGAATCAGCTTGAATCTGAGAGTTCTGGTTAACTAGTCATTATATCTGATATAGTTTTTCTTTTTATCATGTGAAAGATTGCTTGAAGTGGAATTGAACAGTTGGTGAATGTTTTAGTGGATACTTTAAGTCTGACTTCCACTGATTGAACGAGCTTAAATATGGTTCATATGTCAGAAAAATGCACAATATTAGTCAAGACGTTTGTTTCTACTTTAGGCAGACATCTGAGCGGCACATCAATTTAACACAGAGCAGATTGTCCAGGGTCAGGAAGTTGGGTACTAAACACAAAATAAAACACTGTGGGAATTTCCGTATGCATCATTATTTTAAGATCATAGCTTCCTCACTGCAGGTCTGACACTAATGTGTTTAATGTAACATTTTCTGATTAGAAATACCTTCTTTAAACTCTGTATCACTCAGTTTCACAATCTTTTTGTACTAAAATGTTTCCAGTAACAACAAAAGACTGTGTTTAAAAGATCAGATGCAAAAAAAAAAAAATTAGCTGTGAATCCCAACATATAACAAGTGTCACATTGGATACAGCTGTCAGGAACTGGAGGTTTAGAAGCCAAAATGCAGGAAACTGGGCTTGGTAAACATTTAATAAATTAGAATTAAAAACGTAAACATTTAGTAAATTAGCCAAAACAGAACAAAAACCATTTAAGTAGAACTGAAAACCAGAAAACTAGACACTTCTACTCACTGAAGACAATAAACAGAAATGAAGACAGCTCTGAATAATTAACATGAACCTGGAGTGACTGACAGAGGACAGAACATGACAAAAACACCACTGAAAAACTGAGCTGAAGTGCAGAATCCTCACAGCAACAGTATGATAACATTAAAAATTATTAAATTTCAGCATTGTGGGAATAAAATTTAGAGGATTTCTGTGCTTAAAATATTACCATCTGGATTAAACTTGATTCATGTTGATAATGCCTGCAGCACATTGAGCCAATATAAATAGCCTCCAGTGTTTTATTGCTTTGATGTCTTCCAAGTTTATAATAAAGTGAACAAACTTATGTTGACAATAGCTTGTTAACATAAAAGAAATGACACTTGTATCACTTTCACCTACAATAGCTGAGTATTTATCTATTAGTAGTTAATTTTAAAAATTCACACCAACTTCCATATTATTAAAAGGACAAAGAAAAATGTTAAAAAAAATTGTTTTCTGACTTTGAGCCCCTGCCCCTCTAAAATCCTGTGCACATCCCTGCACACCAGGTTTAGGTTGTCGGTCTTCAACAGCTGTCTTGATTTTTTTTTAATGATCCTCAGTGTATTTAATAATAATAGTAATAATGACAATAATAATAAGAACACATTTTATTTTATTTACTTTCATGAAACCCAAGGACACTGTACTAGCAAAGGTTAAAAATAAACATTGAAAGCAGTATAAATATTGATGAAAAATCAATAGTGAATCAAGATGGGATGGCAGAAATAAACAGGTGGGTTTTGAGTTTAGATTTGAAAGTTTGTAGAGAGTCTATGTTACGGAGTTTAGGAGTTAGGGAATTCCACAGTTTGGGAGCCGAGCAGCTGAAGGCTCTGCTTCCCATGGTAAGGAGGAGGACCGAAGAGAACGAGAGGAGGTTTTGATGTGGATAAGGTCAGAGAGATAAGGAGGGGCCAGGTTATGGAGGCCTTAAAGGTGAACAGGAGGAGTTTAAATTTGATTCTGGAGGTTATGGGAAGCCAGTGCAGCTGCTGGAGAACCGGGGTGATATGACTGAAGGTGGGGGTTCTGGAGATGATGTGGGTAGCTGAGGTCTGGACCTTGGAGCTTACTGAGCATTTTTTGAGGGAGACCAAAAAGGAGGGAATTACAGTAATCTAGACGGGAAGTGACCAGACTGTGAACCAGGATAGAAGCAAAGTGGACAGTGAGGGAGGGGCATAGATGATTAATGTTACGTAAATGTAACATTTACGTAACATTAATAGTGCACAATATAGTGCGTTCACCATTTTGTAGTGCTTTCCGAATCTGCAATTTCAAAATCAAGTGCCCTGGAAATTTCCCAGAAGTCTCTGCGAAAAACCAGTGTGCATCGACGCTCACTGCATCAGAACATTTCTTACCAAAAAAAAAATGTATTTAAATGTATTAAAACAACGTTTTTTTTTTTTTTCAGAAGACAATGGACTCATAAATAATCATCGCAAAACTGCTCATTTTAAATAGATTTTAACTTAATGAAATTGATGACGTCAAATCCGCCGTTTGAAGAAAAAAAAAGTAGTGAGCATGGTGTCCAAATTGTTTTTAAAATTCACGGCACTACATAGTTCTGCACTATACAATTTTTTAGTAGTTAGGGGTTAGGTTGGGAATTTGGACACAGCCTACTTCTTTTTATATATATTTTTTAGTTCCGTATTGTTGTGTTTTGTCTTCATTTTTGTGGCACCATTGGTTTTGTCATGCCGGTTTATTTATTAAATGGTTACGTTTTTGCCACCAAGCCCAGTCTCCTGCATTTTGGGTCCTAAACTGCTGGTTTCTGACACCATCCATTCATCCTCTGTTACCACTTGGTCTTGTGCAAGGTTATGAAGGTTGCTGGAGCCTATCTATTTCAGGGCAAAAGCGAAGTACACTTTACCAGTCCATTGGAGAGCCTCAGGCACACACACACGTAACCTTTTTTTCTTTGTTTTTTTCTTAAAAGAACTAAATGAATTAACATGTGCAAAATTTAAATAATCGTAATATTATTTTTTTTTACATTTGTTACACAGTAATGGTTTTTAACTTAAGAAACAATATTACTGTTGTACTATTTTTGTCAAACGTTGCCGATGCAACTATTTTCCTTTTTTTATACTTAAATAATTTCCACATTTTTGCAGTAGCCCTGGTGGCTTCCAGTAGTATGCGCTATCTTACAAAAATAATGGATAAGTAAAGTCAGATCATTCAAGAAAAAAAACTATAAAAAAGTGAGCAAAGTTTGGGAGGATAAAGGGAAATACATGCCCTTGTGACTTGGCTATCAAGTGAATGTGGTTCATTTCTAGATTTAGGCACATTTTTGTCCTGCCTAAATGCGTAGCTCCAGACCATAATGGACTTAAACTCGTGTCACCTGAGTAATCACATGAGTGCCTGAGTGCATGATGAGAGGAGAAGGGAACCTCTTTGGAAAACAATGTTACATGGATGAATGTGCGCCTCGGGCATCAAAGTGGCCGGTATTTCTGTCTACATGAAAAGGGCTTGTTTGCCGTGTATTTTAAACCCGAAACTAGAATTTTTAATGTTGTAACATCAAACTGCTTAGAACCTATACTGCTTTACTATTTAAGCTTTACTTAGTATGTATATAGATGTATATCACAAGGAAATAGCCCTAAATGTGCATCTGCAATACGATAGAAATTTATCATTGCACTGATGTGGTGGCTTGTTACAAACTGTAAAATACTTACATCAGATTGTAATTTGTGCTGCTGCGGAATCTTAAAGATAAGCAAAGTTCTCTCTGAATACTAATCATGTTCATCCCAGTTATTGGAAGGAAACTGAAGCCCCTTACTTAACCCTGAGACCCAGCAGATATAAATAACCTGTGACAGCTCCTCTGATTGCTGACAGCTCCTCACATTTTGAACTTAGGTTCTTTGATACCAAGGATGATACTTTATATAGTCACATATCCAAATCTAGGACACAGAAGTAGGACTTTTACACACATTTTAGTTGTCATGTCTGGTGTAAAAGGGTCTTGACGCTCTCCATGGCACCATAACGATTTGATTGCTCTCTCAACAGATATTAACTCTTTGCACTCTCTCTGTTTGATACTGCACTGTGGTGGGATTGCAGCTCCTGTTAACTACCTTTAAACCCTCATTATCTTGCGCTGGATGTTTCCATTTTACAGATCACTCTTTCTTTTCATCTCCTGGTTGACTGCTTTCAGTCTGTCGTGTTTTCATTTTATGAAGACATGGGAAAAGTCTTTGCTCTGGCATCAGAACAGACATGAAGGATTGGTATTTCAAAAAAAGTCACTCATGTAAAAGCATCTTAGAAATAATTTATTGATTTGTCTGCTGAGTTTTACAAATTTTGGAAGTATAACTGCTTGTCTTTTGGACAGTGGAAGGTAAAATGTATCCATGTGTGTACGCATACTGTAAGTGAGTAGCTCCCTTACCTTTCAGGAATATTTTGTTACAGAATTACCATCTTGCTTGGCAATTTAGCTAGTTTCACAAAATAATTTAGCTAGTTTCACAAACTAGCTGTTAGATAGATAATCTTGTGACTTAATCATTGGGGTGTATTAAGCAACGATTCAATTCAAATCATAATTTGTCGGCAAATAATTTCTTCTCTGTCAATTAACATTGCAGAATTAAAGGGTATACTAGATGGTTCCTAATGAGGTAGTCATATTCCTTGACTTGTTTGAAAGTTTTGGCTTTTGTTATATATTTTTAGTTATGTATTTATCTAATTAGTTGTATTCTCCGTTTCATTGGTTTGGAGCTATTCCTTTGAATTGTGATTTTTTTTTCTTTCTTGACCTTTGGGTTGCTCCACACCTGCTTTCTGATTGCATCAAAATGTGCTCATAAGATGAAAAAAGTCAAAGGATCCAAGGGCAAAGAGAAACTATAAACTTTCTGGTGTTTTCAAAGTCAAGGACCACACATTTGAAGGAATCTGCATAATAAATGCTTTATCTTTGGCAGGAACCACCTTGTTGCCTTTTGTCATTGATTCCGCACAAAATCAACATATCCACTCTGATAACTGAATCTCATTTACCATAGGCAAGGTTTTACCCTGCTGCTGCTACGTTTACTGGCAGAGAATCCATCCTTTCTAATCAGTTAATACACTGACACATCAGAGTGAGAATGCAAGAGCATGTACGGTGCAAGTCAAAGCTCTGATTAAGCATACCGGTAATCTATATACATATCTATATATATATAGATAGATAGATAGATTTATATATATATCAATATATACATATATAGATATAGATGTATCTATATATATATATGAGTGTGTGTGTGTGTGCACGTGTGTATGTAGGTGTGCGTGCGTGCATGCATTCCATCAGGAAGAAGGAACATGAGAAGCTGGAGAAATACCAGTGGCTCAGAAAAACTGGAGGAAGCATAGAAAGTGAATTTGACAGGTCTTTCCCTGGAAAGATCTCAGACCTCTCAGTCCAGAAGAGCGCAGTGCTAGGAACAGCTAAGATACTGCGCAGGACCCTCAAGCTCCCAGGCCTCGGGTAAAATTATGAGTTTTATTCTCGAAAATGTACACGTTTTTTCTTGTAAATCTACGACTTAAAATCTGTCAGGTGTCAGGATCGCCCTCGTACTCCTAATTGAGGACTTGATCATTCACACTGTTTGGCATTTAGACAACCTATATTGGTCCTTCATGCCATCCCGCCATTGTCGGTTCATCTGCTTTCATGAAGGACTCACCGATCAAAGCCAAGGCCTACGCCAACGCCAAAGCCACAGAACCAGAGCCACAGAACCAAAGCCGCAGAACCAGAGCCACAGAACCAGAGCCACAGAACCAGAGCCACAGAACCAAAGCCACAACAACCAAAGCCACAGAACCAAAGCTAACGCCAAAGAAATCAAAACCAACCCCAGACAACAAAACCCAAAGAACCAAGACCGACGGCAAAAATCAAAGCCAACGTCAAAGAACCCATCCTACAATAAATTTCACAAAATCAAACTAAGTCCCTGTCTGCATTATTGGGTCCAGCTTACTCCTAACCTAACAATCTCGTAATTTTACTTTTTTTTTTTTTTTGGTGGCCCTACAACTCCGAAGTATTATAGAAATTTCTCCTTAAAAAGATTACTTCTGTTATCTTTATTCTAAAACTTCCTCTAAGCCCTGTTCTTGTATGCTGCCATAAAAGTTTCTTGTTGCAAAAAAAATCTATATCAAACAAACTTGAAATATTTCAAAAATATAAGGTGTTGTTAAAAGGGGTGGGATCATACAAAGTTTTTCTTTTACCCACTCCATTTCAAGCACACTGTTTTCTTGTTTTATCTGTCCATTTTAAATTTGTTTATTTTCATTTTGTGTTTGAAATTGAAAAAAATATATACATATTTAATCCTTTTTGAGGATGAAAGTGTTTCACATAAATTGGAGCGGCAGTAAGGGGGTTTGCTGTCTGTCTTGTGGATGTATTGAGTTTTGTCGGATTAAAAAGCCTCCTAATTACATGCTCTGTTTGTTGTGCTTGTTTATCATATCCTCATTAGCCTTTTGTTGGGCTGAAAAACTAGCAAGCGGTAGAATTGTGCTTGGCATCTTGGAGCTAAGTCTGCAAAACAATGTGTCATTTGCAATCAGCATTTACAACACTCGAAAAGGCAAAGTCAATATTTTCTAATGGACACAGGAAATCTGCAAAATGTCCTGTTGTTTTAGCTGGAATAGTCATCTGGAACAACTGTGGTGACTAGTTTGTCACAAAAGCTCATGGTCTACCTTTAGGCTGGCCTGAATCTTTGTCCAATTGAAACATGGAGTCAGTAAATCTGTGTAATGCATGGGCATTCATACTGATCCGCTTGCAAGTTGTTTCCTTTGCACAGCTTCTCCTCATTCAAGCAGATGGGTCATCAGTTGTGTGTTATTCATTTTGGTTGTCTGACTCATTTTTAGATTTTTGTTTGTTGAAAAAGAAAAACCTGTTTATTTTCTTTTGGAGAAGAGATGGATCTTGTTCCCGTTCATTAATGTTTAATGATAACATCCAAGTTCTATCTATCCACAGCTTCTATCTGATTTAAGTGTAACTCCAGAATATTCCAAACCATGTCAAGACCCTGGAGGCACACATGACATACACCATCACTCAATACCAACAGGAGGTCAACAACCTGGTTAAAACGTTTGCAGGAGATGTACTCGAACCTAACAGCATGGAAACTAAAGAGCTGTGTTTTGGAGCCTCAGGAAAGCCCTGCCACATGGAAAGATATACAGACTTTTATACCTGTTACACAGTCTCAATGTACAGGGGTGTGGATCTCACATGCTGAGGAAGTTATGGACATTTCATACCAGCAGGAATGTTTTTGTTCTGGTTTACTCATTGAATACATTCTCATTTTAAACATCTAATCTGGATTAAAAGGTCAAAACCTGGTCAACTGCAAAAAAATAAAAAAAAAACATGTTAACATTGAATCTTCTGATTTCAAAAAGTAATTCATTTAGTTGCATTGAGTGTTGAATGACAAAAGCAGAAATGCAAAATACAACATTGCAAACACTGACTGATCATTCAGCTTTGATCTAGCTTCTTAAATAATTGATCTGTGTTCAAGCTGTGACAAGCACAGAAAAATACAGTTTTCATTTTGATGTGTGGTATCCTGATGTGTGCCACGCTCAATAAAAGCCCCCAAATGCTGTTTTCTGCAAAGGAAGGCTGTGTCAGCAGATAAATGATGGGTTCCCGGAGTGTTTCCCTTCTGCTGATTGCATCAACTATCCATTGCACAAGCACTGCAAAGCTTGATTTAATAAAACCAAATGTGTTAAAACAGCCTTACAGGTCAGATTTCTTTTTAGGGATTTGAGATGACTGCTGATGCTTTTTCTTATTTATAAGTACATCTGGCTAGAACTCAAGTTAATTATGAAGTCTGACAGTCAGACTTTATGCAACTATGCTAGTATTTTCCTTTGATTTGAAAAACTTGCAGCTCTCCTCTCAAAATGTTAAGGGGATATTCCTTTACCCAGTGCTGTAGTGCAGCTCTGACTTGTGTTATTAAAGGGTCATCCAAACAGCTTAACCTTAGCGATGATTTGACCCGCAGTATGAAGAGTCTCTGATGTGCAAACCCCTCCGACGGGATCTGCCCTTAACCTACAGCCAACCTAAATGTCGGCATCTATATTGTGTTCTATATGTTATGTATGAAAAAAGGTGGAAGGCTAAGCGTGGTGGATATGTGATCATCCAGGCTCAACACACCACAAACTGCAGAGTGGTAACAATGGATGGTGTGTGGCTGCTGTTACGACCTTTCCTCTGCACTGCAGAGCACCAAAAGCCACAAGAAATCAAATTACAGCTCCAGATAGGCTTTACTCTGCTCACTTAAGACTTGCGCTGTTTCTTACCCATCTCTTACTGCTTTCTTATGTCTTTTTTTTAGTCTGCATTTATTTTTTTAATGTTTAGATCAGCGGTGTCAAACTCATTTTTACCGAGGGCCACATCACCATAGTGGTTGTCCTCAAAGGGCCAGATATTACATATACATGTAACTAAATGTAATGAAAAATAAATGTAACTACTCCTTAATGGTAAAATAACTCATTATTTATTTACTATAACTTTTTAAAGTTACAGTTGCATAGAAAACATATGTTTGCTTGTTATTCTAGCATAAATCCTTCTACATTTGATTCTTTCAGGTTAGGTTATATGGACAGTGTTTAAGTCATAATGTTTAGTTGACCAATCCCATATTTCAAGTTCGATTCCCCCTAGATATGAATAAATACACACCAATTTGTATTTTTTATTTTAAGAAATTAAAAACTTTTATGCTCTCGAGGGCCACATAAAATGACATGAAGGGCCACATTTAGCCCCCGGGCCTTGAGTTTGACACATGTGGTTTAGATGAATAAATGGCATAGGCAGACTTTTTTTATGAAAGATTTACTCACAAAGGAGATCATAAGCATTGTTGATTTAAAATGTAAAACTTTAAAAGTTGCATTTTCTGCGGAAATGATGCGTGATTGCTGAAGGTGGTTGATTTAAATTGCTTAATTGCCTTACTTTCAGCAGAAGAAGCTGAAGTTTATCAGAAGGAAAAATGTTGAATAAATTACTTTTGAACATTTCATGTCATTTCAGTGAGCATTGTGGACTATCTTTCTTTAACTGAGGGGTACCAAAAATTTTGTCCACCACTGTATAAATATAAAAAAACGCCCCTCTCACCCCCCGCGGGTGGTTTTCTCCTCCAAGCTCGGGTCCTCTACCAGAGGCCTGGGAGCTTGAGGGTTCTGCGCAGTATCTTAGCTGTTCCTAGCACTGCGCTTTTCTGGACTGGTATCCAGGTATCCGTTGTAGCCACTCCTCCAGCTTGGGGGTTACTGCCCAGAGTGCTCCAATTACCACAGGCACCACTGTCACCTTCACTTTCCAGGCTTTCTCCATTTCTTCTCTGAGTCCCTGGTATTTCTCCAGTTTCTCATGTTCCTTCTTCCTGATATTCCCATCGCTTGGCACTGCCACATCCACCACAACGGCTTTCTTTGTCCCTGTCTTTATGTCATTTTAGTGAGCATTGTGGACTTTCTTTAACTGAGGGGTACCAAAAATTTTGTCCACCACTGTACATATGTGTGAGATATATATATATATATATATATATATATATATATATATAATCTTCTTTGTCTCTGTCTTTTTAATTTTCCCCTGGAACAGTGGGAAGAGCGTGTTGTGGTCCTTTGAGGTTGCATAAATTCAATACTTGTATACTACCTAGACTCTAAAAGTGCTTAGAAGTGCATTCAGCAGGTCCATAAGTCACAGCATTGTCAGAGTGGCGATAGTGATGCATGAAGAAACCTGCACTTAGTTCATTCCAGAACAGGTATTCTCCATCAGATAGGCCTAACCCTAATTTCCTCCGCTAGCCTAATGTGTTTTTAATGCAGCCGTGTGACTTATGTTGCTGTCAGTCGAGTGGCCTCGTGGGGATTCCATGATGCTAGTGGGCGGATGACAAGCAAACAAACAAACAAAACAAAAAAATTCTAAAGATTAATACCAGCTGCAGAAACATTTCACATTTGATCCAACTGTATTCCAGTCCAGAATGAGATGTTAAGTTTGCTTTAGCTTCAGGATAGATGCCCATGTTCTTTCCAAACCTGCATTTCACAAAGCAATGCAGACTGACCTCAGAATCACTCATGCTATTGAAAGTTTGCAAAGGCAGGTGGATTTCTCATGTTGTTGTAGTTCAATGCAAACATTAATTGTGTGTTTTCTAGATTT
This sequence comes from Oryzias curvinotus, assembly GCA_023969325.1. Taxonomy (NCBI): domain Eukaryota; kingdom Metazoa; phylum Chordata; class Actinopteri; order Beloniformes; family Adrianichthyidae; genus Oryzias; species Oryzias curvinotus. Next base: position 7,710,484 of record CM043709.1, read on the forward strand.
TATTTATTTTTTTTTTTGCCTGCATGTGATCAGTCATACATCTTTGTAGCAGCTGCAGACAGATCATTGAAACACAAAAGGGATCTACAAATAATTGTTATATCTTTGAAAACCCACCAAAAAAAAAAAAAAACAGATCCTCTCATAGAGTCAATATTTACATTTTAAGGTGCACATTTGTCATAATAAACACAGGTACACACATGAAAACCAATGAGTTAGTCAGAAAATGAATGAATGAATTAACCTTAATTAATCCCAGCAAGGGGAAATTCAGTTCCAGTACATCTCGAAGAAGAAGAAGAAGATCAGACATACAGCAACAAAATACACACACATTTCGGTTTAACACAAATAGCACATATGCAGACAAAACACAATACATGAGGCACGGGGAGGGGGGGGGGGGGGGACTCTATAAAATCATAAATGAACCTCTTTCCAAACATAGAATAGAATAGAAAATATTTATTTATATAGCACTAAAAGAATCACATGCTCCACAAAAGGAGGGTAAAATAAATACAAAACTCAGAGGTAGTAAAATACAACGCTATAAAAAAAGTTAAATAAATTAATATTTTTTAAATGAATCAATCATGTGGTTGTACTTATGTGATGCAATCCTTTTTTATTTGAATAAAAATATACTTTACATGCAAATAAATCTTTACTGAAATGTAATATTTCTAAATGAAGCTGTGAGGTGAGCAAGAACTTATAAAGTGGTTTAAAAAAGGACAGATGAAGCAATAACATTCTGTTTCATAAATATAAAGACAAGTTCTGCTCTTTTTTGCTGTAATAAATGCAGATGAGATTATCTAAAAGATTGCTAAATTCACAACACTGTTTTCTCTTTTTTTGTATTGTACTTTGGTCATTTGCTGTTATTTTTAAGTGCACATAAATAAAATTGAGTAAGATGAGTCAAATGAATCAATTATAAATATTATGCCTTCATTTGGAAAGATTTCGACAAAGTTTCTTTTACATAAATATTACATAATAACACTCACTTCCTTAAAAAAAATGGTAAGAAGTTGTAAATGTTGCCTCATTTTTTTGAATGTCCTCTAAGGATCTGCTTTAGAGATCTCTCCTCTAATTACTAATGTAAATTTTACAAAGTAGAAAAAAATGATATTTTATTTTGGAGTCTCTCATAAAATGTGAAATGCAAAAGTCTGTAGCATAAACTTTAAAAATAATTTATTATTCACAGTAAATATGCATGCTTCAAAAGGCAACATTAAATTTAGATGTGCTGACAAGGAAAATATCTGATTTACTGCTTTTTTATTTCCTCTTTTTTGTTTAAAAACAGTGAGTCATTAATGCCACATTTATCTGTAATTTTGTAGAATAAACTTTTTCAAAATTGATTTAACATGGTCCAGGTGAATACTCGATTCTGATTGGCTGCTGGGTGTGAATAAAAAAGTGATAATGCACAGTAATAATGCACACCAAAAAAGACGTTTTTAGGTTTTTAAGTAGCTTCAGTGTTCTATACCACTGCACTGGCTTCTTTAAAACAAATTTTTGCTTCATCATCTGGACAAAAATAAGCAGTAAGAGGGGAACTGCGAACGTTAAGTAAGGGATAATGGCCAATGAAGTGTGCATTATCAGGAATGTATGCACGCCGTGGAAGCCTAAACTGCTTCTGCGAAGTGCGAAGGCCATTATCCCACCTATACTATAGTCACTTACAAAAGAAATAAATATTTAATCAGTTTTTAGTACTTTATTCTTGTTATTTTTTCAATTTGGTTTGCTTTTCTCACAAAAAGTGGGCTATTTGTTTGCCTAACATGTGGTGCAGCGCGTTATCATGGCAACATTACAATGCACCGCTTAGCCTGCTGAGCCGGCTAAGCGAAGCGATATACTTGCTGATCATCACAATGTGCTAGCTAGAGCATCAGTTCAGAGACAAAGTTCACCTCTCTGCGCTTGTTTTTGTCCGGATGATGAAGCAAAAGTTTGTTTTAAAGAAGCCAGCGAAGTGATATTGAACATTTAGGCTATATCAGGAACTTATTTTCTAGGTGTACATTATCACTGTTGATTATCACTATTTAATCATATCGCTAACAGGATCCTTCATTATCCTAACTAATCCACAGGAAAAACCAAAGAAAAAAAAAACTAGATAGCACGATGCTCAAGGTTGACTTTAAAAAAAAAAAAAAAAAAAAATCAACTTTCTCTGAGCATAGACTGCTGCCCACAATGAACAAGCTCTCTCCCGCCTGCAGGGAAGGTACTGCATCCAGATAAAACATCCACGCAGAGTAATGACAGGCATGACTAACACCTACATGCACATGGTGTAGATCGGTGCCGAGGGTGAGGACATGTCCTGAATGGAAATGGTGGACGCACAGAAAGGCCAGAGGGGTTTGGACGTGTAAATATCTGTGCAGAAATGAGGGCTTGTTCTGGGTGGGAGGTCTTAAGATGGCTGATTTTGTTTCTCCATCCAAGCGCTTGCCAATAAATTAGTTCTCTCCACCCACCTAGCCAGCCTGCCACAGAAAGGTCACATGTGTGTGATAGCAGACGTCCGGCACTGCATACCTTATCAGGTGTTTTTTTTTTTTTTTGTTCGTTAAAGGTGAGCTACCTCACCACCATCTGAACATTTATTTTATTTTTTAAGGGTTTTTTGACCCTATTTTGTCCATTTGTGTCTCTTAAAACTCAATGACAGAATCCCCTCACAAGAAACATGTAGTTGCAGGGTTTATTTTGTAATTACTTTGATAAGCAGACTGAAACAATAAAACAAAACACAAAACAGTAGTGTTGTGCTCTTTCGGTAGCTGCATCACTTTGGTGTTTTTCCTGGGCACTGGTCTCTGACCTGCCTTGCAAAGGTATGCCACAGTAGTGGACCCCAGACTTCAGCATGAGCCAGTGGTGATGTGATCTCTATCTATGACTGATTTTACAGTAAATTGAAGCAGAGTAAAATATTCCCTATTCCAAATAGGCCTGATAGAAATAAATAAATAAAACCACAACTAGTTCATCAGAAATAGTTGATTGCCTTTATGGACAAATCTACATGGTTCTAACAAACTTAACATACTAAATTAAAGTTTTAGTGGAATGTTACAAAGAAATTGGTGAGCCACATTCCTACATTTTGCTTCCCTTTTAAAGACAGAGTGTTTAATAAATACAATAAAACTTGTTTTATGCAGGAAACCCTAAAAACGTATGGTTTACACCTAAACTGAATCAAATTAAAAAGGGAAAAACACTGCAACAGAGAAAAACATAAAAAACAGTGTTTCTCCGGGAATTAGCATCAAAATTATTTATGATTAAATTACAGTTTTCAGACTAAATGTGCAAATTGGCACATTCAAAGCATTCTATAGATGTATTAATAAACAAACTAATACAATGTAATGGTTGAAGTCAAGCAAACTCATAAATGTATGGATTTTATCAAAATATTCTTTACCAATCTTGCTTTTTTATCATTTTTACTAAGAAAATGTGGCAAAGAAGAGAAAAAATGGGACTAAATCTTAACACTAAGGCAAAATCAAAGAGAAAAGCAAAAATGGACACTGATGTTTTTTACCCCATATAAAAAGAAAATATGACAGAAATATCTACTGATTTGTGGCTTTCATAAAAGCAACTGACACAAGAATTAACCCCAGATTTCAGCTGAAGCTGAATGCCCAAGAGTTAACAAAGGGGGTTGTAATACAGGTGTTACTGGGACAAATTAGAGGCACTGGGGAAGGATGCAGTACAGCAGCAGGAATAATTGGGCAGGGTACAGGGGCAGGTGAAGAACCCCTGTCAAAGGGGTACAGGTCTCAACCATAAATAGATGCCCCCTGCTAAGTCTCCTGTTGGAACCTGATCTAATTACAAGTATATACATTCTTTTATGTGCCAGTGTCCATGTGGTTTTTGTGGGGGGGTTTCTGCTTTATTGTCTTATGATGTGGAGTTTTTTTTTTTTTTTTGTAGATCTGATCAAACAACCAATGAAAAACAAGCACTCCTGCTGCAGCTTGTGTTGATCTTGGTCTTTGTATCCTAAATTAGCTTAAATCTATGTCTAACCATTGAAGGATGGAATTATCCAATTGGAACTAGATTTTATTTACAGATGTCAATATCATATAGATTATCTTTCATGTTATTGCAATTATCTAAATGTCTTGTTACTATATAAATGAGACAGACAAAGCAAACTGATTTAGCTTTTGAAAACCCTTGAAAACACAATCATGAACTGAGCAATGATTGTCATTTACTTATACAATAATTACCAACTACATAGGATGCTGGTTACAAGGAAAAGGTGAAAAGAAGGCCCTACACCAACACGGAGCTGAAGAAAATGCCCAAAATATCCAAATAATCAAAATCTTAAATTAAATCAAATTTTTATTTGGAAGCTTCACGCATCTATTATATATGGGCTTTTATTTATTTCATAACAAATATTTTGCAAATTTCCAGGACATCCAGGAGGGAATTCAAATACTGGATTCATATTTTTTATTTTTATTTTGTCTGACTATTTAGACACTAATGTATTAGCAGTACTTCCCTTTATTATTGCTTTAACCCTTGTGCTATCCAATGACCCCACCCTTACATTGACGTGTTCTCCCTATAGTGACAAAGGTGGATAAAGGTGGAGAGGATTTCATGTAATCCATGGACACCAGTGAAGATCACAAATCATTGAAGAAAAAAAGGTTCAGCCCACTGTCCTGTGGGCCTAGATGACCCAACTCCCAATGTTAAAGTGCCTAGGATAGTACAAGAGTTACGGACAAAATTTTGAGGTAAATTATTTCAGATTTACATTAGACAACAAGAAAATAAAAGCAGTGAATTGGCCATTTATTAATTCAAATATTGCATCACATTTGGTGTTAAAGATAAACCTAGATATAAGTATTAGGAACTGTTGCATCTTGGTATACTGTAAAAAAAAAAAGGAAAACTGGTCAAAGCACAGATCCACAATTCAACAGAAACAGATTCTGCCCAGATATGCATCCAGGAACTGTCTTAAGTATCTTTGTTTGCTGAAAATATGAATAAATCTACTGCAGAGGTGACAGTGAAAGGAAAACGGCGTTAACTGAAAATCCTCGACTTGTTGCTTATAATATATATGCTGCTTTCTAGCAGAAGAAAAGGACACACATAATTATTTTTGTTGTGGTTGTTGTTTCTATCTGCAGTTTATCTGCTGCATCATTTTACTCTCATTCAATTTTTATACCGTGCCAACTACCCAAGTCTGACTGTTTGAATATATTCCAGGGTTTACCCATGTGACATTCATCTGTATTTGTGGCCTACTTTGCAGTATCCCCCCCTCCCAGGCCTGTTCTGCTTCTGCACCTTTGAAAGTTTTATCTCTGTGCGTCGACGTGGCTCTCCAGGGCTTAGCCACGGACTAAAAACCTGCATTATTTAAATCATTAGGGGAAAAAAAAAAAACCTCACTACATGGCGACATTTGCAGGTGACAACATAAATAGCAGTGCCACAAGATTTTTATTTTTATTAAAGTGCGTCTTTTCTGCCCTTTTTCTCTCCGGGCCTCATCACTGTGGCAAGAAGCATTACTGTGAACAACGGGCACATTTTATCTTCGGGCCATTTGGAATCTTACCCATTTTTTTTCTCCAAATCTCATTTTGTTTGTTGAATGGTGCTATCTTTGGCTGCAGGCTAGAAAGTGGCTGTCTTGCAGAGCGGCTCCACTGTTGCGACACATTCCCTGAATAGATAGCACGCTACTTTGATGGGTGGGGCCATTAATGCACGTCATCACAGTTGGTGATTGTCCATCAGCATGAACCATGTGGACAAAGCCATTACACAAAGAACTGCTCTGCCTGATCCATCTTCTGCAGTGGTAGGGATTGGAAAATACTTTAGTATTGATTTTTCATGATAAATTTTCTGCCGTGTGGCCAAAGCCAGCAAACAACCCTGTATGATTGGCTTTACGGGCCCTGGATGTGTGTGTCGGATCATGGAGTTTCATTTAGAGAACAAAGTGTTCTGTCAACCTCATAAAAGTTAACTTTAGAAGAGAAAGTGAAGTAATTTATAATATTGATGTTCATGTATAAGGGTGTCAAGCCGAAAATGTAAACGATTTCTAGTCAGTTTTACTTATACAGAACTGTAACAGCACAAAGAAGCAATTTAAAGACTGATAATAACAAAAGATGATTTGCATAGCAGTTTAATCCACCATATTTTACTTAGCCATGCAAACAAAAACCATATTAACGCTTCTTTCAAAGACTGTATTTACATGATTTAGGAGCAGTCCCCCGGTATGAAGTGATATACAAAATAAGTTTTTATAAACAAATAAGTTAACGACTTGAGTAATCTCATAAGGTAACCATGGCTTTTGGCTAGAAGATGACATCATCTGATAATATTTAACTATCTTTCTGCGTTAAACACCTTGTATATCAAGTAACTGTATTTCATTCATTTTTTTTTTTATTTGTTTGTTTTGCTCAGGATTGTTTGAGCCACCAAGTTACAATCAGGCGAATCAGGTTTTGCCATGCAGGGCAAAATCGTAATCAAATCAATGTTTAGTTTGACCACCCTCTGTCTTAAAAATAGCATAATTTATTCTACATGTACACAGTTTTAGAATGTACTTGGCAAGGAAGGTATTCCTAACATTTTGGATGACTAATCACAGTTTCTGTGGTTGTAGACTTTGTCACATCTGTCTGTCAATTCATGTGATCCCAGACAAACTTTAATGTTGCTCTCAGAGCTGTGTAGGGGCCATGACGTCCGTTCCAGTTGTTCTTCTTTACACCAAAGACAATTCTTCATCAATTTTACATTAAGGTGTTTTTAACAACCGTGGCACAGTTTGACAGCTGTTCACTCAGTTTTAACCAGCCATCAGAGATGTTGTCAGCAACACCTAGAGAACGCACGCTCATTGACCTAGCAGAACGTTTGGCCATGAACGACCTGATTCTGACAACTTTCCTCCACAACTAAATTGTTGTGAGTTGCAGGGTTAGGTAACCTCCATAGATATTTTAGCTTTAGTTCAAGAATGTGTGACATTGATGTTCATTAGCATCTGTTTGGTATATTAGGTTGATCATTGACCTCACTTCAATCCTGTAAAATTGAACTTGTTCAAGTGTACCTACAAGAATTGATGCTTTTTTAAAGACAAAAGGTATCACCAACTATTGATTTGATTTAGAATTTTCTTTGGATTGCTCTCTTTGCATTTTGTAAATTGCTAAAAATAAACAAATGCTATTGATATTTCTAAAAAAAACAGTCTTTGTTTCCATATTTACACCTGCTAAAACATTGCACATAACTATTTTTATTTTTATTGTCTCTTTTTTTTTATTTGCCTCTGTTGCTTTTATTGATTAACCCTTCCATGTGTGACACAAAAGTCAAAGGTCAAGTGTTTCGACCTTTAAGCACAACAAGCCTTAGTTGTTAGGAAACCGGTGGTGACCAAATCCCAGCTGCTCGCAGCGTCCAGCTATTCTCATCTATTCTGTTTCTTATCCAGCAAAAACCTTTCTCAACATTATTTTTGCTGCATGCTTTCTTCTTTCAATAAAACCCAGAGCTGATAAAACTCAAAGAAGACGTTGATTTTCTACCAGATAAGCACAAAACAATGTCAGGTTAAAGCAATCAGAACCACTTGTAGGAACTGAGGTGTCTTCTCCATGCCAACCCAATTTCTCAGACTGACAGCTCGTAAGAAGTTGAATTTATCAGTTTCTTTTTTCTTTCAGCAGATGTGGATAAAAATGTGGAAGAATATTGTTTTTAATCAGCTTTAAGGGTTATTGGTACTCAGAAATGTACCTTCTCAGCTGCTTCACTTGAGTTATAAGCGTGAGGACTAAAGTCCAAACCCTTAAAAAGTGAAAGTATATACAAATTAAGATGCATTTAAAAAATGTTTGAAATAAATACAATGAGCAAATGCTTTAAAAAAATGTTTTAATTCAAGAAGAAACTGTTAGATTATAAATTGTTTTTAGAGGGGAGAAAACCATCTCAGCCTGATGCTATGAGAAAGTTTTTTTTTTTTTTACCTTTTAGCCACATCTAAAAAAAATTGTATACTGTCATTGTATGGCTGCTTCCTTTTAGTTACCTTAAACTGTTACAAAATAAATACAAAATTATTTTGCTTAAGAATTTTTTGAAAATAAAGTTAAAATGAGCAGGAAAATGTTTTTTTCTTCTTCTAAAACTGTAGAAAGATAAAGCCACATTGGCAAATTTAGATGAAAATTAACCAAGAAAATAGTGCCTTTGGAAGTAGTGACTACAAATTTTAGCATATTTATATTTTTTGGTGTACAGTGTGGTATTTGGAGCTTTGGTTGTCTTCAGCTCTTTCTCAATCAAGTTTGAGCTTAAATGTTGCACTTCTTTCTCCTTCGTGCTGTTTCCTTCAATTTTACCATACTAAAGTGCTGAAGCAGATAATTATGAACCCTTCACCCTACTTCGGTACTGGCTTGTCAAAGAAAAAACAAAACACCAAACAAAATCACATTTTCAGCACACACAGATGAATGAGGACATACATCCTGCAAACGAGCTGTTTCGGCGACATTGCTGAGGGGTAGATTCACCCCGTTACCAAAAATAGATCTGTGGTTGTGCTCACTGCTTTTCCTGCTTTCACAAGCCACACTTTAAGGTGCCGAAAAGTTAGGACATAAACCTCTAGGTATGCAAGACTTTTATTTCACTCTCTTTGAAACTTATGGTGGTAAATCTAATTAACTGCATTTAGTCAGAAAAATAAAAACTGAAGAACACATTTTTGGTCAGACAAATAAAGTTTACATGTTGCTATGTATGTGATTCTGCACTTCTTTTTATTGTTTTAGATTCAATGACTAAAGTTTTGAATTATGTATGCACCACAGCCTTTTGTTTTTGTTTTTTGATTAAGTCCTTTTTGTCCTCCACAGAAGGGTTGTGTTGTGTAAGGTGCCAAACAGCTCATAACACTGTTTGGAAATGCATTATCTACAGCAAACAGACTCCCAAAAGCTGCTCATACAGTTGATGCTCTTGAAAGATGCACAGATGACAAATGGGTAATGTTGACTAATTACATCAAATCTCTGGAAATTAAAAACCAGGCAAGAACCAATTATAATCATGGCTTAGCTATTCCATCAAAGCATCAGCGGAAATATACCATTATTAGGTTGTTTTAAAGACATGTTCAAACTAAATATATTATGAAAAAAAGTAATATTATTAATCAATTAGACTTCTAAAAATAAAGGACTTCTCTTCTAATAGAGATGGTTATTTAAATTCAAATCTTTAAAATATCTATTTTAAAAATTTTTTGGCACACACAAAGGTGACATTGGTGACATCAGACTCATCAGTTATGCAGTTATTTTCATTTCTTTATAACAGAAATAGTTCAATATAATTAATTAGGCATCAACTAATCAATACATAGAAGAGGTACTGAAATCACAACAGGTTGTGGAGAAACACTTATTTTAGTATTTCTTAAAAAGAAAGTTGTCTGAAAATGTATTAAAAAATTATTTTTGGAGTCAAAATTTAAGAATTTTCCCAATTTGTTGCCATTTTATAGTTGATGCAAACACATTTTGTAGCCAAACTTTTTACTGAATGCCACAAAAATGTGATATTTTTTAAAAGTTAGAAAAATATAAAAGAAAATGTTTGTATAATGACTTGCAATTTTTATTTATTTTTTTTTGTTGACATTATTTAATAGATGCAACAAAACAAAGGTGGGTGGAACAAAGGAAAAAAAATTGCAATTTTTTTTAGTCCACCTACAAAGAAAGATGACCATTCATTCACTCACTTTCTTAACCGTTGTTTTCCCTTTCGGGGTCACAGGGCTGCTGGAGCCTATCCCGGCCACTCATGAGCGAAGGCAGGGGATGCCCTGGACAGGTCGCTAGTCTGTCGCAGGGTAGAATGTCAACAATCACACAGCCATTCACTCTCACACCTAGGGACAATTTAGAGTTGCCAATTAACCTATGAAGCATGTTTTTTGGGCGGTGGGAGGAAGCCGGAGACCCCGGAGAAAACCCACGCATACACGGGGAGAACATGCAAACTCCACACAGAAAGGTCCCCCGTTGATGTAGTTTTTACGTCCCCCAGCAGGGACTTGAACCGGAGGCCTTCTTGCTGTGAGGCAAGAGCGCTAACCACTGCACGGTGGCGCAGTGGTTAGCGCTCTTGCCTCACAGCAAGAAGGCCTCCAAAAGATGACCATAAAAACAGACTTGTGAGGTTTCTGAGAACATATAAGCTAAAAGCCCTCTAAACATAAAGCAATTCTCTAAAAAGTTTAAAAAATGATGCTGCCCAAGTTAATGATAAATATTTGTCTTAGAAGCCGTGTCTGATTTTTCAATTTAATGGTCATATAACTGTTGGACAACAGTAAAATGTACTCATGGCCAAACAAGTCTGCCAAACTGGCAAATAATTTCACAATCCAACTGTACTAATTAGGTAGTTTTATACATTGATTTTTTTAGATATATTCTATGATTGGACATTTAAATTAAAAGGTATGTAAAAAAATGTGGGAAAACTAATTTTTAAACAAGTTTTACCTCAGAGTGGTGCAGTGGTACATGCGAACAGACCTCAACATATTAGGGATGAGTCACGTGTATGTGCAGAGCCACAGGACATGTGCACAAATGGTGACAAATCCGTAAGACATTTCTTCAGGAAAATTCCTGGAAACCTGTTTGATTTATTTTGTTCTGTCTGTGGAAATGCCAACAAAAGTTCTACATTTTTTACCCCAGGAGATCTCATTGAAATCTGGCCTTTTTCCTCGCTTCGCTTAAAATCCCAGGAGTAGTTTCAGGAAACAATGTTCCATTGTTCCGTTTGTTTGCCGTGATTGCCGCGATTATATACTGACATTTTGATATGGGACCAGTTTTAATGCACATGCAACAAAACAAAAGATTAGATGAAGGTGAGAAGAGACCCCTGCGTTTTGCTGCCTTTTCAGTTTAGATGTCTAAATCTGATAAATGTCTGCAACCTCAGCTCAATGTCTCCTCTGTTCACACCTCTGGTGGGAGGAACAGAGACGTGAGGAGAGGAACTGAGGATGTGCGGCGTGTGGTTTGCCTTCTCCCTTCTTTCACATAGACAAAGTGTGCTAGGATTTAGCATTTCTTCTTCGTGAAGTAGGATATTTTCTAGTTGATGGTTTTATTTTGAGGTACTCAAATAATAAGCACCACAGGCGTACCTGCTTGAGACTGATATGGATACGTAGAAGCTAAATCAAATAAAACATAAAAGGTGAGATAAAAAAACGACAAAAAATTGTCATTATGAGGTAATTATATCATGTATGCACAGTTGATGATTTCAAATGAATGTGTTAAGGAGAGATAGCATTTGTAAAGGACTCACAGCTGTCAACATGTTTTTATGTTGCCTGAATTGCCACAGGTGAAGAGTGACACAGATCTGCAGCCCAGCCATCTGTGCAACAAGGTGACTTACTGGACTACTTTGTGTGTGTGTCCGTGTGTGTATGTGGGCGTGTGTGTGTATGTGTGTGGCAGCATCTCACTGATATCATCAACCAGATACTATCTTGGAATTTCCGGCTCTCCTGTAGCCACTCAAAAGCACCTTGCAAGCAGGAATAAAATAGATTGCTTGACTGGTTTATAGGTGTGTGGGTCATGGGGCTGTCATGTTCATTCTTGCTGGAGGACAGCAGAGAAAGAACTGATTATGAAGGACATGTGTGGAGACAGAAGAAGTAAAGGTGGATATTTGAACAAGCAATCAGTAATTATAGTAAGAATTGATACTAAATTTAACATATCAAAGTAAATAAAAATCAATGTCTTTCTAAGTGCTTGAGTTATATTATGCAGTAATGTTGATTTAGCTGATGAAATTGATAGGAATTGATGTTTCAGAGAATATTTTTACACACCAAAAATGGAAGCTAAACAGAGTCACTGTCCAGCAATGGAGTGAAACGGCTATCCCAAACAAAGCACGAAAAGCAGAGCACCAGTCAGGATTGGTGGTTAAACTGTCTGTGGCGCTGCTGGGAGATCGCTGAAAGATTTGCACTGCGAAGCGCAACAGAAAACCGTGTTGAGCTGCAGCAGGATCCTGCTGTGCCTTTACTGAGCGCAGTGCAAATGTCACTCCCTTCACGACTCATGCTTTTGTGTTCATGACACACAATTTTTCAACTTGTCACTTTGCACTTCCCTGTGTAAACTGGATACAGTTGTTAACACATAAATTACAGCTTCAAAAAGGTGTTACTGCTGAGTGTATAACTTCTGGCTTTGAGAAAAATCCAACAAACTGGGAAGTGTTTTGCATACAATTTTTTTTTAAATGAGCCGAAAGATGGTCTATAAATATTATTGCATACAGTAAAATGTTTTTTTAATCTCCTATTGTTTGATTTAAATTAAATATCTATAATATATTTTGATGAATAACTTAATTTGTCTAAAACAAAAGGAAGTAAGCATTTAAATGGTAATTTGGTGTAAAAAGAGTATTTAATACAATTACAAATGCTTATATTTTGTTTTGAAGACAAAATGCACAGAGCTTAGCATTTTAAAAACAATAAGTCCAATGTAATTGATTGCTGCAACGAACTAAAATAAAAAAAAACAGAAAGTTCAGATTCCTTAAACTGGCTTTGTTTCTACAGTGCAGCTTTCTTCTCATGATCCAGCATTGCTGTAGGCGGCTTTACACATTGATTTTTTTTTCTTTTCCTTCTATTTTGTGATCAAAAGTAGATTAAAGCGGACACTAAGAAAGACTGGATTCTTCGATTAAAGCATGTTTTATTTGTGCTGAATCAACACTGCAAATACATGAAACCTGGAAGTAAAGAAAAAAAAGTTTGCTTTAAATCCTTTTTTGAAAAACTTTAATGCAATTTTTGTATACATTGATATAAATTTCTGTTGTGTTCTGCACTTTGAGCAGGAAAATCAATTTGAAATACAGTAAAATGTAATAATTTAAAGGAGTTAAAAAACATTGCTTAATTTCCTTTTGAATAACCGAATCTAGAAAAAATAACAACAACAAAAAAGACTGACTTTAACAATAAATTCAAATTTAAGATGTTTTAATTCTATTTGTAGTATTTATAGATACAATTTTATTATGTGGTGTATTAAGAAAATAAATACAGTATGGTAGCTCCCATTTTTACAAATGCTTTTTTCTCCTGACATTTAAATTTCTTATATTGTACCAAGACAATAATTTGTACATGTTAAATACTTGCATGCAAACACTGTTTTGCATGCCGTTTTGTTGCACTGATAGGAAGAGACCACCTGCAGTGAATACAATGAGTGATTAGATTGGAGTAGTAAATTAATAAGTCCCGTACGGTTTCAAAAACACCATAAAATCATGAGTGCAGACTTCCATGTAAAAGTGTTTCTGTCTGTATGCTTGATTTATCCACACCGTAAATGATTCAGCCTGTCAAACATGCTGGGCCACAAAAGCTGGTGTTGCTGCCTCAGCAGCTGGATTTCTGTCCCATTTCACATGATTTCTTTGCTTTAAGTTTTTAATGAAAAAGATAACAAAAAGGAAAAAGAAAAAGCTCCCAAAAAGAACTGTAGCTTTAAAAAAAAATCATGTTTTTATATATATTTTCAAAAATAATCATACATAATACCATATGGATAATTGCTTAACTGCTCTTCAACCTTGTCATTATGTCATTTTTGTTGTCTCCATTGCCTTTGGTTAATGATTATTAGGTTTTTTTAGGCAACAATTGACTTTAAAATGTAGCTCAATTCTAAAATGGATTTATTTACGTACATATTGTAGAAAAAAAAGTTAACTAACTAACGCCGATGCAATTTATCAAAAATGATTTTCATTTACACAAAAAATGAGAAATAAAACATATTCCTCATCAGTATTCTGTATTTGGTAGGTGGTCAGGTTGCAGTGATCCCCTGACTCAACTTGAATAGCAACAAACACCACAGGAGCTTTACTGGATGAAACTGGCCTGCTGTGTCTGATTTGTCTTTTTTGTTTTCTGTCTTTTAGGTTTTAGAGCTACTTTAGCCTGTTTTTGGTTCTGTTATTGATGGAGCTGCTCAATATTCTAGTTTCAAAACCAAAAAAAACATATTTATTGTGTGGTTTCAGTCATATTCAGGTGTGACAGTCTTGATGGCGTAGAGTAACTTCAAAGTAGGACTGATCATTGGTTTGTGTACATTTTTGTATCAAAATAACAATTTATAGTATTACAACTTCACAAAGAGTTTCACAGAGTTCCAAGGGCTGTAAAAGCAAATAAAGTCCCTGTTTAATTTCTGCACAAATATTTTTCATAATTTTGAATGTGTTGGTGAAAAATTAACATTGGACAAATCTTTGTCTTCTATTTCAAATTAAAAAAAAAATATTTTAGCTTTTCATGCACACTAGTTTTCATTCTCTAAGCCCTCCAGATCTGATAGCTGTGTTCAACATAAGCAGAGAAGTTAATAAAAAGGTATTTAACTATGCCACATGAATATTCTGTAGTAACTGTTCTCCAGGGTATAATGCATATTTATTCAAAATTATTCCTGTTTATGAGCCATGAAGCCTTGCATGACTTACAGAGTGGAAAACGACAAACACATTTTTTGCATTTTAATGTTCTGCTGCAAATACAAACTCTTCATGTTCAAGTTTCGCTGTCTGCCATTGTTTAAATATTACACACCAATTTAGGCTGCAGGGACTTTGCTTAGAAACATAGCTTTCTAGGGACCGGCATTAATTTAAAACCATTAAAAAAACCAACACATTGACTACAGCATATTAAACACACAGGTTGTTGTAGAATCTGCAAAGAAACTAGGTCAGAGGTGGGGTTGCTGCGTAAAATCAATAAGCATTGACTTGTTTTCTATGACTGCGAAGACATCTTAAAACTGAACTTGAACTACATTTAGCGAGCATATTACTCTAAATAGGTTTAATATTTCAATTTCTCATGGAGTCATGTTAAAAAACAATCCATCTGTCCATCTTCTCCCACCATCCTCGTTCACAGGGGCAGCGGTCTATCTAACAGACAGACCTACCTGTTAGTGGATTTCCAAGACAAGCTAAGAGACAAAGAGGAACCAGTACCTTGGACTGTTGCTATCAAATACTAGCCCATGTACCAATAGTTAGAAGTGGCTTGGTGCTAAATATCAAAGTTTTGCAAATCTTGTGAATCTTTCTCCGGGATTTTTCTTTTTTCAGGTCTATTCTGATATATGTAAGACTAGGTATAATAAATCGCACAAACCACAAATATTATTTTCTCCATTATGATCACTTCTCAAACTGTTGGCACTTCCATGCTTTGAAAAAGACGCTACCCAAATGTCACTACTACCAAGTACGAGTTCCTGATTGGTCAAAATTCAACTGGTTTAACTTTCAATGTATGTTCAATGGCTACACATTGTGTATGTAGGGACCCAAAAACTGACTTAAAAACGTGCGTAGCGACATGTAAACATGAGAGTTTTTAACGTGTAAGCTTGAAACAGGCATATGTGCACATTTCCACAAACCTTTCATTGAAATGGTCGTTTCTAAACCTGGAGTGAATGTAGTTTTGCAGTGATTGCATTACTGCGCCTCCTGTGTGCATAGATCTGTCACTCTATCTTCCTCCTCACTTATAGACTCCACAATGTTTGAAACCATATAAGGGTAAAAACCAACAGAACATCAACTGCAAAAACCAGAGATCAAATCCAGAGGTCCCCCAGGTCACAGAACTAGAAGTTCATACAAGATCGTATCTCTCCAAATCCTCAAAACATAAGTAGATTAAGTTGGAGAATCCCCACAAACACTCAAGTAAGGTGCAGTACGGCTTACACACACAAAAAAAAAAAAGTTAATTTAAGTTATAACTTTGGGAGAAGGTATTTTGTGTTTTTGTTTTGTTGCTTTTCATTTTTTGTTATTTTGTTTTGTTAGTATTTTATTGAAGTATCAATGTGCAGATAGTTGTAGCCCACAACGGCTAACTCCATCCCAATTACTGTTTTTATGATTGTAGTCTTCAGTCTTGGTTGCAGTTATTGCTACTCTTAGTTTTTATTCAAATAATTATGATGTCATTAAAGCTTTTAAAATTCATGAAGTGTCGCTGCAGCTTAAGGCTGTAGCTTAAAACTAACCTCCATCTTCAACAGACAGACAAGCCTTCACATTGCAGCAGCTGGGACAGGCTCCAGCAACCCCGTCCCCTATAAGACATTAAGCTAAGTCTGAAAAAGGATGGATGTAGGATAGTTTAAAAAATTTGACCACATTGTGAGTTTATTATACGCTTGAGGTTCTAAGGGTAAGGTTTTTAAGGTGTACAGCTGATTGGCTGAAATACTAAGATTTCTTTGAGGACAAAGTTCTTCCTATACTCCAGAATGCAGGGAGTGTTGAATACATCAAAGAAACATGATTTTTTTGTTTCCCCCCCAAAGTTTCTGAGTTTCCAGATTCCATCCATGAAATATATCTCATTTCTGCAATGTTTAATGCATTGTTCTCATGTTCCTCTTCCATCTTTTGTCCTCTGATATTTTTAGCTGTTTCTTTCACTCTGTATTATCTGGCTGCTTGTGACCCTGAACAAACCACCTTACAAATCTATGAAAAAGCTTCAATTGATCTAGAGATGACTTGCTCTCCATGAGGCCATTTGTCTCTAAACATGTATAAAAACATGGAATTTAAATCTTTCAGTTGTCTATTTATATTTATTGGAAAACTTTGGTCTACTTTTTCTTGCTACCTTTGCTCTCATCTTCAGCTCTGCTGCTTTTATAGCAGTTTTTTTCAAGACAAGCCATAGTGTAATTTGGTGAGACAATTTAGACGCATCTCCAAAGTAAGAAGTAGGTGGATTGACGAATAGGTAAACCAAGCAGGGTTTGAAACTTTACTTTGTCTCACTTATTTGCAGATTTCAGGGAATGGGTAAGTTGATTGGAGAAATCTCCACTTACTTTCTCACTTGAAGTTTTATGTTCATCATAGATTCTAAGGATTTATCATTCCAGGATTCAAAGTATTCTCATTTTCAATTTACCAAATCCAAAAGTGTAAAAAGATGTGTGAGTGTGTTAAGTGTAGGTGTGTGTGTGTGTATGGGTGGGTGGGTGAGGGGGGGGGGGCATAATTATCAAAGCAAGAAAAAGATGGAGCTCAACTATATCCAATCTGCTTCACTGTCTTACTGCTTAAACTGCACGTTGTCATGCGTTTCATACTAATAAGAGACAATTAGCGCTGAGAAACAGTGGGACACTCCTTCAAGTGTCAAACACAACATCCCTTGTATAATCTGGACTCATTTGCTATGCACCAAGAGCTTATTATTGGATGGATGGGTCTGGTCATGAATGTTGACTCAGCACCAGGGTATGAGCATTTAATTAGAAGCACCTTAAATCCTTTGGAAGCCTTGTTGTCCAAGTTTTCCCACCCATTTTATTTAACCTGGCACATCCGTGTTGTTAAGTAAACTCTTTACCCTGTTTTTTTTTTTTTTTTTTTTTTTATTATAACAGAGTGGTTAAGCCTATAAACAATAGATGTTTTAACTTTTATATTAGATCAGGACCAGCAGGAAAACATGATTTTCTGTCTTTTCTGACCTTTTTTTTTTTTTTTTTTTTTGCTGTTACCTAAAACCTGTTGCAGTGCAGCACATCTTACATTTCCATGCAAACCATGCTCACAATATAAAACATAGCTTTGATTCTACATGCAGAAACAAGAAAATGTATGATTAAAAAATGTATTAAATTGGGTTGAGTTTCTGTCACTTAGTTTCTAGTATTTGAAACCCCTACAAATCATGTTGCAAATATATGTGTATTAGAATGATATATTGTTTTTCAGCAACATTTGTTTCTACGTGATATCCAGCTAAAACACTATTTTGATAAATAGTTCATTTGAGCAGATACCTTTTTTTGTTCAAGACGAAAAACTGGCATTACTGTTTTTCTCAGAATTGGAACTATTTACTTGTTTGTAGATGCATTTATTGCTTAGGAGTTAGGAGAAAAGCAAAAAACAAAACAAAAATGCATAGGAATAAATCCCTAATAGGTGTCAGGACAAAACTCAGGGCTGGACTCAGATGCTTTTAGAGCTTTTAATCTCAGAAAATAGCAATGGCTGTGGCACAGGATACAACCAAACACACTTGGACAAGGCAAAGGGAGACTCAGACTATTTAATACTTAAGGGAGGGAATCACAGGTGGAAGCAATCAGGGAAGATTTGACAGTCACACCTGTAGGGAAACACACCAGGGCAGAAAGTAACAAGGCCTGAAACAAGAGGAGAGTTAGCGTATCAAAAGAAAACAGGAAATGCTACACAAGACAACACGGGTGACAGGCATTGACTAAAAGTGTACAACTCAGGACATAACATAAGACTGACGAGACATGACAGTAGGTCTTGTTTGGATATGATCAGTTTGAAAAATATTTATAGTCATTATATTTGTCAGAATAAGCACTCTTGTTCAAGTACCTTTTTCAAACATATTCTTGCTAATCCTATTTTTTTTTTCTGTATAGCTAGTTGTTCAAGCATTAAACTGACCAGTCAGATGTCTCAATAAAACCATGTGATGCCCACCGCCTCTCACATGTAATGTTTGAAAAGTTTGATTGACAGATTTTCCAAAGTCTGGTTTCAGTGGAAGGGGTGTGAGTTCCAACAAGCTTACTCCTGATTGGTGAGAGTGGTTGCCACAGAAACATTAAATCAGATTGACTCGGACCATTCCCTGGCTACTGGGCAGCCGAACTCTCTACCTCTGGTCAGAAGATTGCAGGCTTGGTCCCGCCTTGCCCACCCATCTGTTGAAGTGTCCTTACGCAAGACGATAAACCCCACATTGGTCTTGGTGATTTTAGGTTGGCGTCAATGTTTGGCAGCGGAGCCCCCAGCAGGGTGTGAGGTGGGAATGGGACTGTGACTGTAAAGAAATTCAGGCCTTCTAAGAAGGTACTAAAGAGCTATATAACAATACGCCATTTATCATGTGCCATACTAATGTCGTCTGGCTCCATCATGGCGACGTCCATATTACGAAAAAAATGCGACTGCATTGATTTCATTTGGTTGGAGCCAGAATAAGCCATTTATTATGGGTTGTATCACACTCAGTCGGTCCAGCTCTCCTATATAGTCAATGGTCCTTTTCTACTCAATGAATCAAGCCGGAGCAAAAAAACTTTATAGTTTGCTATTTTGATATCACGATATAAAGCTGGTGATAAACTTAAAACATCATGCTATTTGTTGAAATATTGACACATTAGAGCATAATGATTCTCAGGACCCATCATTATTATGTTGGTAAACACAGTATTTACATCTTTATCTGCCAATAAACAAGCTCTTTAATTTGGAACTTATATAACATAAAGCCTGACCTTTTTCAGTGTTGTCACCTGTTTAATATGATGTACTTCGTTCCTTCAACCTTTCCCTGTCAGCTAACTGAAAAATAAAAGACAGATAGGCTAATTTACATTTTACTAAAATCCGTGGTAATCGTTTGAAGATTGTTGCTTAGCACTTTGATATGCAAGTGACTAAGCATTAATATAAGGCTCTTTAGGGGGTTTATTACAGACAGTTGATCAGACTTCTTGGACAATAACATCAATAATATGCTCAGATTTGACATCTAGGAGGGTTTATAACCATTTCTTACAATGAAGCGGTAAAACAAAAAATGTTCCGCTCTGTGAGATTTTGTGTCAAGATGAGTTTGAAAAAAAAGTTTTGGATCAGCACTGAGGCTTCCCGTAGTGTGTGGTGGGATTGCAAAGTGAGCCGTCTGTGCCGCAGTATCAAGGCAGCACATCCTTGGCTGTGAACTGGCTTGTGGCTAACCTGATTCCATCTGACAGCTTTCACATAATCCCTGCATCATATCCAAATAAATAAATATAAAAAAAAAGTTGCTTGAACTGTGAATGAATGGGCTGCGATGTGAGGAATTCAACACAGGAGATTAACTGTCTGTGATTTCTGGTGGTAACAGATAAGATTAATGACATTTTTTCCTTCGTCTTTTCATTTCAACAAGATGATTAATGCTGCAGTTTGAAAGAAAATTCATGAATTACTTCACAGCTAATGTAAAATACCAACACACAAGACTTACACTGATTCTTTGGCTGAGAAGGTACATGGTTAGGGTTTGGAGGCTTTAAAATTGATTTTTTTTTTTTTTTAATTTCTCTAAAATGCTAACCAGCTATCCTTTACCATGAGATGTAACATAGTTTATAGTTTTTCAGATGGGATTTGCATGTTTTGCTGCTCTTCAATATAGTATAAAACTGAAGGCATCAAATCAATTTGGTAGTTTAAGACAGTCATCTAAATGTAAATAAATACAACTAATTTTAACATTGAGGCATGAATATCACGGTTTCATGAAATATTGTAGTATTTGCCAGTTACCAGAGCAGTGCGTTAAAAATTAAATTTTATTATTTTGGCTTGATGTAGCTTGTAGTTCTTGCTTATTCAGTTGCACATGCCAAGTCGGCATACAATGGTGCAGCTGAGTAAAGATTGGTCCAGATAACTGGGAATAGTTTGTTTTGCTGTTTATTTTCCTTTTATTCATTTTTTGACAACTAAATCCATGAAAGATTTCCTTTTTCTAAATATATAATCATCATCATCACATCTATACTTAATCTCTTATAATGTGTTTTGGTGAAAATTGAATTGAAAATAGGTCCATTTTGACCCAAAACAATACAAGGGTTAAGTGTGCAAAAGCTTTGTCAGTCATACAAAAAGTCTCTGAACAAAAATAATTGTGTTATGTTGATTGAGAAAAGCAGATATAGATACTTCAGTGGTTCTTTACACCTAACTTCAAGTATGTAAATCCAACATGATTGTAGTTCAATTGATGGCAAATATTTTTCTTGTTATGGACTAAACTTTTTAAAACTGAACAGTTGGTCTGCTTATAAGTAATTGTATCATCCCCCATATAAATGTAAAATACTTGGTTATTGAGGTTCCTTATCACTTTATAGTTATTTTCAACTTTTACAGTTCTTCCAAAGAAACTAACTCAAAGTAATAAATAAGTCATGTAAACCATTACAAGTAAACAGTAAACTTTTACGTCAAAGAATTACTTTTAAAAAACAACAGGTATTCTCTATTTTAGAAGTATCTTTCTATTCCCTATAATGTTAAGATTATCCACCTCTTGTAGAAAAAAACTTCATACAAGAACATTATATTTGGAAAAATATATCTAAATTCCCTTTTTGAAGTGAGCTAAACAGCTCTAGCCTACATATTTACAGTTCATGCATTTTTTTTTTTAAATATGATGTTTGTTTATCTTTTTTTATTTATCTGTTTTTTCTTAGAAATAATATCCAATTTAATTTATTATGAAGCCATTATTTATAGACCACTAAAGCACAACCACGGTTGTCTGAAGTCACTATGCAATAAGAAAGAAATACCCATCCACAAAAAAAAAATGTGTTGATTAATCATATGCAAACCTTTCTATAAATCATTTTCAGATGAATATTTTCCATTTTTTTATATGTCCATACCATTGTTAAACATTGTTGGCAACTAAATGCAGAAAATCTTTATACTGTCTTTATACAAAAAATGTGCAAGAAGGAAGAAGACAGAGAGGAATTTACTGCAGAAAATGAATCAGGCCATTCAGTCCAAGAACTGCTAATTAACAACCTCCTCTCTCTTAACGCCTTGTTCAGTCCATTAATTAAAATAAATCAATTATGATTCTTTTTAAATGCATAGAGTTGTATGCAGTCGGTTGTATTAATGACTATTGACAAAAGATACAATCCTTACACTAAGGAAAAACATGTAGACAGTGGAATTATGTTTTTTGAAACAGAAGCATATGTAATCTTCTTGTTTTTGACCATTTGATCAAAGGTCTTTTTTTTTTAAGTATACTAACTCCATACAACACACAAAACACTTTACTAAGTGAAATATGTCTGTTTAACAAGGAAAATATTGTGCATGATCAGCTAAAATACACAACAAAAAAATTGGTAGTATGCATAAATACTGGGAGGAGTAATGCAAATAGATTACCATCTGATAAACCTCAAGATGTGGTTCATCAAATGTGAAACAGGATTTTGGGCTGCTATGTTTATAATTTTCTAATTTCAAAGGCAAATGCATGCTGCCGGGGGGACCTTTTTGCTGTGCATCTTCTCCCCGTGCATATAAGGGTTTCCTCCGAGGACTCAGACTTCCTCCCACCATCCAAAAACATGCTTCATAGGTTAATTGGTTACTAGTCTAAAGTGTCCCTAGGTGTGAATGTGAGTGTGCATGGGTGCGCAAATGTGGCCCAGTGTCAAACTGGCGACCTGTCCATGGTGTACCCTCCTTTGCCCACCAGTGGCTGGGATAGGCTCCGGCTACCCTGTGACCACGAAAGGGACCAAAACGGGTTTAGAAGATGAATGAATGAAAGTATGTTGTCACAACTTTTCAGGAAATCATAGTAGTCATTGTTTCAAGGTGATGTTGATACAGTAAAAGAGACAAAAAAGAGACATGTGAATACTTTAGAATTGTAGAGGAATACTAAGAGATATATATATATATATTTTTTTTTTATCTAGCATTGCAATTTTGGAGCTTCAAGAATAGTACGTTATGAGATGGTCATGGTAATTAAAACTGTAATATTTATAATATAAAATGTAATATATTTTATGTTTTATTACCATGTCTTTCTATTTATCCTCTTTTTTATTATTACATTTGTACTCTAGACATATAGCACAATCCTCTCCTACTACCCTCTCCACAGTCTGGTAACTTTAAGACAGCTGTTATTGAAACCCTTTATCCCCGCCTGCACTCAATGTTTTATTCCTCTTATGAGGGCATTGACTACTGTCCACCTGCTGATTGTACTTTGCTATAACCTCAGTATGTGCCCTGGCACTTTTGTTGAAGAAAACACCTAACCTACAATAATAGATGTCAACCCATCTTCAGCAGACTCAGACTATTTAACCTTAAACACCTGACTGAACTACTGTAACTCTTCAACCATTAATGCAATTAAGGAAATTCCAATTCTCCATTCTCATGGAGAGAAAAGCTGGTTTGTGCAAAGGCACAAAGTTTTGCTTTTCTTAATTTTATTCATTGTGCAGTCATTCCTATATGGTGTTTGTTATTTCCTTTTACTGAGGTGGATGTGTCACATAAGTACCTGGAACCAAAAGGGTAAAGGGTATGACAAAAAGGATATGAAAGTTTAATAGCTGACATGAAACATCAGAGGTCTGCATGTTCACACTGGACTAGTTTCTTTCAATAAAAACTCTATTTAAATCGGAAAAAATAGAGTCAAGAACTAATAAGAAAATTAAGAGGAATGATGAAAGTTTCAGCTGAAGATAAGAAAGCTGGAATTTCAGCTGGGTCTCTTCTTAGACTCACAGAAGAGAGTGGATAGTAGCTGGTGTGGTGTTCATCTGCTCACTTCTCTCGTTTGCTCCATCAGCAGCTGCTTCAAGCACGGGAAGCGCTTTGTCATGGCAACTCCCAGCTGCAGCTCCTTTTTCTGGTCCAGCCAGCTTGTCACCAACCGGCATACAAATTATTTTCTATTCCATCTACTTCCTCACTAATAAATATTTAAGTTTGACCTTCTTTATTTTGTAAAGACAAGCGTACCTGACAAGGGTTCAAAATCAATGTTGTGACACAAACTCAATTGCTTAAAGGAAGAACAAATAATAAACTGCTCCAAACTAGTATCCCGGACAAGCCCCCACCTAAGTCAAGGATGGGATGGAAAGGGAAACAACGAAAAAAGAGAAACCTGTGAAACTGCAACCCAGTTTAGTTGTTCAAATAACCAATAGAGTGAAAAATAGTGAATAACCTTGCAAAAAGAAAAAAGAATATTGTCAATGCCACTAAAATAAAAAAATGCAAACAAAACTCAGACCCTGGTTAAAAGTGCGCATGTATTGCTATGTAAATCAAATCAATTTAGTATAAGTTGTTTAGTTTGTTTAGTTGTGTTCACGGTCGCAAAATAAGTCAATGCTGCTGTAGGGTGCTGTCTGCTTTTCTCAGACATTCCAAGACTGCTGCCATTGGTCAGTTTGAGGGACGCTTCATCTTTAAGCTACAGGGGGCAATGGCAACTGCAGGTCACATACACCTCAGAGACAGAGACACAAAAACACACCAAAGAAGCAATGTCGGCGACGCCAGAGCCTTAACAGATGTAAAATTCATACAAAACATATTCATATGTTGGAAATCATGAGGAAAAAAATAATTTGGAGCTGTCAGAAGAAAGCAGAGTTTTCCAACTTAATTCAAAGGAAGAAGATGCTATTAATCACTTCATCTTAACACAAAAGACTAGAGATCATCTCCTGTGATGTGAATAAGTGTCATGAAATAATGAGTACAAATCACAGAAGGCAGATAACACCCTTCAGATTGTGTTTCTCATCATCTTTCATTAACAGTGAGGCCTTTTCACCAAATGGATTACTTTCTGATCCATGGCAGTCTCTCGTGGTAATGTGACAACACTGTCACATTTTAAGAAGTCAGGCTGAGAGATCTGCTTTCAATTGAGGTAGTATTTCCTCCATTTTTTCACATAACATTTTGTGGCTCTAAACATCTTTTTTAAACTTATGGTATATGTCATTTATCTGTTCATCTAATGAGAATCTTCTCCATTCCAAGAGCACATCTGAAAGACTAAACCTATTCAATCATGCAGTTTGAGTGAGCGGATAACTGATGAAAACAAAACAGTTGAAAATTAAAACGAGCGATTTCCAGTGATATCTCTGAAACCCAAAATTCAGAAAGGAAATTGGAGATGCCTCATTTAGAAGGAGGAAACTCATTAGGTCTCATTCGAAAATCCCAGAGGCTGCAGGGGCTTTTTCTTTTCTCATTTGCGACAGAAGTTTAATCTTTTGTGCTAATATTGCACAGGCCTCAGATGGTCAGTGGTCATGTTGAGACTGCAAGGATGAAGACGGACTTCTACACCAACTGTTTCCCCTACTTTGCCAGTGTATTTTTTTCTTGTTTCACACAGCTCAAACACTCTCTGTGTAACAAGGATTACGAAAAGCCTCTATGTGAGTAGAATAATGTCAGAGGTATTATATGTCTAGTGTGTGACTATTTAGTTATATAATGGTTTTGATTCTTTCAGACCTCAAAGCTAATACAAAATGTGTTTTCTATATGTAATCCAACAAGCAGTGAGAGTTGTGACTTTCTGGATTAACAAGAATGAATATACAACATTTTCAGCAAATCTAAATAGCAATTTTAGTTATAGGTGGGTGGATAATTAAAAAAAATAATAATATGACAATCCACTGGTACATTTAGCAAACATCTAGCAAGTTCTGGTGTGGTTTTTCATGAAAAAGTAATATAGTCATCATTTTTAACACTTATTATTTGGCAGAATCTAATATTGTATTTAAAAAAAAAACAGCATTCCAAAATACCTAAAATACTAAAAAGAAACTAGTGAGCGTTGACATTTTCTTTTTCACCTGCAGCTTTAATTCGATCAAAAGGCAATTGTAAATGAGGGTCATATAGATTTCAAACTTCCAGAAAAAATATCGTACATTTTTTTTAAGCAATTTTATTTTTGTCTTTTAATTTTTCACCATCTTGAGCATAATGATAGCCTAAGTGCGAAACCTCCTATCTGAAAAAAAAAAGTCATTATCTTCAGTAAACAAGAAAAATGTTTTAAATCTTTTCCAGCCAATGCTGATAAGACGTTTTTGTCTTGTGACCTCTATTCAATAAAAAAGGGCTGGGTCTTCTTGCAGATTAACATAACGTGTGGAGTTATTCATTTTTGATTATTTCATACTTCAAAAAGGCTAAAGAAATTATGTTAAATGTTCTCACCATTTAATGTAAAAACTCAAAATCTAAAAACTTTGCAGATAGGAGGTTTTGTATTTTGGTCAACGATAAAGATTTATTTTTTTTAGAACCTAATATTTTTGTTAAACTGATGTTTCATTGGTATTTACAACCAAGATATATTGAACCCTTCATATTTTGTATAAAATGTTTTGTCAAGTAACATTTTAGACATTTTCCTAGTTCAGTGGAAATCTAGTCTATATTTGATTCTTTTAAATATTTTAATATAACTAGTTCAAAATTGTCATTAATAAACAAACATTTTAGTATGCAGACTGAGTAACACATAGAACCAACCTGCAGTGCAGCTTTTTTTGACATAATTCTTTCCAAGCATTGACCTGCATGTTTAATTGTGAGTGTGAGTGCACTTGAACTAAGAACATGAACAAGGGCAGCATGAAAATATTAATTTTATTAATAATTTTACATAGACCTCTACAGTCGACATGTTGTATTTAATTTAGCATTATCTTAATTAAATCAATAATATTACCTTCATTATGTTTGGTTTAATTGGAAGCTAATATTTCCTCTGGGGTTTTAAGTTTTTTTTTTCTCCTCATTTTTGTTTCTTTTTCACATTTGGTTGACCTTGAGGTAGAAAATCCCTGAGTCCTTCCTTCATTAGCAATTAACCGCAGTGCGCTCTCCTCCAGAGATGTATACATGTCAGATGCTTTTCTTGGCATCCTTCTTCTTTTCTGGCTCTCCGGTGGTCTACAAAACTCTCCAGAAGGAGAGGAAGCTGTCAGGGCCTCTTGAACTCCTGAGAAGCTTTTGCATTTCCTTCCCGGTGTCGGATGAACGTGGCGAATTTCTCATTATTTAAATGTTGTCCTATACGGTATGGCTGAGCTCACTGGAAAGCCGGCAGATGTCATTCAAAATGAGCTTGATGGCAAAGACTCCCTCAGGCAAGACTTGCTGTCAAGTAGACGTCATTTTCTCATAACACTGATAGGATTCTCTGAAGCCAGCGTATATTACAGTAAGTATCCACCTTTAGCTGTGCCTCGTGTGTGAATACAGTTAGTTATAAACAAGTCCTGTCTAGATTAATTTTGCTCAGTGGTTACTTAGCAAACAAAAGCTGTTGTTTATCTGGCAAACACTCTCAGGATTTGTCAGTGTCTGCTTTGGTGTTTATGAACTTATGAAAAACAAATGGGTCAACAAAGACAGGAAGATTAGTGAAATTACTTCCTTAATCCCCACTGGAATAGTTAATAACTCTATGTCCAAGGTTTAGGATTTTAATTTGCTTCAATTTGGGGGATTTTGATCATCAGAAAATTGAATTATTAATTAAATCAAAATCAACAAATGAGTGGAAAGACTAAATGTATTCAATATAATTAGGTTGTTATGAAGCAATAAAAATAAGGCTTTATAGTTAAATTAAAACTAGTCTTCACTGTCAGGATATCTATATCTATGGC
Organism: Oryzias curvinotus; assembly: GCA_023969325.1. Classification (NCBI taxonomy): domain Eukaryota; kingdom Metazoa; phylum Chordata; class Actinopteri; order Beloniformes; family Adrianichthyidae; genus Oryzias; species Oryzias curvinotus. The sequence continues at coordinate 7,738,095 of CM043709.1, forward strand.
AAATCCCGTAACTTGTGGATGTTAAAAAAGCAGTTGGTCTGAAATACAAGCACATTTACTTTATGGCTGTTTGTTCAGCACCATAGTTCATCTTCTCAGATAGGCAGATTCTTTTGCGAGATTTACAGTGGAGGAAATAAGTATTTGATCCCATGCAGATTTTTCATAGTTTTGCCTACTTAAAAAAATGTCAGTATGGTATCGCAAACTCCTCCTGTTTAAGGCCCTCCATAACCTGGCTCCTCCATATCTTTCCAACCTACTTCATATCAAAACCTCCTTTCATTCTCTTCGGTCCTCCTCCTCTAATCAGCTCTCTGTTCCTCCAGCCCATCTCCTTACCATGGGAAGCCGGGCCTTCAGCTGCTCTGCTCCCAAACTCTGGAATTCCCTCACTCTTGATCTCCGTAACATAGACTCTTTACAAACTTTCAAATCAAAACTCAAAGCTCACCTATTTAAATCTGCCTTCTCATCCTGATTTACTTTTGATTTTCTGTCAATTACTTTTAATTGTGCTTTTAATGTTTATTTTTACCAATGTTTTGTACAGTGTCCTTGGGTTCCTTGAAAGGAAAGTGTTGACTGATGCATCGGACACATCGGACACACCTGGCATGTGTGGCATGTTTACGAACATGCTGAACATGCATTTTTGAACACGCTTTTAGCTATAGAGTTTAGGAAATCATAAAGAAAATCAAGAAAGCGACTTTAAAGAATTTAAATACATTTATTTGCATTTCAATGAGGAAAATAAGTATGTGATTCCCAGTTAAGAGCTCTGGTTCACACAGGCCTAATCAACCTGTCACCTGAATTTTGAAGACACATCTTTGAACTAATCACCTGTCTGAAAGACACCTGTCCACAGAATCGGTCAATCAGTCAGACTTCAAACTCTCTATCATGGGAAAGACTAAAGAGCTTTTAGTGGATTTAAGGGAGAAGATTGTAGACCTGCACAAGACTAGAATGGACTACAGAACAATCAGCAAGAAGCTGGACGTTAAGGTGACAACTGTTAGTGCAACATGACCATCAATCCACCTAGAGGTCTGGGACTCCAAACAAGAGCCCACCTGTTGGGGTTTCCATGATCATGAAAACAGTGAGAAATCGGTCTAAAGCAACTCTGCAGGAGTTAGTTAATGATTTCAAAGCAGCTGGAACCACAGTCACCAAGAAAACCATTGGTAATACTTTATGCTGCAATGGTATAACATCATGCAGTGCGAGGTACCCCTGCTTAGGAAGGCACATGTGCAGGCCCATGTGAAATTGGCCAGTGAACACCTTCATGATTTCAAGAGTAAAAGGGCTGTCTGTGGTCAGATGAAACCAAAATTGTGCTCTTTGGCAAGCAACTCAACTCATCATGTTTGGAGTAAGAGAAGTGCTGCCTGTGACCCCAAGAACAGAATCCCCACTGTGGAAACCTTATGCTTAGGATGTGTTTTTCTGCACAGGGCCACTTCAGTGTGTCGAAGATAGCCATGAACCATCAGATCTTAAGTGAGAACTTCTCAGCCTCCACCAGGGATCAGGTCCTGCCACAGCCACATGGCATAGAGCAGGGGTGTACATTTGATATGATCTCGCAGGCCAATTATAATTACTGGCCCGAGGGCCTAAGTTTGACACATGTGGCATAGAGTGAAGTGGTGCATATGTGAGTTTTTTCATTTCCCACCAGCAAATAGATAGTTTTCACTGCTTCAAAATGGGTCATGTGTGGGTCTTCCAACAGGATAATGACCCAAACCATACAGCCAAGGCAAGCAAGGAATGGCTGAGAACGAAGCATAGCATGGTCATGGAGTGGCCCAGCCATACTCTGGACAATGGTCCTATAGAAAACCAATGGAGAGAGCCAAAGCTCAGAGTTGCCCAATGACAGCCAACAGATCTGTAGGATTTTGATGTAATTTCCAAAGAAGACTGGACCAAAATTCCTCCTGATATGTGCAGAAACCTGATCATCAACCACAACAAATGTCTTACCTCTGTGCTGGTCGATTTCTTGGTTTTCTTTGGAATTTTCTAACTCTAACTGTTGAAGTGAACCTACCATTATGATTACAGACTGCCAATTTCTTTTTAAGTGGGCAAACTTGCCAAATCGACAAGGGATCAAATACTGATTTCCTCCACTGTAAAAGCCAACCTAAACTCTGAGAAAGAAAACTGGTCCAAATGGAAAATTGCTCTTCTAGAAACACAATGTAGTCAGGAAATGCAGGCCCCTGTAAAGCATTTAACAGGAGCGTCAGGGGTAAATAAATATTCTACCTTTTGTTCTTTTCCTCCTGGTTAATTGTAACCACTTACATTTCCAGACAGTTGGGTCTACTCTCAAGAGTGCAGTGTGAAAGTACGCTAAGCCAAAGGACAGTGCAGTGTATTGTTTTTTTGTTTTGTTTTTTGGCATTCCCCAGAAAAATCTGTAATTATTTTCTTAAAGACTTCATGTTACTTCCTGACATCTATATTGGAAGTGGCAGCAAGCCAGGATGATTCAAGCACAAAGCTCAGTATTGAGAGATTTAACAACTGGAAAATATCTTGTTTCTTGACATGCTATGTTCCTAATCCTATTTTAATAAAAAGAAAAACCCTGGAGGAAATTAAGATCACAAACCTTCAGAAATTCTGAACATAGGGGTTAGTTATAAGACTAAATATGAGAAAGCCTAGCAGTGTTTTAAATTCATTGGACCTATTTTCAAAGAAGCCTTACATTTCAAACCTTTCTGTTTTTAGAAAGAAAAAAAAGAAACAGTTTTTTATAAAGTTTTTCACTTTACCATTTTAAAAGATTCTGTTTCTCCAGCATATCCCCATAATTGTTCCCAGCTTCAGTCATTTTAGAAATGCACAGAGTTATAACATGTTTGACATCACTGCATTAGAGCTTTCCACAAGACAAAGTGGGAAAAATATATTGATCTGAGAACATTTTATATTTATGTTCCAACAATTAAGTTCTTTTCTTCTTTTTTTTTTTTTTTTACTTGTCCTGTCCAACAGCTGGGCAAACAGATGAGAGCTGAGGGCCTCTTGTGTTGGACATACTTTATTTTAACAACAGAGGTTATAAATTTTCTGACAAACCAGAGGTATGTCTGAATAAACCCCTTTTTAATTGAGGGCAAAAATTAAGCTCTAGTGGTGACCTCTCACCAAAGCAGAAAGTGAATGATTTCAGCTACTCTAAATGTTTAATATTTAGACAGAAGCTGTCTGAACTTAAAAATGACCACTTTTAACACAGAAAGAACATTTTAACATTTTTATGGTTTTCCAAGAAATGTTAGAGACATGAAACTTATTTAAGTGTTGTTGTCATATTTCTTTTGCTGGCAATCACTTTTCAACAGACTTTATTTTAGTGTTGACTGATGCAATGGACACACCTGGCATGTGTGGCGTGTTTGTAAATACACCATGCATGCATTTTTGAACATGCTTTTAGCATATGACATTCACACTGGACTGTTACTACCAGATTTTTGGGCATGTACCAACACTTGCTGCGAAATGTCAAAGTTCAATTCCTATACACGAAAGACTTGATGTCATATAATTCCGTCCGAGCACAGACCGCAATTATTCATTTCTCCTTTATATGATCACTTTTCAAATGGTTGGCTCTTCCATGTTTTGAAAAGGATGCTACCCATTTACCACTACCCAATCCAAGTTTCTGACGCAAGGGTTTTGAACGCAGAAGTCTGAAACTGGCATATATGCACATTTATATATACCTTTCATTGGAAGTGGTTGCTCGATCCAGCATTTCCGAGCCCGGTGTGAACGTAGCATGATGGTAGAAAGTTTCACAGAACAAGACAGTATAAAGCTGCCCTAAGCTGCACCCAAGTTTAATCAGCTTCCCTCTAGTTTAAGTATCTTAACTTTATGTTAGTTAAAACCAACCCTAAAACACTCCTAAAACACAAGGGCTTGTGTTATGACTGATGCACCACGCTCTCTAAGTTTTCACATTTCTGTCTTCAGGTCTTACACATATATTTATTCATTGGGGCAAAACATTTATTTTTCAGTCACCAATTCAGTAAGTTGTCCCTCTCAAAGATATTAGAGAGGTCTGTAAGGTTTAATCATAGGTACATTTCAACTATGAGGGACAGAATATATTTTATCCAAGTTGAGCATAAGAAGCAGTTGGGGGTTAGACTCCCTGCACAACCAGCATGAGGGCTACCCCAATCACTAAGACACTCACACCTTGATAACCAGGGGTCTTAGGTCAACACTGTCTCCTGTCTATCATCCGCTTACCGTTCAGCTCTCTGCATGCTCCACTGATCTGTTTCAAGGACTTATTATCAAGAGATCTGTTTTCTTCTTTTTTTTTTTTTCAGAGAACTTATGAAAAGAATCTGGAGGATTTTTGTTTATGTTGAGTCAAAACCCTGCTTCGAATTAATTACCACCCCTTTGTCACCACAAAGGCATCATCACAACAAAAACAACAGCTGCTTGCACCTTTTCTTCTTTTTGAGTTCAATGTCTGTAACATTTCACAGCTTTAACAACACAGTAAACTCTTCATTCTTCAGAAGAACTGTTATACTGACAAAAAAACAGAGAAAATAGATTTATATTTTTAATATCTTAAAAGAAAGTTTAACTATCCTTATTTGAAAAGTGAGCTATAGAAGAGCTTTTTAATTTTATAAAAAATTTGGAAAAATTGTTCGCTTAAAGATATCCTTATTATTATTAAGGTATAAGGTTGTTTCAGTTTTGTATTGATAGGCCACAGAAACCGACACTGTGAAAACAGCTTTTCATGAACCTTTAATTTAAATGTCATGCTACAATATAATCTTTAAGATATGCCTTATCCTCATTTGCCAGAACCAGATCAGTTTCTTCTTCTGTTAGGATGTTATGTGTATATAGTGACATAAAACTCCAGGGACCCCTGCTCTGCCACAGGCACATGGCATGGAGTGAAGTGGTGCATGTGTGTTTTTTAATTTCCCACCATCAAATTGATGGTTTTCACTGTTTGTTACCAAGAAACATTCCATCAACTCCACACCAACAAACATGCCTGAACAAAACTGATGTATTCAGGGAAAACTTGGAAATGATGCTACGGCTTTAGAAGCAACCTGTCCTAATGAACAAAGGCTGCCGTCAACAGAGTGTTTTCAAATATAAGGGTTTGTGCCTTTTACCATACATAAATGGAAAATTGTCAAATGACCATGATCTGGCCTGTTCCCCTGCTAATCTAGATACAAAATATGAAATGCTTGGCTGCACTGATGATAGTAAGTAGTATCTCACGAGAAAATTAGAAGTCCCCAAATTTTTGCAAGGACTTCTTAATTTTTTTGCACAGGACTCAGTTTGAAAGATTTTCAAACATTTGTTGATAAAATCTAAATAACAAATGCCAGGTAGTTAAAAGTGTCTGAAATCAGTCTGTAATACTGCATTCATTAGCCTTAAATGCAGCACAGAGGCCCCTGCTCCTTTCACCATTGCATGAGTCACCTTGTCTTTACTTAACTAGACCTTATTATATTAGACTGATTGGCAGTGAGGTGCAGAAGGCAACACTTTGAAACTGCAACAGGGTTAAAAAACCTTTTTGAGTATGGCCTAGAAATTTTTATAATTACTTTTTAATAGATTCTCTCTTGCATAAACACAAAAGAGAATTGTTGTGAGGTGTTATGTCTTTTATCCAAATAAAAAACAGTGGCCGGGATAGGCTCCGGCAGCCCAGTGACCCCGAAAGGGAATAAACGGAAGAAGATGAATGAATAAAACAGGAAAAATAAAAAATATATGCGTTTTTGCTTGCTTACAGAGCAAAATCATCAACAACAATAGAATTGAATGATTTTCCATCCTTTTTTTTTCTTGTCCCATACTTTTTTTTCAACCAATATTGATGCTGCAAAAGTAATACTCTATAAAGTCAAAGCTCGACTTGATTATTACAAGATTTCTGTGCTATAATAATGTTTTTAAAGTCGCCCTATGACAGATTAAAAAAAAAAAAGCATTCCCAGTGGTGTTTTAATTTTGAATATGAAGTTTTTAACTAACATTCCACAACCTCATATTTCTTAAGATGGCATATTTCTTGTTTATCTAAAGCTGTTGCCAAAATCTCCTCTACATAGGTGTGGCCATTGGTGCTGAGCTAAGTAGCTCTGCCCTGGATCCCCCCTTTCTGCAAATTGCATCTTGCATGAGTGAAGAGTTTGACACAAACACCGACTGACAGTCACAGAAACTGTGAAAATTGTTGCATTAACTTGCACAGCAAATAAACTGAAATGCTGGAAAGAAAGTGACTATTCACACATTATTGTCCAAATATGCAAGGCCGGAGTTGAACTTTTTTCTTGGCCGCACTGACCCAGAGGAAGGGTTTAATTTAGGATTACAAGTTACGGTTGTTCACACAGTTGAAGCGGCCAATTTCAATGTTAAGGCAATGGTACAGATGCGATCTGAGGTCTAGCAGGGCAATTTGAGCAACAGCATCAGCGCAAAGTCCTGGCAGCATTTGGTACCCGACTGAATCAAATCGCTGCAGTACCCGTCCCGTCGATGGCGAAACAGGGTCTAAGGGCAGGGATGCCCAGTTTAGTTTAGTCTGTTTAGTTTTGTTTAGCAATCAGCTAGTGAATTCTATGACTTTATGTTCTTTGTGATTCATGTTCATTACACAGTCACTGACATGAAGCCCATTGAGATGACTATTGTTATAAATATTGGGCTATATAATAAAATTGAACTGAATCGAATTGACTGTTGGGCAAAAGCGGGTACACCCTGGACAGTCTGTCGCAGTGCCGATGGACCTGGAGCAATCACTATGCCGGCTCCTTGGAGGCGATCAATATAGATGTTTTTCTTATTTTCATGGAGGCAATAATAAAAAAAGATCCCCTGATTTTTTTATTATTGTTTTTTCTTTTTTTTTTTACCCTCTCTGGTTAATCCGGGACAGCAAACCTTCAAACTTGGTCAGAGAGAGAAGACAAAAGCGGAGAACACATTTGGATCTTTAACTTGAATTCTAAATATGTGCATCCAACAACATGTGGGCTTGGAGGCACTTCAAATGTGTGCGGGCATTGCAGAAATGTGCCATCTTCTCTTCTCCTGCCCCTGAGCCTGTGCACGCTGGACAGGGCAGATCAGGGAGCTTGTCTAAAGGGCATGCGCTCCTGGGCCGTTGTGACATCATTAATTCAAACAGAGTGTCTTTGCAACAGTTTGATTGACAGGGATTCAAAAGGAGAAATACTCAGAAATGCAAAACTTGAATGTTTTTTATTACATTTGTTCTCTTTTATTAGAAAAAATGCCACAAGTACATGTCAAAAGAGGGAAAATAACATCAAATTTCTGAAGAGCAGTATGAGATTATCTACAGGTTAATTAAATAAGGACTTAATTAATGCTGTGCAACTCTTTGAAATTTGCTAACAGCTATGGATCCAGTAGTTCATTAAAAAACAGTTTAGAATTTCAGATTTAAATTTTACACTTTTTTTTGGGGGGGGGGGGGGGGGGGCACAAGCTTAAAAGAAGCACTTTTTGGGAATAAAATAAAAAAAGAAAATATTATTGCTATTATTCTCATCCTTTGTCTGGAGTATACCAGCTTTTTACCTGTTAAACCTTGAAGATAAAATGTCTCATTTTTCCATTTTTGTCAAAGGAACAGCAGAGGCAGTTTGAGATATAATAGTGGGAGACTGTGAATCTGCCAAGTACTGTATGTGAGAACAAAATAATGACCTCGGCGACACACAAATCCACTTGTTTGCCAGTAAAGCTGAATTCACAGCATCCAGTAAATGTCTAAAATCCTTTTTTTTTTTCTTTTCTTCCACCAGAGAATGTGTTCACTGTCTCACATGCACAAAATAACCACATTTGCTCAAACCTTCTCCTTTGTCACAGTTTGGAGATTGTCTGGATCTTTCTGATTTCATGGATTAGTCACAGGAGGGGCTTTCAAAATTGTGTTTGAATGAACATTTTATGGGAACCTCTCTGTAACCTTGCTGCTTGCACACTGCCAGATTCAAGCTCATATTTTCTGTAATAATGGCAAGCACATAGAAACATCCTCTCCCCTGCCCTGTCAACTTACAATGCAACACCCATATTCTTTGCCCATCATAGTCTTTTGGCTGCACTATTCAGAGGGAATATTTCTCTAAATATCTGATCTATAAGGGGGGAAACTTAATAAGAAGAGAGGAGGTCTTCCTCACAATGTAGGGAGGAATAAATTATTGACTAGGTTTTGAAACTGGCTGAATAAAATTAGGATGAAAGGAAATTTGGCAAATGTCATGTCATGAAAAAAAGATAAAAGAAAATTGTATTTCATTAAAGCAAATCAAAAATATTACTGAGAAATAGATCTGAGGAGTAAGGGTTGTGAGTTTGCGTAGAGATTCTAATCTTTACCCTTTTAAGATCAGCCGCAGCAGAGGATTAATAATTTAGTGTGTTTGTGCATGCACAAAATGTTATTTTTTCAGGTTTTCCATGTTCTCTTTTTAAGGTAGACTGAGTAAGGCAGCAGAGGAGACGGCAGACCAAAATATGTCAATGGGAACTATTGTTTTTGTGTCAATTGCAGGGGGACTTACACAACAGAATTAAATTACACTTCGTGTTGTAGGTCAATCACTAGTGCAGCACTATCTGCTACATGCACATTATTGATTCTGAAATAGTTCTGCTGTTCTCAAGTGTTGTAGCCCTGCATTGTTAATGCATATGACTTATTTTTTTGTGATTTCATTTTGTTTAGGAGTTTACAAAACACAAAAAATTTAAGCGATTCTTGAATTAGGCCAATTTTAATGTTATATTAGATGTTATATAATTTATTGTAATTATAGTGTATTTTTACACAAAGCCCTAAAATATTTGAGATCAAATATGAAAAATTGCAGTCTTCCTAACACTTTTTCTTATGTTTACATTTCTTTTTGAAAAAGAAGATCATTTTAAAGTCTAAAACTGCAGGTTTTCTTGTTAGCAGCTTTAGTTATTCTGTCAGGAAGACGGGAAAGAAACTGTGCAGGACCCAAAATGCAAGAGAACAAAACACAACCAAAGAAAGATTTAAATACAAAACAAATGTGACAAATCAGAAGGTCTGACAAAAGTGAATTGAAAACCAGACACTTAAATATACTAAGGATGACTGACTGAACTGAAGACATGGAGGACCATAAATAAACCTGATACCAGAACATGACTGTAAGGAGAAAACTAAATGTTGTTTTGGTTTGTTTTTTACTTTTTCTCCCTCCTGTTTTGAACTTGCGTTTTAAACTTATTGAAATGAATTATTCTCTAGCTTGTTGGAATGTTTTTTTTTTCACCTCCATTTTTATTCTTTCTTTCAGAGTATTCAATTTTTCAGTACATTTGCAGGTCCTGTCTTTCTACGCCTGTCTGAGGGTCGTTTTGCAATCATTCGGGGATCCCCGCGTTCCCCGCGACTGGGGTTGTCGCAGGCCACCAGGCCTTCATCCCCCCAAGTGCACTCTTGCTCTATCTTGATTGGTTGCTGGAAAGTTTGAAGGTTGAAGGGAGTGTTTTTGTCAGCAGAGGGAAGTTTTAAGGAAGGCTTCAGGAGATTTCTTTTGTTAGTTTTTTTTTTTTAGACTAGTTAAGTAGTCCCCTACTCAGCATCACACACCTACACAGTAGGTGGCGGTAATACACCTTGACGTTGTTGCCTCCTGCCAATTAAATACAAAGAAGAAGAAGGCTTCAGGAGGTCATTCCAAGGTGACTGGATAAAAACAAAGATAGTCTTTAGCACTTGATAGAGTTTTTTTTTTTTTTTTTTTTTTAGGAGTTTTTCCTTTCCGAGAAGGAGGTTCAGTTCATCCTAGCCTGTTTAGTTTAGTTAAGCCATCACTTATTGAATTTTATGACGTCATTTTTATAATTTCATGTTTATTATACAATTATCTGTATGCAGCCTTGTAAGACGGCCATTGATGTAATAATGGGCTATATAAATAAAACTGAGACTGATATTGAAATTGAATTTTGACATGTTTAACCAATCATAAGCTTTTGTCCATTGCCGATTGAAACAAGTCTCTCAAACTGCAGTGTAGTGCTTTGCCAGCTTGCTAAATATTTGTTACAAATCTCCATTGAGTTGAGGTGTTCATTAAAAGTTCTCCAACACTTTATCCGTATTAACCCACTCTTTCTCAGACTCAAATACTTTGGGTTTCTATTTACATGCAATTTTTGTACAAATAAATAAATAAATACATTTAAAAAAAAAATGTTAACACGTCAACAGCTGAAGCAGTGAAGAGATACACAACAATCTGGACAACAACAAAAACAACGCATGAAACAAAAGGATCTTCCGTTCTCGTAAATGTTGATCTCGTTTTCAGCTTTTTAAAACATCATGCTGATGGCAGCATACCCTGCCACACCCACAAACAAAATGGTGGTAACCTCCCCCCAGCATTGCACACTATATTTTTAATTTTATTTTTTCAGATTCTTTATTTTTAAATACATGCACACATTTCTTTGAGTTAAACGTGTACACAACATTCTGTTTTCAATAATTATTTGTAACATGTACATTTGTTTAGTTTACTTATTTTGGGTTTGTTTAATTAATGTCACCTGTTTTTTGAGTTGCCAGTGCTGAGGGGGCTACTGGTCACCATGGGTATGGCTGAGGTTCTGCTCCTAGAGCTGTGCTGGGAGGACTGGCAAAAGAGGAAGTGAAGTCTTAACAGCCTTTAAATACTCCAGTCAGGCAATTGGGCAGGCGCCATCTACAGAAGCCTACAATTGTGGAGAAACCAATAGACTTATTTAATGTTTATTTGCTTTGCTTCTGTTGGTTATTCTTCACTTTTGATGTTTTCGTCTTTTCCACTAAGAGATCAAGTTTTGTGTTTAGTCTTGTCTTCATAGTCTTTGTTAAATGTCTGTGTGTAGTTATGTTACTTTCCCCCCATGTTTCTCAAGTGGTCTGATCAGCCACTATATACGTTCCCCTGTTGTGTTTGGTTAGGTCAGTTTGTTTCTGTTACTTGGTCTGTTCAGTTTATTAAAGTTAAAGTTAAAGTTAAGTTTGTTGCCTGAGTTAATTATGTTTCCGTTGACCTCTTTTCCGGGCCCAGTTTGTTAAAAATTAAAACTTTAATTTTTCTGATAAACGTCTGTTGTCCTCTTTGGCTGCTCGATCCCTCACCATCATCTTTAAGACTCACTTGTATGTGAGGATTCTGAGTCATGCAGGTCTTGTTATTACAGAATTCTGTCAGCTGGACTCAAAAACGATTGTACAGAGGAGGTTTGGCCACTCATCTGAGCATCTTCTTGAGTGGTTTAAAATTGTGCCTTTCTCCACTCTTCATGAAGTTTTATCTGTGACATAAGAAGTTGTCTTTGTTTTTTTTTTCTTCCAACAAGATCATAGATACTCATAGAACAGTGGCAATTCTCTAACTTACAGGTATTTCGAGAATAAGAGTCATGTTTCTGCATAAAAAGAACACATATATGCTGGAGTCAAAATACCACTGTGGTGCAGTGGTTTGGATTAATTGTTCTCGGAAATTTGAGAAATGATGTAATATTTAGAGCAGAGCACTTAACGTTCTGTTCTTTTGCTGCCCTGTTCTTTGTTGAAACTGTCCAAACACTTGAATATCTAAAAATCATGAGTGAATCAGCATTTCTGCTCTAAAACTCTGAGACATTTACATATTATAAGACATTGTTCTGTGTTTTTGTGTCCTCTATATGCACTGGTGAAACTTCTGCTTTGCACTTTAATCAGCAAAAATCCAATTTGTACATTCTCTAAGATTTTTGTAAGGACTTGGGCTTTTTGGAAAGGAAGACCTTTTCCTCATCATAAGACTTGCATGTTGACAGCATTCTGGTAACATTAAAAATAGATGTCCCGTACTTTTAATGAAAAAAGAAAGAGCCTCCGGGCTTTTCACTGAAAACATTACTTCAAAGTCTGTCAGTCTTGTTATAAAAGAGAATCTCCAAAACTCCTGCTGTCCTTTAGGACTTCTCATTCTCATCAATATACTTTCATGACTTGATGACACATAGCCAAAAAAGCACTAGATCAAAAGGAATTAGATAATGTTGCTAAATAATTACTTGTTTATGAAATAGCCCTTCACATAGAATTGACTTTGAGGTTAAATTTGATTTAATTATTTTGCCCTGTTTTTTTTTTATTATACCACTAATGAACAATTATGAAGAGGTATTGGTTTAACTTAAGAGAACAATCACAATTCGCAATTTTATCTAATATAATAAAGAAAATCATGGAATAAAGTTCTGCAACTGAGTACAACTTTATACAATACAATTATGCAGCTTATTCAAAAAAGTCTCATGTGAAATATTGAATTATATGGCTGTTTATGAATGTTGTCCAATAAAGGATTTGGAGAGGTTAGGATTTTAAAGGTAAAAAGAAAACATTTTGGGTATTATCTAATTAACTATGATATCAACAGTTTTTTTTAGAGCAAAGCATTTAAAAAGATCTTGAATTCTTCAGTTGATGATGTCTTTCCTTCAAATATAACATTCAATAGGCTGAATGTCTTACTTCTCCATTCATTACATTGACAGAATAGTATAGCTAAATTTACTCCAAGGTAAGAAGTTTGCATCCAAAAAACGAAATTGGCTATAAACTAATATAGATGGTTGATTCTTATCTGATGGAGTGAAGCATACCCCACCTCAAAGAAACTATAGACACGATTGCAAGTTCCAAATTTGTCCCTAAAGAAAAAAAGGAGCAAACTTAAATTTTTGAGAAAACAGCAGTATATTTAAGCAAAATATTCTGTTGTGTGTTCCATAGTTATGCATTTTTAATACCATTAACGTTTCTTTTTTTCATCATGTTTGAAGGTTGTTGTTTAATAACAAACAAACACCAACTTTTAATTTGAAATACATTGTCGATTACTAAAAGGTTGTTGCCATGGCTTCTTCATTTTCACATTAACATGGGATTTAGCATTTCTAATGAAGTTTGCTTTTATCCTAGACATATTTGAAGTATAAGGAATTTGGATCTAACTTTAAATACCCACCCCTCACCCATGCCTTTGAGCACTGGGCCTCTTCAAAATTCCCAATAAAGAGGAAGGTGTGTGTGTGTGTTGGGGGCGGGCGGGGGTGGGGTGGGGGGCTCTGCTGTACTCTCTGCAGGGCAGGCAAGTGGTTGCCTGAGTATAAAACTATAGGAAGACGCATAAGAACCAGTAAGCAAATTTCTTAAGCCTTGTTTTTGGAAACTGATTTTACAGACTTTTTAATTGCACACCAACTGTTGTTGATCTCAAAGACGGACTTTATTTTTATTTAAAAAAAAGAATACATTTGAACTCACCTACGGGATGCAGAAGAAGAGGCAGCAGTTAGAGGCACCAAATTAAAAAAAAAATTAAAAAACTATTCATAGAAAGTCATTAGCAGTTATGTTTATTTGGTAAGAAAAGATTTGTCTTTGTTAAGTTTTGCTCGAACCCACAACTCCAAAAAGATAAAAGGAGACTTCATGGCTGCTGAACTGGATTAGAGTAAAGGAAAAACCCATCCATCTGTTTTGTTTATCTGTTTATTCCTGTACAGGGTCATGAAGGTGCTAGAGCCAGCCCATGCAGCTACTGAAGGGTGGAGGCAGGGAACACCCTGACTGTTCATTAGACAGCACCATTACACCATTTTTTCTTTTTTCTTTATGAGTAACGTCAGGTTTCTGGGAAATAAAATGAGTGAACACAGAATAAAGCATGTTAAAAAAAGGGGGGGGGGGGGGTATTTTATTTCATAGAGATGTGGCTCCAAGGATTAAAGAGTTTATTTACCCAGCCTTCAGACTGTAAAAGGCGGACAGAGTCATGAATGCCAGTGGAAAGAAATATGGAGGATGGATTTCAGTGTTGATGAGCAAAAATCAAAAACTGTTTGTGTTTCATTAAAAATAAACCAATAGAGTTTAGGTTTCATTGTAGTGTCAGTGTACATCTAACTGTCACTAGAGAACAAAGCAGTTTGTGACACTGGTTCAATTATTGCCAGGCTGCTTAATGATTTCAATCCTATTTATCGTTTTCTTGTTCCTTTTTGGCTTTGTATTATATTTTTAGAGGTTTTACTGTAACAAAGACTCCACTTGGGCAGCATTTTATTTTTCATCTTTTCCATCGACATTGCCTTTGAGCTTGTTGTTGCAGCTTTTATTCATTTGAAATTTTTATGCAAGTTTTATTTTATCTGTTAACATTTTTTAACTTTGAATGATTCAGCTTTTTCCTTCAGGGGGTTTGGCTCTAATGCCTGATTTACACTGGTCCGCTTGCACTGCGTCTCTGTTGCATTGGGTTGACACAAATAAAATAGAACGTTCATTAATCAATCATAATTTTTACATCGCCTTCATCATGTCTGTGTCTGATGCTGGTCCCTCTGCAACACAACGTAAGCTTTACGCAGGAATTCCATTTCCAGTCTGTCGACGCATTAATTTTGGAGCAAAAAGCCAGAGAAACGAGAAACAGATCCAAGTTTCAAAATCTTATCTTATATTTAAGGTGATGTGCCCACACGATATAGCACTTTAACACTGCAGAAAACACCAGAGTCCATTTTTGCCATGGATGGCGAAAATATAATTTTGGAAGTACAAATGACACAAAACATGCATTTTACAAGGACTCAGTGAGGAGACGGCATGAGGCCCGATTGCTTTGGGTGTTATTTTGGATGTTGAAAAGACAACATTTTGCACAAATTGATCAGGAAAAAGAAGGAGATTCATTTGCAAAACAGCTACAAAACAATACGGTCATGAGCAAAGAGAGTGAAACAAAAGGGTGACAGCACAAACCACTCCTCTAGAAGGCAGGGGGGAAGGAAACGCAACTGAGACAATGTAACTGACAGTCATGTGGTAGAGTCCCCATGAAAAGCAAGGGAGATGTACTGTAGACCAGTCATCAGGCGTAACTGTGTCTCTTATCCTTACTTAAGTTATTCATTACATTCTGCAAAAACTTGAAAATCAAAGGAGAATAATGTTCCTTAGAGAGAGCACTGCAACCAAGGCATCCCTTGAATTGAGATGAAGAAAGACAAAGCAATATCCTTTCCTCTCCCACCTTTCCCCCCACAAAGTTTGGTATTCCAAACCACAAAGAACAGCACAAGGACAATAGTGGTGTGTGGTGTTACCTTCTTCATATCCCCATGCATTGGAAAACCTCAAAACATGTTGTGGAGCCTCTCTTTTCTTTTTCTTTTAGATGATCAGTGGCTCTGCTGATCTGACTACATTTGTGCGTTGTTGTTGTTTTTCCCCCCCCAAACGACGGAAAACAGGTTTCATGTCAGCTGTCAGAGAAGCATCGACTGACGCACAGACCCTTTCACGAGGAGATAAAAAGTGCAGCAGCACGCAATGTTCCTGCAGAGTTGTATGTGTCTGTGAATGTGTTCCTGCCACTGTCACAAGGAAAGAAAATGAGAAAACATCTTGCTGGTTCTCCCTGTCTTGTTGCAAGGTTTAAGGAGGATTTATGTTTCTGTGTGGTAAGCCGGGCTTGCTTTAGAGGCCTTTGACAGAAATGTGTTTCCAGCAGCTGAAGCACTGCTGACAATAAATTGCAAAAGTAAATAATTAAATAAAAGAGACACTTTCTGTGTCTGCTGTGCACTGTTCTGCACCAGTACGTACTACCTTTAGAAAATAGCTGTGGTTTCTTTTACTGAGTCCACCATGATGAAGGGTCTTGTTGTTCACAACCATGCAGCTCTCACACACAGTATGAAAAGCACTGACAGGTGAAGTGATAAAATGTTTAGTGAGCACTTCTCTTTTTAGAGAGCGACTGTCAGTCATGTAAATATAACCTCACCATAGGTTCAGCTATACCTTTTCAGAAGCACGCCCTTCTAAGGATGTCAAGTTGCCAGACTCAGCACAGAAGACTTAGACAGTGGTTGGCAGAGACAAAGGTCGCTTTCACACTGGGATAGTCTGTCCAAATGGGTAAAGAATGGTGAGAAATTGTGTTTTCTTAAGATCTGGTTTGCTTATACACACTTACTCCCAGGAGTGATCCAAAGATTAACCAAACTGACTGAAAAATAATTGCAGAGTTGCAACAATTGATTATATGGAGGTCAAATCACCCAAAAATGTTCTGACTAGCACTGGTAATAAAAGTACAAAGAAGAAAGAAAATTAAAAATGTTTGTTGTCTGATCATCACACATTAATGATGTTCCTCCCTACTACATATGTGCATTTACACACTAGTAAACAGCACCAAAGGGGATTAGTAAGTGAACAAAGTGCCTTTTTTCTGGGGAACCACAGTTTTTTTGTTATAAATTAGTGATCGGATATCCTTTCACACCTGTTGAAAGCAACGGTCTGTTGAAATTAGTTGCGTTGGTTAAAAGATGACCTAACGTGTTATGGTTACTGTACATTAAAGTAAAGATCTCCAATTAACTTTCCAGAAATCAGGATCTAAAAACTGTCCTATACCCTTATCTACAACCAAATAAAAAGAATAATAAGAAAAAAAGATGTCTTCATATCATTTTGTGCAGCCCTTGTAATTGCAATGCCACAAGTGAGGGGCCACTGTACAATAATTTTACTGAATTTGATTATAGCATTTATAATTACTTAAGCATATCAATTATTTGATGAAGAGAAAATGAATTGATTTAAATTAGACTCTAAAAATATCACGGTAAAGATCTGTTCTGTGTTTACTGTGGCATTGTACTGACCTCCTATTCCACACTCTCGTCTTAATCAGGCACATTGCATAGTTTTCTGGTGATCATGTATGTAAACTTGTTCTGTATGTGATATGGAGATTAGTCTCTCACAGACTGGCATTGATCAAACAGTTATCAACTATCTTGGGTGTCAGGTTTTTACAAAGTGCTGACAGACTACAGAGCTGCCAAGCTAGACAGCAATCAATCAGAGCAAAAGAAGATGAGTTAAATGTCAAGAGAGATAAAAGTATGACAGAAATTATGCAGGAAGCACGAGAAAGAAAAAGCCATGTGATTAAACTCACTGAAAATAGTCTGTTTGAACATCAGCAATACTGACACCTCCTTAAAATTGTATACAGAGCATTACAGACTCCAGATGAAGAGAACAAGTTTCACTTTCCTACATTGAACTAACAGCAAACTTTTAAACCAGAAGGAACTTGACAAGAACCTACAGCCTAAACTGATAACTCGGGTTGCAGCTGGTGTGTCTATATCTTATTCTTTTACAAATCATAACTAACTCTTTAATAAACTTAATGAACACTTTAATGAAAATGTTTATATAAAACATAACGATCAATGAACAGTAAATTGGAACATAGCTTGCAAATTAAATGTAGTGCTCATAACTAGGGCTGGGAATTACTGGGTACCTTACGATACGATACGATTTGCGATACATTGCTCACGATAACGATACTATTACGATATGGCGATAATGCGATAATCGATATATCTCGTCTCTAACAACTCACGATATATCAAACTTTAAGAAAGAAGAACTTGAAAAACTGTTTTTTGGAAAATATTTCCCCATTTATTTTTTATTTTTTAAACACCATGATAATGAACAACTTGTGTCCTATTTGGTGTAATGAATACCAGACTTTTGTGTAACATTGCTGAAATCAGTAATACTCTGTCTTTGACAAACAATCACAATTTTCATTTGGAAATATCTGTAAAATTTAGTTTAAACAATAGTGAACATGAACAGCAGTGTCATTATTTAGTACAAAATTGCTGTAAACAGGATAAAAAATGAATGAGTCAAGTAGCTGCCAGGCACATTGGTATTAACTTTTGAAAAACAAAACCATAGCCATCGCTTAATTTAAGAAAATAGCTGAGAATCAGATATTAATTCTGTGAACAAATTATAGTGTCTTTGTTAAAAAATAAATGACACCATTTAGTGCAAATGTGTTGTAAACAAAAATATAATTCTCCCAGAAAAATAAAAATGAAGTATCTAGGAACTGTCCTTTAAGTTATTTAAGACATAAACTGCTTTCAAAATAAATAACCAGGGATAAAATACATAAAGAACTTGAAGTGCATCTAAAAGTTAACGTCTTTGTGAACAACACGTTTGGGTAAAGCTGCATGTGATGTATGTTTATGTTCATGTTTTTCTGGAGAACCACATACTTTAGCATCAAGACGCCGCTCATCTACAGCTGCTTAGAGGAGAAGGGGGGTCTGAGGGCAGGAATGCCTCTCTTTCTTCCGTTTCTATCTCAGCCGTAGCTCTGGTCTGGACGTACAGAGCAGGGATCCTTTTTCAGTATTTCTGAGAGAATGTCAAAACTCTAATGCATTCAATAAAAACCCAAATCCCTCGTTCTCCACCGCGCTGCAGGGACCGTTTTCCGTTATTGCCGCTGCTCTGTCTCTCAGAAGACGGCGGTAGCTTCGTCTGGAAAAAAGTATCCGCGTCGGGCTGTGTCGGCTTCAGGCAGCAGCAGCCACAGCTTTCTCTAACAACTCTGGGTGATGCAGCTTCAATGCTGCCGGCACGTCTTTTAACTTACTGCCGTCGCTTCTCATTGTTTTCCCGCTCCGCCATCTTTGTTTGAATGTGTGTTCTTCTTCGTCCGCCCGCAACAGCCAATCTCACAATGAGCGCCCCCTATCGACCCTCCAAGGAATTGTCTTACCAAAGGATGGTTAATATAACGTTTTACAGGGTCTTCAAACGTAAATAAAAGGTCGATACTTGATGAAGACGTATCGATAATCGATCGCGGGACTAAATATCGCGATATATCACCATATCGATATTTTGGCACACCCCTACTCATAACACAAAATGTGTTGTCAGTTTGTCCTATAAGTCTTTTTCCTCTTTTTAAATATTTTTAGAGGTGTAATATTTACTATAGATATTATACTATATACTATACTATATACCATAGATATTTTGCACTAAGACTCCAAATCCGCATTAGATTTGTCTCCATAGTCTGCCCCTGGAAATTAAGCACATCCGTACCCACTGAGGTGAAAAAGTATTTGAATCTGAACTAAACACAGAATCTGCAATCTAATTAAAAAGATGACAGAGGTCTGCAATGTATGTAGTAGGTACATTTAATTTAAAAACAATTCCAGAAAATAATTTTTCATGATTGTATAAGAATTTGTATTTATAAAATGGTGCAGAAAATAATTATTTAGCTCCTACAAACAGCAATCAAACTAATGTATCAAATCAAAGTCTACCAAATTTGTATGATGTACCAATGTTACAGAGCCCCAAAACATCACAGCTCGAGAAGATCTGTATTGAAGAATGGGCCAAAACAGCAGCTACAGTTTGTGCAAAGCTGGTGAAGACCTACAGAAAACATGTATCTTCTATTGCCATCAAGGGTTGCATTACAAAGTACTGAGGTGAAACTTAGTTTCTTATGAAAATTTTCTGAATCATTATACAAATACAATTGTCTTATAAGTTTTTACAGCATTTATAAATGATTAGGTCAGTCTAAAAACATGTAAAACCTTAAATACTTTTTGCTTGCTAACTCCAAACAACCAAAGTAAATGATTATTCCAAACATTATTAAGGTTTTACATTGTACTAACTAACATGTTGCTGATACAAGCTGTATGGTGACAGTGGTTAGCACTCACAGTAAAAAGGCCCTCGTTCAAATCCCAGCTGGGACCTTTCTGTGTTGAGTTTGCATGTTCTCCTCATTGTTTCTTTAAAGTGTCAATAAGTGTGCAGGCTCTGGCATCCCCAGGACCTCAAAAGGGATACAGCGGATTAAAAAAAATGGATAGATGTTGTTAATGCATACATAACGGTTTGCACTTCCACAGGGAAACTTTTATTAATGCTTTTTACACTATGGTCCGAGTCATTACTCCATTCTGATTGGCTGCTGGGTGTGCATTAAAAAGTGATAACGCACAGTGATAACCACACGCCCCAAAAAGAAGTTCTGGTCACCCATCTCAAATCTTCTGTATCACTGCGCCGACTTCTTTAAAACAACCTTTAGCTTCATCATCTGGACAACAGCAAGTGGTAAGAGGTGAACTTCAACCCATCGGGACAATCAGCATATACGTATATATACATATATATCACTTTATATCGCCGAATCTTGACTGCAGCGGTGGTGTGGCGCCTTGACATGTTATCATGACAAGGCGCAACACCACCTAACAAATAGTTCGCTTTTTGAGAAAAAAGAAAAACAAGAATTAAGGACTAAAAATTCTCTAATATTTATTTCTTTTTTAAGTGGCCATGGTATAAGCCTTCGAAGTATGCATTATCACTTCTTAACGCACTTCCTGGAAGTTCATGCTACCACGGCGTGTGTTAAAAAGTGATAAACCATAATTTGTCGGCCATTAACCCTTACATAATGCATTAAGAAAGGTTGAATAATACACGTAGTAATGCATAAAAGCAGTTGGTAACACTTTATTTCATATATAATTTATGCTTAGTTATGCATTGACTAAGATTAACAAAGGAACCCGTAATTGTAAAATAAAAGAAGAAAAAAAATTGCTGAGTCAGTGTCTGCAAAATTCCTTTTTAATCCATTGTCCTGGATATAAACTATTTTTAAAGAAATTGTTGGACTCTTAGCTTGTATTACTCAGTTTTCTGGCAACTACATTTGAAAACACAAGACCACATTTGGCATAGAACTGAAATTACTTGCAGAGCAAACTTAGTTTTTGTTGTCTTTAAAGTTCAACAAACTGAAATGACAACTCAGTCAAATCACAGTTATTCTAACAAGTCCTCTTTCTGTAAAGATAATTCTTTCTATAAGACAAAGTTAAATGTTAAATCCTTTAAGCATTTTATTCGATTTAGATTACAGAAGGGTAACTAAGGCCGAGATAGTAGAAAAGAAATTGATGGCCACTCAGCTGTCATTTAGCTCTTGGCTCTACAGGTTTGCAATTCCATGTGATCCGTAGCACTGGGAGCCATGGTGAAAAGCCTCCATTTACTGCATTTGGAGGCTCTTTGTCAGGGTAATTGAAAGATGTCAGTCGCTTTCTGTAATAAAGGACTTTTAGCCACATCAGATAGACAAAGGTCTCTTGGGATTGTGAGTTTAATGGCAGCTGAGCAGCATTGATTTATGCCCCACAAACTACAACACCTGATTGAGTGGAGATTGTGCTTAAAAACCAGCCAACAAACCCGAATAGTTGTATGTTTAACGGATCATAATGGTTTAAAAACAAACAAAGCAAAAAAAAAAAAAAAAAATACATTTAAAGATATATTGCATGTATTAAATCTATATATTTTTATATAACACTAAAATAGTAACCAGGCATTTATTTTAAACATGGTTTAACATTTTTTTTTCCATGAAACAAAACATTAATTCATATTTGTAGCTTTGCAAGAAAATGATTATTTATTCCTCCAACTGTTCACTTTGATAGAGACACACAGTAGATTCTTTCATACATGGGAAGCATCAAAAGCAAGTAATTGAGAGTTCAGATTAGATATCTATTAACATATTCAAATCTCATATTCATGCTTCGGTTTTTGGTCAAAAATAGGAAGTTTAAACAATTTTGTTTTCATGCTTTCCCACTACAGCAAAACATGTTGACATTACTTTTGGTTTTGAAGAACAGCAAACATTTTTAGAGCTTTTAGAGTTATTCCCACTTGTATTGCTTTTCTTGAAAATTCTTTGTAGCTTTTCCTAGGGGCAAACTATTCATTCAAACAGCACTTTAACAGCTAATTTTTAAATGAATAATGGGTCTGTTGGCCCATCAGTTTGATGACACTTACCACTCAAGGAGGATTCCTTATGGACTTTCAGCTTTTATTTTGTACGGGAATATGCAAATGATACTCTTATGGGATGTGCGTGTGATACATAGGTGCTCGTACTAGACATCTTGAATGTTTAAGTGTTCATTGTGACCTGTTGCCCAAAGCATGCCTGTAGACAAAAAATGTGCATGAAAGGTAGAACCTGATTGATTACTGGTATTTTTTTCAGAAGCTTTGTTGGTTCATAACCTGCCCAACTGTTATTTTACAGCAATGAGACAGACATGGATAGAAACACCCCACCCAAACCCCCAAGCATTTTCTTTTCACTCTATAAGTTTTTGTTCCTCAGCAACAATAGGAGTATGTTTACAAATGGGGATATTGCTTGGAATTTCATGTTTTCTTTTTTTTTTTGTATTGGTTGCATGTCTTACTTTGTCCTTAAAGCTGAGTTTCTCCCTGTCATTTTGGTATGCTGGACACCAGGATTGGACCGTGGAAAGCCTGCATAACAGTCTCTTGAAGTAATTATGTCCAAGGTTGTCCTACGGGTGAAAGGTAGGCTAAAATAGTCTGCTCATGAGTGAGGTAGAAGTGCACACAAGCATTAATGATAACTTGCTAGATGTGTCATAAAAATTATATCAGCCAACTGTTACATTAATCTTATTCTAACTGAAGGATTTGTTATGAGCCACGTCCAAATAAATCTATAAAACAAAAACGAAACGATCCTATCTTTTTATATAATTCATGACCTCCACAGTTGCTGCAAGGGGGTGTGATGGTTAGAAACATTGCCTCACAGTGGGAAGACCCTGGTTTAAATTCTTTCTTGATGTTTTCTTTTTGCTGTTTACATGTTCTCCCTGTGTGTGCTCTGGGCCGCCAGCATCCTCCCATTATCCAAAAACATGCTTCATAGGTTAGTTGGTGAGCCAAAATTGTCCCTTAGCTGTGTGTTTTTCTATTTACATGGAGTCTATTGATGGAATGGCAAACTGTCCAGGATGTAACCTGCCTCCAGAACCTGGGAACCCTGTGACCCTGCACAGAACCAACCAGGAATGAAAGATGGATGTAAGGAGAGATATATAAATGTCCTCCCTAAAGGTTTGATTCACCTTTCAGCCTTTCCCTTCAAGAGTTGCTACAGCAAATTAGCTTTAGCACAGGAGGTTTGACAGAGATTTGATGCCCTTCGTGACACAACTCTCTATTTAATCTGTGCAAGGGTTATATGGGAACCCAGACTTGGGCCCCTTTGTGGCTACATAGTTCAGAAGTGGTGTCAAAGGACTTGCCAAGGACCCACACTGGAAGAAGCTCATAGCACCCCCTGGCAAACAAACTCTGGTTTCCCATGCACCAGTTCCTCACAGAGCCAACTGAGCAATCCAGCCGCCAACTATGCACCCTAAAAGTATCTAGGATAACAACAGGCTCACATAAGACACCATCACAAAGAGGTCAAAACAGATTCAGAATATACATTGTTGAAGTCAAAACCAAATACAGTTACCATTATGTAGTTGAATAAGTGAATGGAAAACTTTAAACCAACCGCTGAAATGCAAACATATCAACATGCCTTTAAGATTATAGCTTCTAATGTAAGATACCACTGCAGCCACTAGTCCTCAATCTTTGGAAAGAGATCTAAACCATTGAATACACAATTTGCAGCGCTAGAAAAGAGACAAATCAACGTATTTGATTATCAAAATCATAATAGTGGTGTACTGTTCATACACCAACATTTTACTGGTAATGCTACTGCAGTTTGTTGGGGGTTTTTTTCTCTAACTTGTCCTGTCCAACAGCTGAGCAAACAGATGAGATCTGAGCCTCTTGTGTTTAGACATCTTTCACTGTTACAACATGGGTTATGAATCTATTGACACACAAGGTGTATATTTGAATTAACCCCTTTTGTAATTAAAGCTAAACTTTATTCATCTTACTTAAATTTGTAACAATTTTTCATTGGACCAGACGGAAAACAAAAGGAGGGAAGAAAAGAGAGGGATGTTAGAGGGGGTGGTAGGATTGTGATTATAGAAGGGGGCTAAAACCATGAAGCAGCATAAAGCAACAAGTTGCTGGATGTTTATAATCATTACGGTTAGGTTCTGATGTAATACAAATCTAGAAGGGGTGGGGCCTGTCCACACACACTCAAATGTTATAAACATACCTGTTGGTTCCAAAAATGTTCACACACAAACATGTCAACATGTAAATAATACAACTAATGTTCACTCACGCAAACAGATCCTTCAGTCATGCAAACTATCTATGCAAAGGTGAGCTAGCACCTGTGCTCAAGTGAGTGTTTATATTCTTCTAAAATGGATGATGGAATGTAAAAAGAAGGAGCGAGAGCGCCCAGTCATCCCCACACCAAGACAACTACAGCAGCGGCAGCCAGGACCCCCCCACACCCACACCCACGCGGTAGCAGATAGAGAACAACCGCCCGCCAGGCAATCACATTCCCCACCCAGGCCATGGCCAGCAGGACCGCCACAGAGGCCCCCACACACCTGCCCAGCCCACAGTTGGTCCAGAAGAGAGTGAGGCAGGGGCCAGCCACCCCTGCCCAAGAGAAAGATGCTCAAGAGTGGTGGGGGTCCACAAGTAGTGTTGTAAATATGGCCCGACCAGGCTCACCCACAGTTGGAGCTTTAGAGAAGGACCAGAACCCACACCCCAGGGACACGTGCACCCCATGCTCAGAAGTGATTCGATTCCCCGGCACATGGTCTTGCCAGAGAGCACAGGGATCTCTCTCCCTGATGGAGAGAGGGCCGTCGGACCCAGGAAGCCAGCACCCAAGGGACACATCCACCATTGCCAAGGGCCTAGCTCCCCCTGCCAGGGATGGGGTAGGGGACAGATGGTCAGAAGACCCACCTTCCATGTATAATGTATGTGTGTTTGAGAGTGTGTGCGTGTACAAGTGTGTGTGTTGGGGTGTATATTTTTGAGGGGTAAACGGTGTGTGTACTAAGCGGGTGCAGTTAAAATTGGCGGGTAGGGCACTGAGAGGATATTTCCTGATTACTCACAGTAATGTACAAACACCCTCCCCACCAAGGGTCCCTAACTGTCTAAGGTGCAGTTTATTAAAGCATAACCCAAGAGTAACCATTATCAATTCTACAACTGTCTGCCTTGATATGTAATTGTAATTATTTTTTTCTTCAGAAAGCCTGTATTGATCTGTTAGACCAAAAAAATAATAATAATAATAATAAAACGGCTATTTTTTGCACTTAGGAAAAATATGTGAACAATTGCTCCGCCATGCAAACAACAAACACAATAAATGAAAGCTTATCAACAAGTTGGTAAGTCAACTTTGCATGTCTGATTTATTTTTCTTTGTGTGGAACACAATTTGTCTCTTCAATTGCATCCTTTTCAGTTTTTTTTCCACAGAGTGATAAAAATAGTAAGTTTTTAATGACCCATCTACTCATGCATTTTTTATGTAATGTTCACATTCACATTTGAAAGGAGAATAATTCACAGCATAAATATTTGATGAGGACCTTTTATAGCCCAACCTCCCACATTTCAATTAACTGTAAATGCATCTCTGTGCTCACGAGTCACAGCGTAGTTATCTACCATGGAAACTATTCCCTCGGTTATATTTTTGTTTGTTTTGCTTCCCATAAAAACAAGCAACACAAATCATTAGTAAGACTATGTTTCCCATTGATTACCCTTTGAAAGCCTTACAAAGAAATCCCTGTTGGTCAAATTAACCATGTTTTCTGGCCCCGAGAAAATTCGAACTTTGTGGTTGTGCTGAAAAAAAAGGGGCCCTGTTTTAAATTCCGTGAGGCACTGTCATGTTGCTTTCAGCGGCGGCCCAAAGTTGTAGGAGGGTGCCGCACCTCATCCATCAAACTGAGAGTAATCAAACACAAATTGCTGCAAATCGCTCTGGAGGATGGGAATCAATGTAAGGCAAAATTAACCAACAGATCAAATTGACAAAGATGAAATGATTGGGGCTAAACCATATATGAGTTTCAGCTATGATAAATACGGGGGCTGAAAATATGACCGCGCTTATTGTTACTGACTTTTTGAAAGGATTTGCAGGGAAATTATTTTGCATGGAAGTTCACATGTTCTGCTGTTAAAGCTTTCAAGATCAGTGTCCATAATGCTCAAAGGATCGTTTATCCATTATTGATTTGATGCAGCCGCTTTTTTTGATATTAAGGTAACACAGTTTAACACTTTTGTCATACTGTTGCCTATTAAAACTAAACATGGGTTCATGTGTTTTCCTTCCCCAACTTCCTGAAGAGATCTTGCTTCTATTAGGCTAAATTGCTCATGTAGATCCTACTAAACCCCTGATGTTATGAGTCTCTCAAAGTTTAAAAATCTGATCACCCCACAAAGAACTTTTGTCTTTTGCTTCACCTGAAGAATCATGTAAATGTGTCTGCTGGGCCTTTTAGTATCAAACAAAGTTTCTGCTGTAAAGGTTTTGCTATTAAAAAAAAAATCACAAAAATGTCAATAAGACATTCATCAACATACGTTTCAAGCAAGGCAAGTCATAAAAGGTTATTGCTAAACATGCAGGTGGTTGACTGAGTGCTGTATCCAAATGAATAGAAGGCAAATTTGTGGAAGGAAGAAAAAAACCACAGTATTGATAAGAGTGTCAAGTGAAATCAATTCAGAAAAAGAAAAGTCAACTTTGATGTTTTCTTTTATTTTTTTTTTTAATCCACATTCCCAGAGTAATAGAATCCACATTACTTGAAGTACAATAAAAAATTTCCACAGCCTGCTGTGATTTGGACTGGGATATTACCTGCTGGTGTTGGTCTACCATTTTTTCAAAAGTCATTTGTAGCCATTTACCAAGAATCTCTAAAGCACTCTACGCTGTCATCTGCTGTCCTCTACATGTACGGAAAAGCTGGTTTTATTTTCCAGGAGGACATGGAACTTGCCCACAATACCAAAAACTGCTTTTTGACCAGACTGTTACTGTGCTTGATTGGCCTTGCAAACTTGTTTTTTACCTGAACCTGAAAAAAAGGTATAAAAATAGAAAGAGAAAGACTGGAGACACCAAACCCACAATGCAAATGATCGAAAGGCAGGTGATGATAGCTGTCAGAGAAACTTGGGCTTCAATCACACCTATGCAGTGTCACATGCTGATTGCATACCACAGTGCATTGATGCAGTAATTCATGCAAAAGGAGGCTCTAGAAAGTATTGTGTCACAGAAATGAATGTAGTTTTCAGAAGTCTGAAAAGTGCACTAAAAGCATCCTTTTTTGGTTGGGTCTGACGGGGATACTCAAATTTTCTGAGACTAAATTTTAGACATTTTTTACTTATGTGGTATCATCATCAAAATGACAAGAAATAAAGGTTTTTAAAAAAATCCAATCTGTATTAATTACCAGTTGTTGTTTTTTTGTCAGATCTGCTTTATTTGCAAAGATCACCTGATAAAATACCTACATTCTTTTGGTTGATAGTTATTACACATGTGAGCAGTACTGAA
Source organism: Oryzias curvinotus (assembly GCA_023969325.1). Lineage (NCBI taxonomy): Eukaryota > Metazoa > Chordata > Actinopteri > Beloniformes > Adrianichthyidae > Oryzias > Oryzias curvinotus. Next base: position 7,765,601 of record CM043709.1, read on the forward strand.
AATCTTGATTATCTTTCTTTTGTTTTTTGGTTAGAGGCAAACCAAACAAAGAAAATCTTTAAAAATAAATAAATAAACAAAACCAAAACCTTGAAACAAGGTTATCTGGTGACAATAGAAAGACATGACCAAAGCAGGATGAGGAACAAGCACATGTGCCTCAAAAGCATTGATGCATTTTACAAACAGTGGCACTGCCACATATGCTGCCACTTTCAATACAATGGACAAAAAATTAAACAAAAATAGCTTAAGCTGCTGCTCATTTCATTTTTTTTCCCCAATACCCCTTATATTGACATTGTAAATTGTGTAAATGTTCATATGTTGAATTAATTCAGTTCCACTCCATCTCAAGTCATCAAGTGATTAATGATGTGAGGATGATCAATGCTTTATGACTCTATCCATCATTTGACATTTTTATTAAAAAAATATCAAAACTGTTGATTCTGCTCTTTAGTGACCTTTATTATTGCGTTAATGTTCAGAGTGTCTAAAAAAGAATGAAATAAGATTCAACAAAGATCCTTTCTATGTGTGAAATAACTGTTTAAAGTGCAGCATCAAGATGTCATTTGCATCCAGCATCTGTATTCTTATGAACACAGTATAGCACACCACTGCTATCATTTGGATAATGATCAGCTTTTATATTTGGAAATAGTGACAAATGTCTTAATTTATTTGAATATGTACTTGTCATTTTCAGTGCTTTAATGAGGAGGTGCTTAGATCATTTGCAAACTAGCAATATTTTGGATAATTATGTATTTTAATTTTTGTCAATTTGTACATTATGCATTAAAAAAAATGAAAATGAAGCCAAATTGCTAAATTACTAGCAATTTGATTCAATCTCAAATCAAAACCTGTGACAAGGCTAAAAACTGAAGCCCTCAAAATGTGTCCTAAGTTTATAGTCCGCTTCACAGGAATCCGTGTCTGACACTGTTTTTTTCTGAGAAGACTGTATATGTGGCTAAGTCATGGTAATGAAGTTCTGGACCCAGAAGTCTGCCTCAGTGACTGACTGATGGCCACGGGGCTTCTGCCACCACTCCCATTCATCACAGCGATGACAGTACACTCCCTCTCCTTTTTCCACCCTCTTCATCACATTCCATCTCTCCATCTTTCTGTCTCACCCTTTTTTCCCCCAGTCCTTGCATTTGCATTTGTACCCTTTCAGCGGTTCATTATGACTTGATAAATGCTGCTGCGTGAAAAGGTTTCTTCAACATCATTTGGTTTGTGAGTCATGAATATTTCCTCCGTTCCTGCACACCTATCACATTCACTCATTTTCTGACTACACGGCTAAAACATGGTTTTTAAGTGGGTCGCCTACTGATTATCTGCCACTTCAATAAATGTCCACAGCTTAAGTGCTAGTACTAAGACATGTGAAACCTCTTGTAAGAACACATCTAGGAAATTGGTGTGGACGGAGATCATGCATCTCTATCTCTCTTGTAGCCTTCAGACAGAAGATGAGCAAATAGGTTGGCTTTGATGACTTGGGCCCAGCTAGAAGGCAACCAAAAAACTCTAGTATGTTAGTCTACTGTGCACTTCTGATGTAACTGTAATGTAATGTGTCTTGTGATGTAACTTGATGTTTTTTGAAAAAAATGGCTAAATGGCTTTAAAAATTTCAACATCAACTTTGGTAATAAAGCCTTAAAACTCAAAATGGTAAACATGGACCCACCATAGACCAATCCCCAAATAAAGCAAGTCTAATATGAACATTTTAAACTGCAGTTTTGATTAAATGACCATTAACTTGGTGTTGGAGTTATACAAGCCTTTGATGCAATTCCTCATAGATGTTGTTTTCCAGGTCATCAGCCCGACACCTAGGGCAGGAATCATAGCTCCTCTTCCACTCCCCAAGACTTCCTTCACAACCAATCAGCAGAAATTCATGATTTTTAATCTCAAATTTAAATAATTTTTGACACCAATCTCAATTTTTTAATGATTATATTGCTCTTAAATCTGTGAAATCCATCATAGTGATTTGCTTGTATACTGCATGGTGACATTACTTTAGTCTTCTTTTTAGTCCCATGTAGAGCTGCATCTGTTCTTCTTCATCTTCTGGCACAGCACAAACTTTTCTGGAACTTTGCTTCTACAAACTTGACTTCCAGAAATAACATATTTTAACTCAACATAGTATTTTATGTACTTTTCAAGTTCATCACTTTATCAGTTTATGTTTATGGTATGAAAATCTGCAATGCACTTTACTGATAATATTTCACATATGAACTTGTTTACTGATTTTAATCGTTTTTTGCAGTCCCTTATAATTACTGAATGAATCACAGAATAATCCAGACTGGCTCAGAGCTTCTTCTGTCATGTTATCACAAGACAGGAACGGCTAATCTTGTCAAAACAAGTTCAAGTCTCCATCCGCTTCCTTTTGCGCATGCACGAGTTTCAAATAGTAACAATTATCTTGAGAAAGTAGCACTTCTAGCAAATTAAAATTCTCAAACACATGTGACTGAAAAAGGAAAAGAACATAGAATTGATTCTTACCTAAACAATGACAATAATTGATAGTGTGACCCACGCAACCATAGACATTTGTGCACAGTGTTCACAACAAGACTCCACATTACATTTCATTTTGTCTTCTAGAAATGTATTTGTTTTCGAAAATGTTTCTTTGTTTTTTAACATTTCATTTTGTTTTCAGGAAAAGTCTTATTTTCTGAAATGATTTTTCTTTTTTGCTTTTTACGTTTTGGTGTCTGAAATTTTGTTCTGTTTTCTAAATTGAAATGCTGGTTTGTTTGTTTGTTTGATTTTTACATGTGTTTTGCCTTTTAAATTGTCGTTATGATCTTTAAAATGTTTTTGCGTCAAGTGATTGTTGATGTGATTTGCACTAGGGGCAGAAGTGCTTTACTTTTGAAAAAAAAAAAACCAAAAAAAAACATGACTTATTAATAAACTAGCATAGAACAGAGAGCTCTTGAGGTTTGTTTCTTCCAGAATCTTGTATAGTGGATGTTAGTAGTGGAGAACTCCAGTGGTTCTATGATATTTTAGATCAAGCTGTGAGCTGCAGGAACAAAGTGGAGCTATGGATCTTAAGCCACAGCAAGGATGATCTCTGAGCAGGGGAGTCTGAAAAAGGGAAAATTTGTGTCCCCTTGTGCTACTATCGAAGGTCTGAACAAGACTGGCTACAAATAATTTGATTTGGTAAAAAACGAAAATGTTTTAATTCATCTTTTAACCAGCCAGCTTAATCCTGCTGTCCACTGCCCTGTTTTCTTCTTTGCTTTTTGGCCCCTCATTGCTCCTCATCATCTAGCCCAGGTTTGTGCTTAGCAGAAGCCATTAGCCAAAAGTACAGCGTCTCATGCATTAACCATTGGCCCATTTTGGCTCCCATTAGAACAACTGTTTCTCTCATGAAAGAAGAGCAAAGTTGTTGAGAGGCAGAGAAAATGCAGGGCCTAATGCTTATCCAACAATCCCCCAAAAAGGTATCTTGTGCTTATTAGCATCTCGTCAAGCGAAAAACCCCAGATAAAGTTAGCATTTTAAAAGGGGGGAAATTTCACATTACAGTGACAGCGGAACAAGATGAAACACTCACTTTCGTCAGTCCAACGATTCACACACTAATTGTGACTGGCTGCTTTGCTGCGCGGCTGCCAGATGGAGTACTACTGGAGGGACCAGAGCTTTTGAAGCTGTGAATTTAAATCATACTGTATAATCTCATGAAAAATGACCTTATAGTGCTTTTGTACCTGTGAGCATTCTCATTAGCCAAGTGTTTTGATGTTTCCCCATGTTTAAGTCATTTAGGTCTCTACTCCAGTCATATCTGACAGCACTGATGCTGCATTGTGCCCAGGCAAAGAGAAAGTGACAAGTCATCGCTGTCTCATCAGCAACTTTGGAAGATATTACCTAACGGTTCTACCTCTTGGAGAGATTCAGCCTTTTAAAATCTAAAATTTAAACTATTTAACATTTTCTTTCACATACACCAAAAGCCGAAAACATGTAGATTATTCTCACCCTAATTAAATAAGCAATTTTAATAATAATTCCAAATTCTGAGTCATAAAAGGCAGAATTAGGAAAGAAAAACCTTTTATTTTCTCCATTTACCTATTTATTATGCAACATCTGGCAATAAGAGCTCCTGCTGATTTCATTTATTGCAGGTATCATTGAGCCACTCCTAAATACATTTGGTGGAGTTATTTATTTAACTATGTGTGTTTGGATGTCTGTTTTTAGTAAAACTGCAGCATAACGTCAAACTGTGCTTTAGTAGAGTTTATTAGTCTGTGAGGATTTTATTTTCATTTTGTCAGACAGAAGCTATTTGCCTGTTAGGAAGAGCAGAAACCTGGATACACAAATCTAAGCAGTTGCCTGCTAAAATCTTATTTTTGCATTGCATGTTGGTATGACATTATGGCAAATTAAACCCTTATGATGCATTTTAACAAGCCTTAATGCTAAAAACTGAGCACCAGAAGAAAAGAAATCAGTGTTTGGTAGATTATTTCCCTGTATTTTGTTCTGCGATTGACTCTTCTTATTTGATGTTTTGGACTATTCCATTTTAGAGAAATGCAATATTTTGGTAAGTTAGCTGCTTTGATGTAACAATTAGGAGCCTGACTAGTGTGTAAAACCGAACCCATTCACACCTCTTAGATATTCAATTAGTTAAAGGTCGGGACTGCTGGCAGACCATCCCATTCTTTTCACAACAAGCTTCTGGAGGTATAGTTAATCTCTGATTGCAAGACTGAAGGTTTGGATGCCGCCCAGCCTGCCTATATATCAAAGTATCCTTGAGCTAGACACTGGTGCTCGTGGTGGTTCTAGGTTAGCGCCAATGTCATAGGCTGCAGTGTGTGTGAACGTGTGTGGGTGAATGGGACAGTGACTGTAAAGCACTCATGACCTTCTAACAAGACAGTATACGCCATTTACCATTAAAAAAAAAACATTTTTGGTTTTAGTCCACCGATAATTGGCATGGTCACTCCCCTATCCACATCAGTTATGCAGTGTTGTGCAAGTTCCAAAAAGTAAAACACTGCACAACATTGCTAATTTAAAAGTAAGCCCATTGCTTGCAACATTGCTGTCCTTGAATTACACCTCATAACATAACACCTATATTAAGTTATACTTACTTTTCTTTGTAACAGCTGCAGAATTGAAACATCCATCTATCCAGATAAAAACTGTACTTGATCTGATATGAGCTGTGAGGATTGTGCTTCTGGATTTGTCAATTATAGTTTCTGGTTCTGGTCATGTTCTAACAATAAGGTGACAAAGCAGTTGACCTGACAATGCCCAGCTCAAAACCAGACACTTATATGGGTGCAGGACAATTAACAGAAATGAAAACAGCTGTGAATGATTAACATAAACTTGGAAAATGACCAAAAACACCACTAAAGAACCAAATTAAAGTTCAGGGGTGGATAATATAAATTAGCTTCCCACCACCCCCTTTCAAGTGACAAATCAAACTCTACTTGACTATATTTGATAATCATTACATTTAAATAATCTAATGTAAATTTTGTGTGTACTGTATGTGTTGCTGAAACGATGTCTATTTATGATTATGAGTGATTAACTGTCACGAAAATGGCATCACCTCTGACAGCTTCGCAAATTTGTCTTTATTTTCTACGTGATGTCTGAAACAGGTTTGACATGTCTGTGTTTTGTATTATTTTTAATTATAATTATTATTCCATTATTGTAATGCTTGAAAAAAAATTCAAAGCAATCCAATCAAATCAAAATGTCTATATCCGCTAATTTCACTTTTAGGTCAAAACCTATACCCAGATCGTGTTAGGCGAATGTGTACTCCCTGGACTTCTCTTGAGTCTGTCACAGGCCCACACAGATACAAACAACCACACAGTCACCCAAAATTCAGAATCACCAATGAACCAATAAAGCATGTCTTTGGACTGTGGGAAGAAACCGGTGTGCTCAGAGAAAACCCACGCATGCACTGGGAGAACACAAAAACTCCACTCAGAAAGGACCCAGCTGGGATTTGAACCAGAGTGTTTTGCTGTGATGTGAAATTGCTAACTACTAAACCACCAGGTAGCAAAAGTATTTTACGTTTAGATGAATGACAAGATAGTGGAAAAATGACTAAAAAATCTAATCACAATTATTGTGTACCCAAAAAAGTGTGTGAGCATGCCCGTTTTTGAAACAGAAACCTGCTGCTCCTGTTACTGCAAGGCCAGTACTCACAGATGCCTTTGGCTACCAAAAATAAGAATGAACAGCAATATAAAGTGTTTCACTGGCAGAGAGAATTGACAAATTATTCATTGACACAATCCGTTTTGCTGTTCATCCAAAAGGGGCACCAGTTAAGAAAGAAAAGATGGGCTTACCAGCAGTACAAGATTTGTAGCTGTACAGACCAGTAGTAAAGAAAAAAAAAAAAAGAAATATATATATATATAGGTGTGTCCAAACTTTTGGTCTGTACTGTATAGATATATATAATCAATACAATAATCTCTCTCTCTCTCTCTCTCTCTCTCTCTCTCTCTCTCTCTCTAAGTTTGTCAACAGTTAAGATTGACAGAATTTCTTTACTACATAAAGCTGTATTTGCATGTTACACAAGATAATTTGGAGTGATTCCTTTGGTTTATTTTGGATTATGTGCAGGGCGCTTTCTTAGACTCCAAAGTCTGCAGCCAATATCTTGCCAAATTTCTTGCCATGTGTTTATTCAAAAATAGTTTCAATCTATTTTATAGTATCATAGAAGTATTTGGGCACATTTCTTTTTCATTCATGCTGTTTAAAAAATGACATTGGTTTTTAACAAATGATGCACCACCTTCTTTGGAAAAAGGATGTGTGTTTTTTCCACTCATAGAGTCTCTTTAAATCCCTGCAGGGCATGGAAGCCTCCACTCCCTGAGCATTGATATTGATACATTTTGATCTGTGGATCCAAAATACATCTTTTTTCTCTTTCAAATTGGTTCCTTCCAGCATAATATTTGCATCAGTTTTTCTGATAGAAAGATGTCTTTAATTGGCTTAAATACAGTTCCCACTCGTAATCAATAACACAGGCTGCAGTTTACTGCATATTCGTGTCTTACTGTGATTAATCAATACACATCTTAGACTGTTGTTCCAATCAGCTGGTCTGAAATTACTTCTTACTCAACATTTCAAAAGAATCAAAGGAAGTCAGAACTGGTGTATATTATATTTGTTTTAATGGTCTTAAAAAAAACCTTGTAAACCTCAACATGGAAAGGATTTTAATTGCAAAAAGAGGTGGACAAACTCTGTTTCTTGTTCTTGTTCTACCTTTTTTGTTGAATAAAATGCTTTGTGCATACAGATAAGGCTATATATGAATGACCCATTCAATCTATTTCATTGTTACTGATTGCAGTGTTATGATCAGGCCCTTGAGTCATAATCCAAGAGACTGGATTGATGTATGCAAAAACTGAGTTTGTTACACATGTGTAAAGGTTTTCCTTAAATTTGGAAAAATGCTTTTCTGATTTACAGGTTGTAACTTTCAACCCTGGCGTTCGTGTGTTGCTATGCACAGTTTTAAGTCTGTTTTTGGGCTCTAAGTACAAAAAGTGCAACCACCAATCAGGGACTCATATGTAGTAGTGACGTTTGGGTACCATCCTTTACAAATCACAGAAAAACCAACTGTCTGAAAATTGATCATGAAGTAGAAATTGATTATTGTGCCCGGCTGGAATGCTATGACACCAAATCTTTTATCTAGTGAAAGAAAAAGCCTGAAGCTTTTGAAAGATTTGCACCACGTTAACATTCCACACCAAGCTTCTTCCAACTACCAATTCTATAGTATCGGTAGCTTCCTCCAACTGTGAGTACGTGCGCTAGTATCGGTTGCCACAGTCCACTTGATCGGTTTGGTGCGGAGACATGATTTAAATCAGTATTTATTTTACATTGGAACTTTTTTTTTCTTGTCAAGGTAAATTTTATGCAATTTAATTTATTGGAAAATAGCTGGAGTTAGATTCACCAACAGTGTCGAATTACACAGGGGATATTTGTTGCCTGAATTCAACATATGTCTTGTGAAAAAGCACTGTTTTTCAAAACAAACCTTTTTTTTAATATTTATTTATTTTTTTTATTTCAAGAAATGAGTTTCAAAATAAGGAAACGGGTTCTGGCCCCAAACCAGAATGTTAATTAGCAGTTATTTCTCTAAAACCCACAGTTCGACTTCTCCATAGTGTTTTATCATTTTCTCTTCTTTTTAACTTAATTTCTATCTCTTTTCACAGATTTTACTACTGAGATAATCAAGAACCGTAGCAGAAGAAATGCAGACATTTCTCTCTCTGAAGTAGAAGTGTATAATATTTTTCCTTTTGATGACAAAAACTACCTGTAGCCTTCAGTCTTTTTTGTTTTTGTTTTTTTTAGTTGTCCCTAAAACCATGTAGCTTTATTAAAAGTCAAATGCTAATTATGTTGATATATTAATCAAAAAGCAATGAGTGAAGGTTATTTTTAACATACATGTAAAACCCTTGATATAATCAGAGATGACTGTGAAACAAACACTTGTGGGTTATTTTGAATGGTGCCAGCGAGAGCCATTGGATCCCAGCAAAACTCCACAAACAACATTGGATTTTTTGATGAGCATCAGGGCCTCTAATGAAAATTAAATTGCCCCTCAGATATTTGTAGCCCTGGAATCAAATTAAATACCATCCCAACAAGCCAACAAGTCTACCTTGTTCTTCATCTCTTTTGCAAAAAGAAAAAAGGAGATGCTGATAATGAAGTGAAAAAACAAAGAAAACAAATCCCGATCTTGATCACAACGAAGCTCATCTAATCTAAAACTAAGCCCTTTCATTCCCTCCCAATGAAACCCAACCCTGCATGACCGGTCCAGCACTCTGTCTTCCTGCCGTACCTCAACCCCCACTTCCTCTTTTAAAGTGGGTGACTTTTACCACTTCAATTTTAATAACAATTCTTCGAGGCCTGACTGTGCATATAGCTTCAAGCTTCAAGGACCTCGGATTACCTGCAAGGTTTCTTTTCAACTACCCAGCATTTGAGGTTTTTCTTCTGATCTCTATTTAATGTACAGATTTCTTGTCTTTAAAAAAAAGAGAACAGATTTTTTTTTATTTGTCTTTCTAAGAAAATCTGTTTAAAGATGTCAGGATCAAAATTTGAAATAAAGAGCTGAAGGGAGAGAAATCCAAGTTCAACCCCCAGATCTGAATTATATTTACTTTCTCTGCTTTTTAAATAATGTTTTTCCAAGTTATCTATGCAGCTGTCCAAATGGTATTGTTTTTTGGGGGTTTGTTATGGTAATATAAATGTGAAATGAACTTGTAATACAATATTATTTATTGGATACAATCATTTTTTTTTTTTATCAAAGTAGGCTTTAAAATATACTTTGTTTTTTTATATCAATATCACTGAAATGAAAAATAAGGCATTATAAAATATTAAAAATTCTAGACATTTGTTTTGTTACATATTTTAAGCAATCATATGAGTGTTTGAATGTCCAAGATCAAGACTAGGTGCAATAATACAAACCAGAAATCAACTGAAATAAAATTACCTGAAAAAAGCAAGAAAATCTAAAAAAAAAAAAAAAAAAAGACAAATAATAGAAACTATTTTATAGAAAATTTACCACAGGACAAGACCAAGAAAAAAGCAGATTATTAGAAAAAGTTCCAATGAGAACAATAGGAGTTTCCATACCTATATGATATCTTTCTCCTAACCTTCTGATGCTGCTAAACACCCAATTAAAATAAAAATTCAAAGGAAAATTGGATAATACCGGCACAGTAGTAAACTCAAGTCAATGACAGAGGCACATTTACTTGTCTATTTTGCAGTGCACTTGGTTTTATTCCCTAAAAAATAAAAAACAAAGCTACATGTCGAATCCAGGGGAGGTTAAGGCTGAAATAAACCTAAAATAGACCCCGAAATAAAAGCATAAATTAAAGATTAAATCTTAATTAATTTCCTTATACATTTTGTTAGAAGCAATTTTCTTCTAGTGGTGTGTGTGGGAAGTCAAATGTGTTTTTTGTTAAGTCTTACATAGTGTCAGAGATGTTAGTATATGCTACATTTTGTGTGTTCGTTTGTGTTAATTTCTGGACTAGTTTGAAGTCAAGCAAATTAATGCATAATGTCTCTAAAATCCAAATTTTGGCCATGTGTTAGATATTATCAAGTAAATCAGTCCATTCAACTTCAACTGTAGCCAGCTCCTTTTAGATCTGATTAGATAATCCTGGATAAAACACATGCTATAGTGCCATCTTGATAAAACCCTGTCAGCAGCCAAAGAAATCCTTAAAGAACTTAACAACTGAGCAAATATGTTGGTGTCAGACTCTACAGGCTTTGACAAACTTCTTTAGGAATCAACAGAGAAAAAAACATAAACTCTTGTTTAAGCTCTAGAGAGATGAGTTCAGTTGTTTCAACTTCCACTGTGCCTCATGGAAACTTGTTATCATTCTGTATGTGCCATTTTCAAAGTTTCTGTAAGGAAAGGGAGAGTGATGTGAAGATATGATGAAATACTGGGGTTTTGTAAAAACGGTAATGTCTCCAAAACATCTACTGTGTCCAGATATTGAAAAATCAGTGGGGAAAGACTATCAACTGGTAATGAAACTAGCTAAAATCCCAAGGTTTTTTAAGGAGAAAGCACAGAGAATCTCTTCAGATTGAGGTAAGTGCTTAAGCTCTTTAGGAACCAGCTTCAAACTAAATCACCCCAAAAAAATTGGTCAAAGCTAAACCTGAGATTTCCACACACGGGAGACTTGAAGTCCTTGTTAATATGAAATATGATTATAGTTATAGACAAACCCAAAATGACCCCTACCTAAAAGTAGGAGGTTAAGTGTTTAATTAATCTCAGGTTAATTGTTGAAGAGTTCAAAGACAGACACAGGAAGAGCCAAAAAGAAGAAGCAGGAAAGCAGAGCAAGGTCTTGTGACTGAAGGTAGGCTGCAAACAGTAGGTGGTTTTACAGATTGCTGGCACCAAAAACAAGCTGCAGAGGAAGAGTGTGGCTCACTTTCTGCTGGGGTTATCAGGTAAAAATGAGAAAGCTCCTGCAAAGACAATGTAGTTGATGAACAACACAACTATAAAGTCCATCTCTTGTCTCTCCAAAATAAAATCATCTTCACTAATAAACAGTGCCAAGTTCTTTAAACCAAGTTGTACATAAACCCATCCAAAAAGGTTGAACAAACCAGAAGATGACAGGACAAGACATTATTATTTCATTCAGATTATTTTATAATTGAAGCAGACAGAAAAAAGTAGTTTATAAACTGAACACCACATACAAGTCTAGATTAATCTTATAATATCTGTGTTTGTAGCATAATGGCATGTGAAATTCTGGAAAATCATTACAGCAGAGCTGTGTATTCTTCCATAGTCCTCTGTGCCTTTTAGTGCCTTGCAGGTTCAGCAAATTTGATCTGGCAGAGACTTGCTTAACCCTACTCCTCTGATCACCAGCAGCGCGAAAGCAGATGAAGAGTGACAACAAAGACTCTGAGATAGCACAGGTTGGGTTTAGCTGACAGTAGCAAACCCTTGGGGTGGTTTACTTTTTTGAGTTTTAAGAAAGAACATCAGAAAAAAAAAAGAACATCAAAGGTCAGAAGATAAAATGCCAGCGTTAGCTGTAGGGGTGCTGTGCCAAACCACGCCGTCAAACGTAGGTCTGGGGATCTCTTAAAAGCATCAGATCAATTATTCATACACAGAAAAAAGACAACTGGATACATATGTACACACTTCACAGCATCAAGGCTAAATCTGTACACTACAGTCAACCAACTGAATTCAGACCAAAAAAAAGAACAAGAAAAGTGTGAATTTGTAATTTCTGAGAAGAGCTAATTTCAGATTGTCACAGTATTAAACATCTAGTGGTTCACCCAAAGATAATTTTAGCACCAGTCATGCAATATCAAAATACAAATTTAATGCTTTGGGTTGTTTTGCTCGCTTAAGCATTTGCATTGCCTTTTTGTCGCCCAAATAAGTATTGATTGATCGACCTGGTTTAAGTTTCAACGCATGTTTAATGGCTGTGCGTTTTCTACATAGAGCCCTAAAACAGATGTAGAAACTTGCATTATATGCATGAACATGAGAGTTTTAAACTTAGAAGTCCAAAACCTGCATTTACATGTGTTTACACAGATTTTTATTGTAAGTGACCCCTTGAACCTGCGTTCCCAAGGGCGGTGTGAACAGAGCATCAGTCCAGATTCCATGACTCAACTTTAAGACATCAAATTGATTATTGAGATCAATTTCAACATCCTCTGAAGCAGGGATGGCTAACCCTGGTCCTCAGGAGCCACAATCCTGCTAGTCCTCCACGTCTTCCTGGACTGCTTGATGCTGATTACTTTGAATAAGGTGTGTTCAGTCAATCAGGATGTAGAATCTCTTTACTCAGCTAATCAGCAGCAAGCTATTCAAAGTGAGCTGGAAAACAGGGAGGGTTGTGACTCTTGATCACCAGAGTTGGCAAGCCCTGCAGATCAATCAAGGATTGCAATCCTTTGTCTACTTTTGGAGTTGCTAGGCATATGCCAAAAACATGGCCTTAATAAAACAAAAAGTTTCTTAAATAGTCAGCATATATTTTCGGACACATTGAAACTCTCTAAATAATGAATTTTGAATTATATCAAAAATGTTCCTTTTTTGTCATGATTTCTGCCTTTTGGTATGATTTCAATCAATCACACAACTTATGCTGTTTTTTTATATCAATTTTAATAGCATTTTCTGTTAACTAACTCTGTTGTTTATTTGCTTGATTAGTTTTGCCCCAATTGCCGTTATGTGGCCAAACTGATACAACACTACCTGTTAGTGTATCTGGGGTTAGGAACTGTAGTGGAGGTGGGCTGGTTCGCCTGCCCAAATTGATGCAGGGATATTACTGTGGTTAATTGACCACAAGACATTACGACTACAGCCTTCCTGATGGAGAAAAAAAAAGTTAATTGACTGCACCGGGGATTAGTTTAGTTCCAGAAGCAATTCAGTGTGCTTTCTGACTTGCTATTTAATTTCATATTTGCATGCTTAAGAACAAGTGACCCCTGCTTTAAAATTACTTACAGCTTTAGCTTTTGTTTGTGCTTTATCTTGGTATTACGCTCAAAGGCGTAATCTTGTCATTACAGCCCTGTAATAATCAATAAGTCATTACAGCTCAAAGATTGATGCTCCATTGTCATCTTGCAGAAAAAAAGGTTTTGCTATTAAGAAATGGCTGAAAGACCTGCATGTTGTTCATAGTGTCTTGTATAGATTGTGTTTCCACAGACTGACAGTGGGATGAGTGTGAGGTTTTACATTAAGAATGTATTCAATGACATCTGGCTCATTTCTTGCAAAATTGTTGGAAAATAGGTTTGTCTTTGGGATGTCAGTGATGGTGATTTATGCTTGGTCTTTGTGTGAGAAGGGCTGGAACTGTACTCTTAATTCCCCTTTCATTACACCCAAATAATATAAAAAGCTTGTTAAAGGCTTTAATATTTTGGTTCCACATGTGTTTCAACATTTTATTTTCTATATTGGTTGTTAATCAAAAACATTATGTCTGTAAAAAAAAAAGTAACAAAAAAATCCTGTGTTTATTCTGTCTGTGCTTTGGTGTTTGTTTTTTTCTAAAGTTTCAACTTGATTTATTAAACTTCCATTTTTTATTTTGTAAAATTCCTCCATTGTAGAGGTGGATCAAAAATCAGGAATAAAGATCAGGGATACAATTTTAGACCTTGATTCTTAAAATTAACGACCTAGTTTTGGAAAGAAGCAGATTCATTTTTGTAACTGTTTTAGTTTTAATACTATAAAACAGGGGTGTCAAACTCATTTTCACCAAGGGCCACATCAGCATAGCGGCTGTCCTCGAAGGGCCAGATAAACCTTATACACTAAATGTAATGAAAAATAAATGTAACTACTCCTTAATGTAAATTAGTCATTATTTATTTACTATAACTTTTTCAAGTGACAATTACAGTTACATGGAAAACATATGTTTGCTTGTTACTCTAGCATAACTCCTTTTAAATGTGATTCTGTCAGGTTAGGTTATATGGACACTGTTTAAGTCCTATTGTGTAGTTGCCCAATCCGATATTTCAAGTCTGATTCCCCCAAGATATGAATAAATATACCACAATTTTATTCCTTATTCTAAGAAATTAAAAACTTTTATGCTCTCGCGGGCCACAGAAAATGACATGGAGGGCCACATTTGGCCCCCGGGCCTTGAGTTTGACACATGTGCTATAAAACATTAATGCCTCTAAAAGTTTGTAAACTAAATGGTAAATGTTGGCTGATACACTATCTTTTCCAATAAAGATTAATTTTACATCGTTGTTTTTTACAAGTTTAAAACATAAGACCACACCAGATTCCGGTTGAGGATCACCACAACTAGCAAATGATCAATAAATGGCCTTCATCAACCAGAGATATTTGTGCTTGAGATTTTTCAGCTAAATTGGTTATTTAATCTGCTGCCTTCATGGACTAAATTCTTGTAGGAATTCTGTGATGATTTTTACTTGCATGAAAGAAAGAAAAAATGTTAGCATTATTTTGAGTACCTATGCTATAACCGTGCACTCAGAAGTTACTCCTGGGCTGCATGTGGGCTGTTATTCGTGCATCCGTGGAATACAGAATCTAGTCCACATAGTTTTTGTTAATGGATTACTGGTTTATTGTCATGTTTCTGTGGCATGCAGATCTGGCCAGCAGCTAATATTGGCTGATTAGTCCACAGCCAGCTGAAAAAGGGGCCTTTCCTACAAATATTACAGTGATATCACTGCTGCAAACTGTTGGTTGAGTTGGTGTTCCAAGCAGTATTCACTTTGTGGCATTTGGCTACTTGTGGTACAGACAAGACTAGATCTTTGTCTTTGCTATTGCTGCAATTATTTTAGTTTCACGCAGTCACGCTTTGTCTTTTTCCATTGAAGTTTCCCATGTCAGTTATTCAGACTTTGAATGGGACAAAGTATCTGTGCCTGCAGAGGGGCTTTTCCGTTCTTTCCCCATCTGATGGCGGGAGGTGGCAGCACGCAAGGTGGTAAACGTGAATGTTTGCATGCAATAGGGCCGTGAGCCAGGAGGAAAGGGACAGCTGGCTGATGGTGGTTTTCATTATGCACAGGTGTGGTATTGTGCTTTAACTTCTTTGTCTTTTCCATGTTTGGAGTGATCATTAGCTACAACCTGGCCAGTTCCATTTTATGTTCAGTTGTTAGTTAGCTCTAAAGGTGCATTTTAAGAACGGTTCAGATGCCCCATCTGATCCTAAATTATTGTTTTATAACTATATCTAACATGTTTTCTAAATCAATTAATTTTGCAACTGTTTCTTTAAAGTACTTTTATAGGTTAAAAAAAATCTATATAGGTAAAGTTTCAAATTTTAGCCTCATTCACATGAAGCTTACTGTGTTTGCCCCATGGCTCAACACCTCATTTCTATTTCTTCTTCTTGCTAGCTGTTGGTTTTTCTGGTTGGTGGTTTATTTCATAGCCCTTTTGTATAAATGTCCAGTCTTATTACAGAGTCCTTGGGGGTTCGTTGACACATCATGCTTAGTCATGTACTCATGAATAAATTAATTTTCACACCTAATTAATTTAAATGCCTAAGTTTGGGATTGAGAAAATGTGAAGCCCTAAGACTCTGCAAAAGCTGGCCTCCCACTGTATTTGTTGCTTTCTTGCCTTGTTGGGCATCCTGTAGTAAAATAAGAGTCTTTTTGTCAGAAAACAAGGTGACTAATGGTAATAAAATAGTCAATTTACATTTTCACTTAACTATATTTAAGCCTTTTTGGGGAAAAATAATGCATAAATATAAACCTTTTATCTGTTTTTTATTTTTATTTATTTATTTTTCTCTGGAGAGATGTGCCTTTGTTATTTTTAAATAACGCTTCTGCCCTCTAGTGGACTAAAGGTGATAACACAAAACAATGAAGCTGCTGGTTCATGTTTGTGAGCCAAGTGTTTTATCCATTCAAAAAACTCATAGGTTGTTCAGATTTTTTTTTACAAATGTTTTTTTTGAATATACCTGTTGTTGTAAAGGCATAGAAAAAGACTTTTAACACTACATCTCTGCAGCTAATATCTTCCAAAACATTCCAATAGTTTTGTTTTCTTGTTAACATATGTGCGTTTTAAAGTGTTGTAGAATATCTACTATCATGTCTGACAGTGGATTCTGATGTCTTACTATGATGCAGCTAATGAATAGCAACAGCAACCAAGTTTTTGAAGGAGGAAGATGAGACAAGAAAACTGACAAAGAAGCAACAATATGAATGCATTGAACTGAGAAAAACAACAAAAACGAGCAAAATACAGGCAATGCTTTGACTCAAACAGCCATTTTTACCAAAACACAACTGTTTTATCATATTTGTAATCTATTCGAAATACAGTCAGATTATCAAATCACAGCTATTGGAATAACATCATAAAACTACAAAATAAAATGAACATTTCTTTCTTTTTACAGCATTTGATTATTTAGTGTTTTACTGTAAACAGTGCTACGACTGGATCATTTTAAGTACATTTCTAAAGTACAAATATTGGGTAATATGTGACTAATTATATGAAGTTGTTATACAGTGTGATACAATTACTGTAAGACCTTTTGGCCTATTAACTCACTTAAAATGTGGGTAACACTTTATATTAGGATTCCTTAACAAGCCTTGATATCGCATTAACAAGCATTATAATAGAATTTATAGGGTGTTAGTAAGACATTTATTATTATGATAAGTCTATAAGGTTTATTAAATTACTCAGTTAACACATTTATAAGCATTATTAGGATAATTATAAGATGCTAACAATACATTTCTTGGCATTATAGATGCCTAACAAATTTTTCAGTGTTAATAAGCTTAATAAGATTTATTCACAACCTGTGTTAACAAGTTAAGTAGTATTATTATTGTTTGGGGTTCTAGTAAGACATTTATTAGCATTATAGATGTCTCACCCAAGCCTAAGTGTTAACAACCTTAATAAGTTTTATTAACTAACTTAACAAATTAATAGGCTTTATTGATGTGTAAGATGCTATTAAGATATTCATTATAGATTTTTTGCAAATACCTGAAAGTGTTAAGATTTATTAACATGTAAAGTCATTTACATTGTCATTGTCTTCAAAGTCCATATTACTAAACTGCTTACAAGCTTAACAAATGTATTAACTAACTTTGTTCGTAGTTTATTGAATGTTTTGCAGCCTCATCTAAAATGTGACCAAAGTGTGTTTCCAAAAGCTAAATATATTGTTTTGGACAATGAATAAAAAATACAACACATACAATTTTACTCCTGCTAAACACATTTACATTTTTTAAAATCATTCTATATTTGATAATTTTCTATTAATCATTTTCTTAATAAATAGATAAATAAAACCAATGACAGTGCCACAAAGGTCATGGTTGCTTCCAACAGTAAAACCGTAACACAAACTATTTTTGACGCCTTTTCAAAACGAAAACTGGATTCAAAATCGTGTTAGGGATAGAAATTCATCATGAAAACCGACTTTAAACTTCGCGCACGTGTACTTGCGTGCAGAAATATGTGGATCTAGAAAAAAACAGAGAGTAAAGATCAAACCGATACGTTTAAACTGGACCAATAGTCTCTGTCATCACCAGAGGGGTTCAGAAAGGAAATTTTAATTTTAAATGTGTACTTACTTATACTTTACTTATTATTCAATATAATTTGCTCATCTCAACAATGTTCAAAAAAGGGCAGATTGGGAAAAATGCAGTTAAGTGAGTTTTTTTTTTTTTAGATCCAACCTTTGGTCCATCACCCATCTAAACAAACAAAAACAAAAATCAAACAGAAAAAAAGGAACACACTCCTAATAAAGGCAGAAATTTCAGCTAAAAACAATTTAAAAAGCCCATTTATTTAGAGGAGAAAAAAGGTTTTGCAATAAAAACCAACATATTTATAAAAAGCTCTTCTCAGGCTTTGAGCTCTGGAGCAGTACAAAGCACTTTACAAAAAAAAACAAAAAAAAAAAAAAACAAGCACGTTTGACACCAGGCTTTTCATAAAATGTTACTAAACTTTTAATTAATTGAAATGCCTTTAATTCTGTAACCAGCCTCCTGTGTTCATCTGAAGACCTGCAATAGAGAAATGGAAAACCAGGCCTGGTCCAAAATTTACAAATCAGTAGGAACATTTTTATTGGTTATAGTCAGAAAAAAAATGGCCTGGAAAATTTATTTTCTTATCTCTGCAGAAAGTTGAGCAATAAATAATGTAAATGAAAGCAAAAATACCAACATTTTATTAGGTCTATGGCTCTAATTTGTTGACAACTGTGATATGTTGTGGCAAGAAGCCCAGGAGAAGCAGTTGACTAAAGGCTGCATCGGCAAAAGTAATAATTTCCTTTCTAAATTGTATTTCTCTGCCCTGCTTCAAGCTGGTGACCCATGCAGGGTGTACCCCAGCTGGAATAGGGTCCGGCATCTGAAAATAATAAAGCAGGTTTAGAAAATCATTATAGGGTTTTTTGTTTGTTTGTGCTTTTAAAATACTATTCCAGTGGTTAATTTGCTGAAATGTTAACCTCTCTAAATTTCTGTTGGACTTCTCCATGTTTCTCTATGTAACAGACTTTAGGTCACATGCAGGTTGAGGAGGTTTAACAGTTTCAGAGTTTCTTGGTATCCTTCCCATTTGGCAGTGGTAGCCTATTCTGACTGGAAGTGACACGTCTGTTTGCCTGAACATGCCAATCATTAACAAGCTAGAACAAACAATTTGTTAAGCTTTTAGGTTTAATGATCTCCAGTATGCTTAAATGTCCACAAGCAAATAAGGCCAAAATGTTTGCATGCTGGTGCATTACTTGTGGTGTTTCTTTTCTGATCATGGAAAATTTGAATGTTGACTGCAGAGATATTAACACTGGTCCCACAGTTTCTTTTTTAGGTAAAAAAACAAAACAAAACAATAATGTTGCGTTACCCAGTGCCAACTGCAACACAACACAACTAACCTCATGATGGCAGATTACAGCCTTGAAATTATTAAAAAGAGCTGCTGTAAGAAGAAACAATGCAACGTACAAAAAAAAAAGGTAGCTTTTGTTGGTTATATGCAGCATAATATCTTGGTTAATGTTTAACCAAAGCTTGCCAAAGAAGTGAAACAGTCTAATCATTACTGGGTCTAATAATTTTGCAAGGACAAGCACCCAAATATTACTATGCAGTGAATTCTGAGAGATTATACTAGTGTACATTTATGGCACAGTTAATGATTATATAATTCTTTTTTAGACTGGATCATTGATACATGACCCTATTTCGATGACACCACAAAAATTATATCACTAAAAAAAAAAATTAAATTGTTTATTTTTTACTGCTGTTGAAAACCTCAAGTTTTTAATCACTTCTTATGTTTCTACCTCTAGTTCCATTTTATTACTAACCATGTTTTTCTTTCAACTTATGAAATGGCGGAATGAATTGATAGATCTCTAATATTTATTTATTCACTGCATTGGCCTCAATAACATTGCAAAAATGTTCATTTACTTTTTATAACTGTACAATCTTATACCAATATTAAGTGTTATTGCAAAATTAACTAAAGTTGCGTTATAAAAAAGTTGTCTAATTTCTTGCATCTTTCTTTTTAAAATACTTGTTAGAAGGATATTACTAAGAGGAGATTGTTTTACAAAACCAAAAAGTCTAATAATTTGTTTTTAGGAAAATAAATTAAACCCAGTAATTATGGAAACATGGAGTTGAACTTTAAACATAAAGTATAAGGATTTTTTTTTTCTCTACTTTGCCAGTCTGTGCAAATGTACAATAAGACAAGAAACTTACCTTCAGCACTGTACAAGCCAAAGCCATGGCTATTTATTGTATTATTCAATGGACTTTAATGATATCTGGCTCAAATGCGTATCTCAATATTTTCTCAGGTTTTCATTGATTTTTAGAGCATTGATGGATGAAACTTTCTCTTCAAGGACTAAAGGGCTGAACTCTGCACTACCTGTAATTTCATCATCCTTTATTGTGTGAATAATGAATTAGTCCTGTTGGTGGAAAGATCTGCTGGAGACTTAAAAAAAAGCAGGACTGCACAGTGTTTTTCTTTTCTCTTATGAAGTTACTGTTTAAGTGTAGGAATTCTTATGACTTCAGTAAAATAAAACAAGGCTTTTGCTACCTTTTGGCTTTACAAGTTTGCCTTTATTGAAAAGCTTTGTTCCATTCTGTTGGTATAGCTGACTTTCTCTTGCAAGATTTTTTCCTGAAGGCACGTCCATTTGGTTGTCAGTACCACCATTTTTACATTTAGTAGCAAATAAACAGACTTTTAATCATTGCTGTACTAACATCATTTTACTTGTCTTTACAGGTAGTAATATGCATTATTAATGCTCAAATTATATCAATCTATGTGTTTTATTTAGTGTTGGTCCAAACATACACGGCAGGTTAATCTGCCAAAAAGTCTGAAAAAGTAGCTGTTATAAAAGTAAATACATAAATACAATCTAATAACCAGACTAACCGTGACTACTATTGAGCAAGGTTAGATTCCACTTTTTAACATCAGCACAAAACAGTTGCACAAGATTTCACTTTTGACCCTCACAGCAGTTCTAAAACAATCCCAGAAAAAAAGCACAAGACGAGGCAACCATTTTCTTCCCCTTTGCAGCTGTCTGAAACTATTGGCACATAGCATTTGTTATCTGATCACAAGTTCAGTGGTTAACAAAGTGCATGGCAGCCCTCAATTGCTTCTTGTAATCAGAATTTATAGTCACAAGCTTTTTTTTTTTGTTCTCTGAACAGTGTAAAGTTTTGTTAATTCTAAATGAGCGCATACATGCTTTTGACGGTGACGTCATTAACTTTATCCTCTCGGTTTACCTCAGAGGAACTTAAAGCCTAAAGCAGCGGCCTGCAACCTTTGACGGCAAAAGAGCCATTTGGTCCAGTTTCTTACTGACCAAAACTCAGTGAGAGCTCCAAAATTACACTTTATTTATTTTATTTTTTATTTTTTCGTAGCAATTAAGCAACTAAGCCATTCCTGTATAAAATATACCCTGTAACTGACTAGCAACCTGTCCAGAATGTACGCTGCCTTCACCCAACAATAGCTGGGACGGCCTCTGGCAATCCCGTCACCCCGATGGGAAGTGCAGGTTTTAAAAAAAAGAATGGATGGATGGATGGATGGATGGATTTCTAAAAAGTAGCTTTCAAATATTTAGAATATCTGAAATGTTTTCTGCATAAAACAAATTTCCTTTCAAAATAAAATAGTCCCTGCAGCAGATTTACTTGAATTAAGAAAACAGTCATGTTAAACATGGCATTTTCTATGATTATAACTTTATTCTCCTTTTAATATTGAATACAGTCATGGTAACATTGGTATAGAATCCAATTAAAAAAAAACAAAAAACATCCATTTAAATGTATTTATATATTTTCAAAATTTGCCTCTGAGCAGTAAGTAGACACTGTTGTGCAGCAAAGATAATATTTCTTTTTTTTTTTCTAATAATGAACAGCTCTGACAGTATATTAAACATTTTTACCATCATTTTGCTCAGTTATCTGACATGTTTGAATTTTTGAGGAGTAGAAAATCACATGACCTCTCGATATCAGAGTTATATCAGCAGTGGTATGAAAAAAATAAATTTCTAATGTATTTTACTAATATAAGATCATCTCAGTTCAAACAACATACATGAAAAAACTTCTTTGATTGATAATTCATTCAAAACAGTAGCATTTTTCTTTAAAGCCAAAGAGCCACAATAGGGGGATAAAGAAGTCACATGGGCCTCCAGAGCCTCGGGTTGCAGACCCCTAGCCCAAAGAATCACCCTGGTGAAAGCAACAGTTTCATTGGAATACATCACAGAAAATACTTTTTTTTCCTCCGATACTTCAAATCTGTAGACATTGATAATAAGTAATGCTAAAAAAAACATGTATTAACTTGCAATTGAAAAAAAAAGAAAGTATACTATTACGACATGAATATGCT
The DNA here is from genome assembly GCA_023969325.1 of Oryzias curvinotus. Classification (NCBI taxonomy): domain Eukaryota; kingdom Metazoa; phylum Chordata; class Actinopteri; order Beloniformes; family Adrianichthyidae; genus Oryzias; species Oryzias curvinotus. Next base: position 7,787,886 of record CM043709.1, read on the forward strand.
TTAATGTTAACTTTAATCTTTATTTTTTTTTATTTTGTTGCAAATCTGTCATGTACTATGTAATGCTCCAGATTTCAAACTTTTTTTAGGTATGTTTTCATATTTGACAATTCATTTTTATTCAAACCCAGAAGAGATTGATTGATTTCTGTAATATCAAGGCAGATTTTCACAGTAAATTCCAACAAAAAATCTGATTTTTGTGAAATTGAGCATAGGGTAAATAAATTGTGTGCTTCACAAATGAGCATTAGTCAAACATTAACAGACACACTGTTTATCTTTTTTGCTCAGTCTGCAAATGAGGGTTGTTTTGCAAAGCATAAAGCTCTCCTCCAATGAAAAGCAGAAGAAAACTCCAAAGTGCCAAGCAAAACGTATGCATCACAAAATAAAAAACAGTTTCTTTCAAATTTATTTTTGGATTCAAATGTAGAAAAAAAAAGACATTCAGTCTGCTCTTTACTTTTTTCTTTTCTTTTTTTTGTAAGAAAGCTGTCTAGATTCCTTAGCTGAATTCCAGCTTCCTTGAAAAATGTGCAAGTTGTCCTTGGGAACATGTTTGTGTGGGTGGCACTCCAACTGTATAGACATAAAGCATTTGTTCAGACAGAGAACATTGGCATTAGGTATTAGGAAATGAAGGCAAATCCAGCATTGCCTAACAGGAACATTTCCATTTTGGAAATTTCATTCCAAGATTGATTCTCACTCTGTTTACCTGCATTTTTGGCAACAGCTTCCAAACAACAAACATCTATATTTGCGCTGTAATGTAGTTCACGATGATTAGTTTATTTCAAAATTAGCATCGGATATGACTGAATGTTCTTGTTTTATTACTTTTTACCCAAAATCGGAGCAACTGAAGCACACTTGCAGTAATGCAATGCAGTTTGTTTGTGTTATTGATTTCTGCAAATGATTACCAGGAAGTATAACACACATACAATTTTACAGGAATGGTTGCTTAATAAAACAGAATGTTTTTTTTATATTACAACAAAGCAAAATAAAAACATATTGTATATGTTAAACATTGATGCTACTTGAGGAGTTTTTTTTTCTTTTGTAAATAATTTAGATACAGTGTCCACCTATTTTTTTCCTCCATTTTGTTGTGCTATTGCTGATCTAGCCTGGGATTGGTGGATTCAAAGACTTGTGCAATTGTTGAGCAATCTTTTTTTTTCTATTGCTAAAGCTTCTTTTTTGTATAACTCTGTCAGTCTCTCCTGTTTTCTTCTGTTTGGTTGTTCGGGGTTAGGAAGAAAAGATGCTCGGGATAACTACAATCTGCATCGTTTTTTTATCACTGCAGGCTCTGACCTCTGTAAAATGCCAAGGTAAGTTTAAATAATACGAAAACGGTTTTAAGTGTTTTCTCTGTAATTTGCTTTTTTATGTTTTCCAATTAAAAATTGCAGCATTTCTAACAATAGGTGTCTTTGTCTATTTGCACATAACTTTTTTCTTTTGTGATTTATTGCTTGGATACACCAACCTTAAAGGAAACTCTAAGTGCACTTTTTTTTCCTTTTCTGTGTAGTCACAGAGTGTACACGTCAGGAGTTCTTAGAAAGTTCAAACTATGACAGACATTTTGACACAAGTGTCTTGGAGGCAACATATCCGCTTAATAAACAAGTCAGGGTGCCATGCAGTACTGGCTATGCTGGATTTTTCAAGCTGACTTGTACGGAAACTGGATGGAAAACTACAGGCGCACCATGCCAAGGTACCTTTTTTCTTCAGCATTTTAAAGCAGAAATCATCTGTAGCCCAATTTTTAAAATTAGATTTATCTTAAGTGAATTGCCTTGAAAATTTTACGTATAAGTTACTGTTCAAAAAATGAAAAATGCACTTAAAGACTATTTATTAATTTTGCCTTATGAACGTATTTTCCAAGCAAAGTCCTGTGGTCATCCTGGCGATGCCCAGTATGCAGATTTTCAACTTGAGACTGGAGATGACTTTGTTTTTGGGTCAACAGTGGTTTACACCTGCCACAAAGGGTATGCCAAAGCTCCATTTTACGTCATTTTAAAACAATTTATGAAAGGTCTTATGTCATTAAAAGCATTTCCCCTAATTCTATTCTTATTCGTATCTATTTATACACACGTTTCTAATTCCAGAAGATTTAAAAGGGTTTAAATATTCACAATATAATGTTAAAACATTGCAATTCCTTTTTACAGTCACCTTAAACTTTCAAGACTGCTGATACTTTTTTATAAATTTCTGACATGTTAGGATATTTACCAAGATGTAACAAAATAGCAGCAATTAAAACAATCGAATATCCACACTTTCTATTTGTGTTGCATGCTATTTGTGTTGATCAAAGTAAAAAAAAGCAGTCTGCACCAAGTATTTTCTGAAATTGAACTCTGAACTTAGAACTTTGTTCTTTAATTTTCTTTCCTCTTAAGCCAAAGCATACACACACACACAAACAGTGTCCACATTTCTTGCAATTGCCAAATTCTTACATAGTGATAACTTACAAAAGAGGGAAAAAAACGTGATGGTAAAAATAAGATTTTACCTTTATACATTATACCTTTCACCATCACCATTGCATTTATATCACAAGCTATGTATAAGCTTTGAAACCTTTTTTTTTAATTTCTCATTTGAAATTGTTTTCAATTTATGTTCTCATTTAATAAACTTATTTCAGGTATCGGATGGTCAGTCGATCAAACCGGCGCCGTTGCATGGCAGGCGGTTGGGACGGTCATATCCCAACGTGTGAAGGTATGAAAGGAAGTCATTTGTCCGTTTACCCAGAAGTAAAAGTACTTCCATTTTATTGTGATATTATTAACATGTCAGGTTCCCATCCATCCATTTATCCATCTTCCAAACCCACTGAAATCCCTTTCAGGTTCACAGGGCTGCTGGAGGCTAAACCAGCAGCTGTTGGACAAACAAGGGCCACACCCTGAACAGGTTGCCTATCTGTTACAGGGCCCCATTTTCACACTTACACATGCACACCTAGAGGCTATTTAGAGACACCAATGAACCAATGAAGCATTTTTCTTGGACTGTGGGAGGAAGCCGGAGTGCCCAGAGTAAACCCAGACAAGCATGGAGAGAAAATGCAAACTCCACACAGAAAGGTCCTAGGATTTGAACCAGGGCCTTCATGCTATATAAGGCAATGCCTGTTCAAAAACATCATATTTATCACTTATATGTATAGATTTTCATTAATGAGAACAGGAAAACTTTGGTACGTGATCATTTTTTACTGCATCTGACTAACACTAACCTCTCACTGCTAGAGGTAAGATCTTAAACCCGAGCCCGACCCGACCCAACCCGACCCGGCTCTAAATGACAGTCATTACGTTCGGGTCGGGTCGGGCCGGGCTTCTCTCTCGCTGACTTTTTTAATAAATAATGGCTGCAAAGAAGCTCCTTAGGCGGGCGGTTGTCAAGCAGCTCTTTATTAATCCTGTTTGTCAGAACGCTTACCGCACGAACCGAAAGGCACAGCCAGCTTCTTCTTACTCAGAGGGAGAAAGTTCACCGAACCCCCCCACACACACATACAGGTAGACCACCCCCCTCCCCCCAGTCACTAGCCCACCGTTGCTTGACATACACTGTGGTCCAGTTCTGCGCACGTGTCGTGAATGTAATCTTCCCTCTGCAAGCCCGCATCTATTTTGTTTAGGGATCCCCGATATGGAGCAGCAAGAAGTCAAGTATAACCTTCAGACAGGGGAACTGAAAAAGGCAAACGCGCACCGCGACGGCTGCAGTATTTCTCCGCGTAATGAAGCGAGTGCGCATCAAGATTTCTCTTTCACTCTCTGGCCTCTTATTCTGTGTTCCAGTGTTATTTCATTGATCAAATGCATTTGTCATGTAGGGAGGAACCTATGCGCAGCGCTTCCAGCGGAACTCTATGCCACAACAGCGAGCTTATACACGCGCGGCTGCAGCGACCACTCTCTGTTAGAAAGAAAATAACTTTCATGATCATAAAAATATGTAGATTATTTTACTTTTAAGAAATCTGGCGGTTTTTTTCTGCCAAAAATTGTTAAGGGGGGAATGGGAAGTACCCAGGCGCAGAGAGGAGAGGAGGCAGGAGGTTGCAGGGGAACGGGGCTTTAATAACAAAACTAAAGACAAAACTAAAACCACTGCATACGGCAGGCAAGAAACTCGAAACACTTCCAAAAACGCACTAACCTCAAAACCGGGGAACAATACAATATGGACCAGCACAGGAGGAAGGGAAAGACAGGACTTAAATACATACAAGGCAACAAGACACAGGTGGAAACACTCAGGACTGATGGGGCAAGGTAAAACTCAAAACAACAAGAAAACAGGAAACACTACAAAATAAAACAGGAAGTAAACATCACAGAACAAAAAGGAAACAAACCACAAGGGCAAAGAAACAGAAACCGTAACAAAAATACTATGGGATCAATTGAAATTTCGGGTTTGCTTCAGGCTCTGTCCTGCAAATCAAGTTAATTGGTCGGGTTCGGGCAGAGTTTGGCTTTAATGCCCGCGGGCCTGTGTCGGGTCGGGCTGGATTTTTTAGGCCCGATCTTACCTCTACTCACTGCAACCCCATACAGCAGTGAGAGGTTCCAAAATCCGTGAATAACAATTGTGGTTCTGCAGCAGTTTACTGCACTGAGTAAATATCATTCCATTTTAAAACTTAACCACTGCTGACATTACACTCAATTAAGAGACCTTGTGTGCTTTATCACACCTCCAAAATGCAAGTTTCATAATTGAGTAAAATGATGGTTTAGGGTTTTAATACGGTGGCCCTGAAGTGCAAAAGACATTTACAAATCACTCTATGCAAAAGCATTTTAATTTATCACAATGAAATTAAGAAAGCGAAACAAATAATATATACTTTTTTCTTTTTTTCATTTTTTATTATTCGTTTTCCTTTTTGAATTTTGATTTTTTTTTTTTATGTTTTCTATTCTTTTCTGAAAAGTGTTTTTATTTTTACTTTTTTCTGGAAATTTGTTTTTATTTCTAAAAGTTAATGTTGCTTTTTGTATTATTTGTTTCACTTTCTTAATTTCATTGTGATAATTAAAATGTTTTTGCATAGAGTGATTGGTAAATGTGGTTTACACTTCAGGGCCACCGTATTAATATAATGTCAGACCTGTTTGTTTTAAGAATAGGTTTAAAGCACATATTCTTGTCTACAACTGCGCAATAGTGTTTTCTTGCTTAGTGGCAAATAAGACAGACTTTCATTTTGTCCAATATTAGACACAGAATAGTGGGACGTTAAAAGTAATCCAATATCAATTTGTATGAGTATCAATGAGTATAGAAGTATGTGGTCAAAAGTACAATTAAAATCAATGCAACCATTATCTTTCACTTCAGTCTGGGGTCAAACAGCAAAAGTGGCACATCATGAGGGTTCCCAGACAGTTTGTTCTTGTTTTTCATTTTCCAATATTTCATTTTGCTTTCCTAAAGTTATTTTTTCTTCAATGTTTTTTAATTGTGATTTTTTTATAATTCTTTTTTCATTTTTTCATTATTTGTTTTGCTTTTTGAATTGTGATATTTTTTTTATTCTTTTTTAATTTTTTATTATTTGTTTTCTTTTTTAAATTTTGATTTTTTTAATGTTTTCTATTGTTTTCTGAAAAGGGTTTTTTTTTCTGGAAATTTGTTATGATTTCTAAAATGTAATGTTGTTTTTTTTATCAATTGGTTCGCTTTTGGAAATTTGTTTTGATTTCTAATTTGATTTCTTAATTTCATTGTGATACTTAAAATGTTTTTGCATAGAGTGATTTGTAAATGTGGTTTGCACTTCACCGTATTAATATAATGTCAGACCTGTTTGTTATAAGAATAGGTTTAAAGCACATATTCTTGTCTACAAATGCGCAATAGTGTTTTCTTGCTTAGTGGCAAAGTTGTTAAAAGTCAATAATTGAAAGTTAATTTTGTTGCAGCAGGAGAAGCTCATTTAACACACGGTTTTTTATTTGGAAAAGACTGTGAACTTCTACTTCTGTCAAGAAGTAGAAGTTCAATTTGTTATCTATTGAAAGTTTTAAGACATGTCACAATTCAATGCTTAAAAGTTAGGTTTTACAAATGAAAGGCTTAACAGTCTCACAATCATCATTTTTCTAAACAGTGAGTTGGAATTTTGTGGCTCTCGCTTGGTTCTGGTCAGTAGAGAACTGGAACAAATGGCTCTTTAGCGTTAGAAGCTGGTGACTCCTGTTGAATAACAGTGTTTAACCCTGGCTAGAACTGGTTTATTTATTATTCAGGCTATTTTAAAAGTGATTTGAAATATAATTGACAATGTTACTGTTTGTAAGTGTATAGCTTTACTCTGTAATTTTCCTTTGTCCTAATTTAGGTTTTCTTTTTTTTTTTCGGTCATACATTTCACAGTTTCACTGTTGTTGGTTGTTTTCAGCTGTGAAATGCCAATCGCTCGCTCTAAATGACAAAATCTTGGTGAGTGGAGATCCAGAGGATGGAACGTATGGCAACGTTATTCGATTCAGCTGCAAATCCCGCAGTGAGATTTTAAAAGGACCGACTGAGATTTATTGCGATGAGTCGGGTGAATGGAGTGGAGAAGTCCCTGAATGCCAAGGTACAGTAGTGCTGTGACTTGCAAAGAATCGAATCATCTCTGCAAATAATTTTGACATAGTTATAGTGAAATTCATTTCAAATTAATTATTTGATATATCTCTGTTCTACTAAATAGTAACTAAAAGCAACAATAAGTTAATAAATTACAGAATAGACAGACAAAATATGAAAAAAGATATCAAAAATGAGGTGCTCTGATAAAGAAACAATCACTTGTTGAAAAATAGATTGGTGTATAGAAGTATGTGGTCAAAAGTACAATCAAAATCAATGCAACCATTATCTTTCACTTCAGTCTGGGGTCAAACAGCAAAAGTGGCTTATTATGAGGATTCCCAGACTTGCATTCTCCCAAATACTTTAACTATGTTTTTTTTGTTTTTTTAATTATACACCCTTAAATCATACCCTTTTATTTTTTATTATTGATTATCAAACTGCCTTCTGAAATAGTAGGTTTCCAAAAGCAGAAAAAAGATTTGTAGGGAAAAGAAAAGGTATTTGTATATTGTAAAATGTCCACAAGTGGAACTTAGTAACCCCTACAAATACTGTAAGATGTTTTGTAAACACATGATATGTTTGATTTTTATCATACAGTGCTATTAATGCAATATCTGCTTGTGCTTATGTTGAAATGTTCTGATTTTGAAGCGGCTCTGCTGCTTTAAAAAAAAGGAATTAAATGAATGCTGGTGTGTCCTTTCTACAGAGGTGACATGTGACCCGCCTCAGATTGCTCACGGCCGTGTTACTGATCGTCCTAAAGTGTACAAAGAAAACGAATATCTGACTTTTGATTGTGACAACAAATACAAAGCTGCTGATGAAAGACGTTCAAGGTGCATAAAAGTTGGGTCTGAAGCAGTGTGGAGCCCCACACCTCAATGTTTACGTAAGTGTAAACTTATTTGTCACATTTGAGGTTTGTAACTAGTAAGTTCTGTCTAGTTCAAACAATCTAACAATTACTCTGCTCTGTGTCTTGTTTTTTTTTTTTTTTTTTTACCTAATCCAGCAATACAATGTACAGTGACTTTGCCACCAATCCAGGGAACAACATTTAATCGTTATGACAGAAACGTGTTCTCACCTGGTGACACATTAACAGTCGCATGTGAGGGGGATCGCTGGATTGCAGACATGAAAACAACCAGGACAGTTGTTACCTGCAAGGATACTGGACAATGGGACATCACACCGGAATGCAGAGGTAAAGAAAAAATTTGATTATTCAACTTCAAACAACAAAAAAAGTTTTCCTGATTATTGCATTCTCTCATTCTAGATATTATATGTAATGAAGACCGGCGAGACCGATATCTGTATTCCTTTTATGTTCCATGGGGACAAAGGAAAATAAATGGCCGTGCAACTTATTCCTGCAAATCTGGCTTTGAGAAACCACGTGGTGTTACTGATGCTATATGTACCAGAGATGGATGGATGCCTGAGCGACTTTGTGAAGGTATTGTGACAGCCACGATGTTACTTTTAAGTAGCCTTTTTTTAAGAGAAATTTGCCTTTACTAATTTGGAAAAAAAAAAAGGATACAATAAAATAGCACTGATTGGACTCTTTGTTTACTGAAAAATGAAACAAGTTTATACATTTAAAAGATTAAAAAGCACAAACTGTTGGTTTTAGTCATTTCTATGTCACAACAGTATACTTGTTGTGTGGGAAAAAGACAATGTTTCAGTGCAGAGAGGTTGTTTTTTATTTATTTTTTATTTTTTGGCACATTGCATTTTGTTTTTAACTTGTCCTTTTGTAAAGGAGATAATATAATGCTAAATGAAATACTAACACAAGAAATAATAATAAACATGGAGCTTGTGTCTTGCTGAGATTGCTATGTTCAGAAATTTCAGTCAATCATAAGTCTTACTACGAGCAACAATGAATGACGTCTGACTGACAGAACCATTACTGTTCAGTTGCTGCTGTCATAATGGCAAGTTTCTCATAATAGACTGACAATAAAAAGTAATCCCAAGTTTTAATAATGAATAACGTAAAAAAGAAAAATCTATATAAACAATTAACTAGTTTAATAATATTGTAACACCTTTTTTCATGCAGCACTGTAACACAAACGTTGAATAAAGAGCTGTAATTTTAACAGCATGACTGGCTCGTACCTGGGGTTGGGGTGGGGGGATGCCCAGAACTCCTGGGTGGTGATGAGGTGCTTGTCTGGGGCTGTGGGCACTCTTCTCGGGTGGGGCCCTGCGTTGGGTCCTCCTGGCGCAGCGGGGGGGCTGCTCTTCTGGTTGGGCCGGGGCTGCGCTCTCTGTCCCCCCCATGCCTCCCTGCTCTCTGGCTCTGGGGGCCTCGTGGTGGTCCTGCTAGCCCTGGCCTGGGTGGCGGATGTGATCGCCCGGGGGGGTGGTTGTTCTCTACCTGCTGCCGAGTGGCGTTGGGGGTTCTGGCTGCCACTGCTGCTGTGGTGGGGGTCTTGGTGTGGGGATGGCTGGACACTCCCCCTCCTTCTTTTCACATTCCATCATCCATTTTAGAAGAACATAAACACTCACTTGAAATATTTCACACTCGTTGGTTTGTAGACATAAGTATGCGTGTGTGAACAATATTTGTATGTTGTACATGTTGACATTTGGACATTGTTGCAGCTAACGGTTGTGTTTATGACATTTGAGTGCGTGTGTGGACAGGCCCCGCCCCTTTGAGATTTGCATTACATCTGAACCTTACCGTAATGATAAACATCCAGTAGCTTGTTGCTTTATGCTGCTTCATGGTTTTATCTCCCCCCAAGATCACCCTCCTATCCCCCCCTCTCTAACATCCCACTCTTCTTCCCTCCTTTCATTTTCTGTCCGGTCCAACACAAAATGAATAAAGTTTGGCCTCGATTACAAAAAGGGTTTATTCAGAAATACCTCTGATTTGTCAGAAGATTCAAAACCCCTGTTGTACACAATAGGCCTTCAGCTCTCATCTGTCTGCCCAGCTGTTGGACAGGACAAGCTAAAAAAATAAAAAAAAGTTAAACAATTAATAACAGCATGACATTTTGTTGTCTAAATAGGTAGGGGCAACAGGGTTTATGGGTGCTGACTGGAGAAAGGTGCTGATTGATTATTCAGATTACATAATGTTTTAAACAATATTCAGGCAAACAATAGTTAAAATCCTCCCAAACACAGACGGCAACATAAGACCTTACTGGGGAAAGAAATATTGAGTTTCAACAGCCTAATGAAGTTTTAGGAAGACACATTCAGTAACTCCACACAGAAAGGTCACACTCAGGACTTGAACCAGTGCCTTCTCGCTGAGTGTTCCATATGACCACCATGAAGCTTTATTTTCATTGAAATTCCAATTTAAGTTTTTGTTAGATGAGGAAAATCCATTACACAGTTAATACAGAACTTTAGTTGATGTGTATCTATTACCTTTTTTACATACTCATTTTGTACATTTTTATGCTTACAAGGAATTTTTTAAATGGGTCTGAAAAATTACATACAGTGGTCCCTCGCACTGTTTTGTGTAATTTTTCATGTTTTTTTTTTGTTTATTTTTTGCTTTTTTTTTGTTTTTTTACAGTGCACTATGATCCGTGTTCTTATTGGCTGCTGACTTCCTCCATGCTGTTTTTTATACAGAATGAGTTCAGCTTTCAAATTTTGCATAAATATTTGATTGCGAGCAGATCTTTTGTTGTCATTGTGTGACACAGGATTTATTTTTCTATGACTGTTCAAACTTTGAGAGTTTAAACAAGAAAGAAAGTGAGAAAATGTTGATGTCTATCTGAGAAAAGTATGTAGTGAGGGGTTTTACAGCTTTGAAACATCTGTAATCCTACTTTACAGATTTCACCTATTGTAGGTTATTTTTAGAACGTTAGTCCCGTGATAAACCATGGACCACTGTTATTGAGTTTTTCATCTTTACAGGAGACCAACCCACAAAGGACTTCCTTTATTAATTCCTTTTTTAATCTACGTTTTTTCCCCGTTTTTTATATTAAACAGTAAAAATGTATGTCACATCTGTAAATAAATGTTTCATTTCTATCCTCCAGGAACAACATGCAGTAGACCTGATTTTGAACATGGTGAACAAATAACTTCAAGAGAGAAGAATTCTTACAACAATGGAGACAGACTCACATATGACTGTGTTTATCAAAACGATAAAATCTCAGTTACTATAACTTGTGAAAGAGGTTCTTGGAGTGGAATTAAAAGCTGTTTGGGTAAGAATACACAACATTTGTTTAACTTTAAAGTGGTATGCTTTGTAAAACCACATTTTTTTTATCCTTGACTGACCTCTTGTTCTTTAATGTTAAGCTAAAATAAGTATATGACTCACATTCTTCCCCTCTCCCTCCCCACACACGCTAAATGTAACAAATAAAGAAAAAATAATAAAAAACAAAAAGGGGTTTATACAAATTTACATTCTAGTCTTTGAAGTTATATAACCTCTTTTTGTGATAGTAAAACCTTTCCAACACAAAAGGCCTTCAGCTCTAATCTGTTTGCTCAGTTCTTGAACAGAACAAGTTGAAAAGAAAAAGAAGAAAAAAAAATTTAATAATTATATGAGAGTTTTTGTTATATTTATTTTAACTGTACTGATTATTGACTAACATCTAAACTAGTAATAGGTAGGAAATTTTAAATATGATATTTGTTTGTACTTAATTTGTCTAAAAACTGTGTATATTTACTCCACCTTCATACACATATATATACTGTGTGTGTGTGTGGGGGGGGGGGGGGGGGGGTTAATGGATTGGATTTATCTGCCCTTTTCCAGACACCCAAAGCGCTTACAATGTGTCCATTATTCATTCAGTCCTCATTCATACTTGGTGATGGTAACTACTTTTGTAGCCACAGCTGCCCTGGGGCAGACTGACAGAGCCGTGGCTGCCAGTTCGCGCCTACGGCCCCTCTGATCATCACCGGGATCATTCATGCACATTCATGCACCAGTGGAGCCACACTGGAGGCAAGGAGGGTGAAGTGTCTTGCCCAAGGACACAACGACAATTTGGCTAGTGGGAGCGGGGAATCGAACCGCCGATCATTCGATCATTGGACGACCCGCTCAACCACCTGAACCACTGTCGCCCCATTACAGGGTTTTTAGAAGTGAATAAAAAAATCCAACAAGCTGGTGCTGTCTAAACATTTTTGTGTTTTGTTGCAGAATTGAAGTGTGTAAAGCCAACAATTCCGAATGGATTTGCTGTTGGGCCATATGACAATACAGTGTACTACTCCTGCAATCAAAACTACAAGCTTTTCTCTAAAGCCTGGTGGGGTGTGGCCAAATGTAATAAGGGGGTGTTGTCAGAACTCCAAAAATGTATAGGTAAAGAGTTTCTATTGTCTTCTCGTTGGTTGTTTTCACAGTAAAGACACCTGCAGATGTTTCTTGCAGAAATGTCTTGTACAAGATTTAAAAAATGTATCTTCATTTTAAGGAAAAGAAGGTTGCCCCCCCCAACATTTTCAATGCCTGGTATTTTGGTTTTTAATCTGTTTTTCTGTCCTTGATTGTTTTTCATTCAGAACAGTTTTATTATGGAGAAAGATTGTCTTGTAGTTTAATTAAATATTTGCTTCGTTTTCATTTTCTCATTTAGAAATGACTGAATGTGGAGAAACTCCTGTTATTTCTAATGGGAGAGTGGAAACTAAAGACTACCAACGTGCAACAATTAATTGCAACGAAGGATATCAGACAGAAGTTAACGAGATTATATGTGAGAATGGAGAATGGGATCTGGATGAAAGGAACTATACAAACATTTGTACACGTGAGTTTCTCCTATTGGGGTTTTCTTTTTTATTTTCTGCTTGGGTGAAATATTTTATAATTCTTTTACATTTTATTGTTTTTTTGCAGGTATTTCTGAACCTTGTGAGCTACCACCACCAAAAGTTCAGAATGCAGTCATTGAAACACCATATCTGAGGGAATACGTCTCTGGTTCAGAAGTATTTTACAAATGCCGTGACAATTACAGGTTAGGACATGACAAGAGCATCAGATGTCTCAATGGCCAATGGGAGGAGAAGAGAATTTCCTGCACACGTACGTTTACATCAAAGCCAACTATTAAGTTGGCTTACAAATGTTAAACTTAAATGCCTTCAGTTCATCAGTGGGATGTTTAAAACAGGAACTGATTCTAACATGTTTCTGCAGCATTCTGTAATGTACTTAAGGATGACAATTTGAATGTCCAGCAGTCACTGATAAAAGAAAGCTACATGAATGGAGAAACTATTGACTATACTTGTGCTCACGATGAGGAAAATGGAGGCACTGCAACTTGTGATAAGGGCAAGTGGAATAAAACAACTAAATGTCCAGGTAAGCATGTTTTTATATTTATCCATACACACATTTGGACTGTAGCACTGTTGATCATGTTAATACCTATTATTTTATAGCAGCATTACAAAACAATAAACAATAACTTTATAGTGGTATTTTTAAAAGGCTGATTGAAATTCTTATCTTTTTTCATTTATTTTTTTCAATCACTGCAGGTCCTCCTTGTAACGTTCCAGAACTGGGCCCAGGTCTAAAAAGCTCTCCAACCATCTCCAAAGTGAAAGGAGGAGGAAAACTATATTTATTCTGCAACTCTGGCTTTGAACGAGAAGGGGCTAATGAAATTGAATGTTTAGACACAGGACTTTGGAGTTCAGCCTTCCCAACATGCATCAGTATGTTTGTTTCAATGCTGTGGGAGATTGAAAAAAAAAATGAATTTGAGTTGCATAGTTCTGATGACTTAGAATGGCAATTTACTTTTAACAATACTTTACTATTTCTATGATATATGTCATTGAAAATCAATAAATTTGTGTTCTTATATAACAGAAAATTGTGAGATGCCAGACATACCACAATTTCTACGCCTGATGACACCTGTAGAGGGAGGAAGTGCTACGAAGGGACAAAAGTTAAGGTTTGAATGCAGACAACGAGGAAAATTCCTTCAAGGGAATGCAGAGATTGAATGTTTGGAAAGTGGAGAATGGAGTGATCAACTTCCAAGATGTGGAGGTAAATGATCATTTCTGTGCACTTTTATGTTTGATGTGATTTATTTTTCCTAAAAGAGCTCCTTCTTTAGTACAAGTTTTAACAGGCAATGAAATGTAATTAATTCAAATGAACAGGCCAAAAAAGGGGAAAACATCTCAGTTGTCTAGAGTTCTGTCAGCCAATAGATTGGTAAATTGCAAGAACGATGTAGAACAGGTTGTAACATAGAGTAAAAGTGGGACCCAATGACTTTATGCTGAACACCTAGAATCAAGAAATAAAAAATCAAATTTTAGTGTTTTCATACTACATTCTGTCTTGAATCATTGAATCGATTTCTTTTTCATTGACTTTTTAGCTAGGTTGTTTACTTTGTTTCTGTTTTTATGCCAATCCAAAAGTTTACAAAAGTTGAAATTCTGAAATGAAAAAAACATCCACAGGATTTATCTAATCAAACAAACTGCCTGTTTGTTGAAATACACATAACTAACCTATCTAACTAACTAACCCTATTCCTTACATGTGTGTCTCACAAGTACTCTTTTTGAATTTTAACCTTCTACTAGATTGTGAAATGAAACCTTGAATTAGTCCAACATCAAAACTAAGTTTGAATTTTTATTTACAGCTGATAAACATAACCAAAAAAATCTTTTTAAATTTCCCACATTTTTGTAGATAAACACCTATGTTCACCTCCACCCCCAATTGAAGATGGAGATATAATGAGAAGTAAACCTGAATACGAAGAGGGTGAGACAGTTCAATATACTTGTCCAAATTACTATATATTGGAAGAAAGACCACGACTAACCTGCAGGAATGGACAATGGACTGGACGTGTACGATGCATCAGTAAGTTCAACTTCATAACCTTTTTGTTTTTAGGATCCTCAGCTCTTATTTTACACAACAAACATAATAATATTTCTGATAGTATTCTAAATCATATTATAAGTGTATTATTAAGAGGTAAACAACATGAAAATGCTAAAAAGGTCACTGTTCTAGTGGTAACAAAATTGTAAATTATTAAAAAATAATCGTAATCTTCCTCTGGTGTTCAGGTCGGCACCGACCCGTTTCCAAGTTTTAAATCCATTAACAAAAAAATCACCAACAGAATCATTCTGTGTAAAGAGTAAAAATGATTTAGAAAGCACTATAAAACATCACAACTCCTAGTATATCTGAACTCTTAACAACATTCAATTAGGACATTGAATCTTACCCTTTTTCTTAAAAAAAAAAAAGATCCTAAAGCTAAAAAAAATTAAGACATGTTTTTAACATTGGGTTCCCAGCTCTGCTTCTTGGGGGGCGGGGGTGGGGAGGGTGGGCGTTCGGAATTATTATGCACATTGTATTTAAGTGTTAAAAAGATCAAGTTCTTTATTTTTCAATGAAACTCATGCATAATATTGCTTCTCTGAGCTCTTTGGATCACTGCCATTAATCTCAGACATGTAGTTTGCCAGGTGAGTTCCATTGAAGGAAAACCTACTAAAGACGGACATTCAACATTGTTAGGAAGACCAACATGTTCAAGCAATACGGGAAAGAAAAAGGATCTAAATGCCTTGGACATGGTATAAAAATCTTGGATATTTCAAGAAACTTGAAAGTGATCATCAGACTATTAAGAGATTTTAGGCTGATTTAGGCACACATGCACCATCCAGTTCAGGTCTGATTCCTCCCCCATGAGCGCATATATACCAGCTCTTTTACCAGCTAATTCAGAATTGACAAAGCCTCTTGGATAAGAGGTGAAACGTCTTTTGACTTTAAAAACTAAACCTACGGCTGTGTTTTTTTAATACTGTTGAAGTTTGCTTAAAACCATTTGATGTAAATTCTAAAGGTTTGTAACTGGAAATTATGCTGACTCTGCACTGGCTATTAAAAAAACCATTCAAAATAATTAATACATTTGAATGCATTGTGTATAAGATGTATATATTTCTCAAAATTTCATTTCATCTTAATTACAACAAAATTGTGTCAGTAATGTAATGCATGTAAAAAATATGTTTGGTGTTGTGTTTGTGTTTGTTTTTTTTTCAAGTATTTTTTACAATACTAAAACACAATTTATTTCTTTTCCAGAACCATGCACCGTGACTAAAGAAGAGATGGACAGAAATAATCTTAAGCTTGTTAAAGATTGGATGGACAAAATATATTCAGAACATAACGATTACCTTACATTCAAATGTAAACCTGGAAAAAGACATGATGGTAGGGTTGCTATGCGCCAGCAGTGCATTGAGGGTGTGATTCAGTTACCCACCTGTGTGTAAAAGCCTTTCAAAGAGCTTGGTATGATTAATCCAGGCTTACAAGCTCATAACATGTTATGAGCCAATAATATTACACTTCTGTAGGCAGATTAATTTCTTTCAGATTCAAAATCAAATTATTCACATAGCTTTTTAACACATTTTAATTGTTTTTGCTTGTCAATTTTTTCAATGAATATAAAAATGTCTTGTAACAACAAATATCCTGGTCTTTCATATGTCCTTTACACAAAATTAAAATATACATTTTCTCAAATATAATGTCTATTTTGTGTGCAAATCATTTCGTAGATGTCAAATATTTAGAGAAACGATCTTTTACTCTATACTTTTAAAGGGCCTCTACCCTGTAAAATCAATTTGTTGAGCTTTTAAGTGCATTGTAATGTTCATTCCTCACAAATACAAGCAATACTTTGATCCATTCACATATTTCTGAGTATTCCTCTAAAAACCAAAGCTCTGAGCACCAGCCCCTCCAAACCCAGGAAAACGAGCGGGTTCTCATGATCTGATATAGACAGCTGAGAACAGCCCCTTCCAGGTAGAGTCTGCGCTGCCAGCATCGCCCCCAGGCTAACACTCACCCACTTTATCTGCTGAGCTAGTGGTATTATTTACACAATATTCACATCCATCTTTGCAAAAGTTTAGATGTTGTCTGTTTTCGTGGGCGAGATGCAGATGTCATGAAATGGACGGCCCCCACATGGAGCGAAAGCCGGTGCCTCAGAAATCAAGTCGTCTCACTTCTGGGTAGGAAAATGAGCTGCGAAAGTAACTCAAATCTAATTTAAAAAATTGTTCTTTTTTGTGCCAAAGGTAGTATATTATCATATGCATGGATATTGTTTACGACAAAGGGCTTAAGAATTGCATGGCATAGACCAGGGGTCACCAACATGGTTGCCACGGGCAGTCTCTCCCCCAGTGGCCACATAATTTTTCTAAAAACAGCAGAACTCACCAGTGAGCTGTGTCTAAATTATTATAATGCTATTCTTTTTAAAATCACACTTGTATAAACACTTATATAGATTCAAATATGACAGTATATTAAAAATATGTTCATTACACAGAGTTTCCCCCTTATTCCTCATTTCAATATTTGTGTTTTCACATGCTCTGACTAAAGGCCCGTACACACCGGGACGAATTTCGCCAAATTCGTCTCGTGACTAAACAAAGGGCACCAATGAGAGTGTGCACACCGACGCGAAAAAACGCCACACGTCAAAGCGTCAAAAAAAAAAAAACGCCTCGGGTTCGTTTTTTTTTTTTTGACGCCTCGCGTCGAAATCTATTTGACCAATGAGAATGGCGCTTTTGGTCACGTGTCTGGAGCTTCTGAAGTTACAGTAAAACACAACTTGGGGGTGCTCAAACACAAAACTGCCTTTCTGAGCACACATACCAGCAAAGAAGATAGACGCCAAGTAGCGGCTACACTGCCGCAAAGAAATAATGACGGACATTTTCAAAAATATCCCCGAAAACACTAATGATACATTTTCAGCTGTTGTACCAGTCGATAAAACTCACCATGTTCTTCTGACAAATACTGGCTCTCTTCTTCTGAGTGAAAAGGGACCACCTTGTGTACAGCGCCATCTAATGTCAGGGAATGAAATTGCATGTTCAGTCGGCTCATCGTCAGCGATAATCGCCTGGGTGTGAACACAAAAGACGTGGCGAAAAACGCTGGCGAATAACGCCTGGCGAATATTCGTCCCGGTGTGTACGGGCCTTAAGATGCTGCGCGAATTTCTGATTAATGGGGGCGGAGATGAAGAGCATGCCAGCCTGTTGACTTCCAACAGCTGGTCCCAGCGGTTCCTGTAACCCTGTAACCAAAGTTTGTGTCCCTGCACAGAGAAATGACATCAGCTGACTCAGAAGCGGAAAATATAAAAAAATAGGAAAATATCCTGATACGATGAAGAAGAGAGTCAGGGACAATAATTATCATCCGGATGAATGAATGACAAATGAAAGTGGTTCTGTCAATAGCTCTGAATAAATAAATAAAACTCTTTATGTTGAGCAATAAAATGTTCTTTACATTTTAAGAAATGTTTTACAAAGTATCAAATGTTTCAGAAGGTTTTTTGATGAGTAGGGATCAGTGACGGACCTTCAGCCACGCGTGCACGTTAAAACATGCCTCACTGTAAAGCTGACTCAGTCTTCCCCAAATGTCTGCATTACAGCTGCATCATTCATCAGCAGACATTATGTGCAAAAGTGATGGGCTTTGGGCACACGATGACTCCCGTTGTGAAAATCATAAACATAATTTTCTCTGTGGATTTACAGAGAAAAAGAGCTACACTTTCAGTCTGTGCGGTCGGTGCTGAAAGACATTGTTTCTGCTTCTGAGACATTTGACAAAGTGACAGAAAAGTACTGAGACCTCATAAACAGACTTGGGCAAAAACTAACAAAAAAGATACCAGATGTTTTCAGTGGAAACATAGCAGTGCCATGACAAAGTTGAATTAAAATGTTGAAGAAATGTGTTCAATATAAAAATGTGTTCATGACATTAGTAGTATTTGGTCATCAGTTCAAAATGTGACAAGATTTTAAATTATGTAAGTTGATTTTTCTTTAACATTACATTATGTATAAACGTGGTGCAATGTAGTGAAAATGGGACATTTTTCCTATGAAATGTAGTGATGTAAGTGATAGTCAGAAAATGTAACAACTACTGAGTTTAATAAAGGGCTAAAGTACTTTGAGTGTTAAAACATAAGAAATTCCTACATCTAAAAATAACCCCTAAAGTGTAACTTTTTGCGATTCATCAAGTTCTTTTTTTTTTTATTTAGTTATTGATTTTTTACTTTAATTTTAGTAAACCACAGAGTCAATATGTTTGTTAATTATTCTGTGGAGTAAAACTAAGTTTTGTTTTTTTTATTAAAAATGGTGTGCTTTTTTCTGGTTATAGGTTTGCAACACTGTGTTTTACAAGAGCTTATATTATCTCTAAACACACAGATACCAAAAAAAACATGGGCCCTGCAAATACATACTGCAAAATTATATTTAACATTCACACAAATTTAAGAATTTAAAGGTGAAAACAGAAAAAAAGGATTCAATATTTCCTATTTAATCAATGAAAATAAATACATTGACTTTATTGATCCCTCGTGGATCATCAGGTTAAATACAGACAGCAGATATGGCCTTCCAACCCTGCCCTCTGGCTTTTAAACAAGTCAATCGTATGGGGTAGGGGAGGGGTTTCCCAATTACTTTTTTTCCTGTCAGTCCCTCTACCAGGTAATAAATTGTACAAGTCACAGCAAACTAAAACATCACCACACACAGGAAAAAAACAAAGCAAATAAAGCATGCACTAAATTTGGAAAAAAAAAAGGTAAACCACCTTCCGACATTTTAACAACCTAATGAAGTTTTTGGAAGACACAGTCAATGACCCCACGCAGAAAGGTCACAGTCAGGACTTGAACCAGCGCCTTCTTACTGAGTGTTCCATACAACCACCATGAAGCTTTATTTTAATTGAAATTATAATTTATGTTTTTCTTAGGTGAAGTAAATCCATTACACAGTTAAGACAGAACTATAGTTATAATAATAATGTGTATTTTTTGCCTTTTTTATGTACACATTGTGTACGTTTTTATGCTTACAAGTAAGTTTTAAATGGGTCTGAATATTTATATACAACCCTCACACTGTTTCATGTAATTTTTCATACTTTTTTTTGTTTTGTTTATTTTTTGCTTTGTTTTTTTACAGTGCACGTTTCGCCTGATTGGCTGTTGACCTCTATGCTGTTTTTTTATACAGAATGAGTTCAGCTTTCAGATTTTGCATAAATATTTGATTGCGAGCAGATCTTTTTTTTGTCATCGTGTGACACAGGATTTATTTTTCTACAACTGTTTAAACTTTGAGGGTTTAAACAAGAAAGAAAGTGAGAAAATGTTTATGTCTATCTAAGAAAAGTGTGTAGTGAGGGGTTTTACAGCTTTGAAACATCTGTAATCCTACTTTACAGATTTCACCTATTATAGATTATTTTTAGAATGTTACTCTCACGATAAACCATGGGTCACTGTTATTGAGTTTTTCATCTTTACAGGAGACCAACCCACAAAAGACTTCCTCTATAAATTCAATTTTTAATTTAGAATTATTTTCCCCTTTTTTATATTAAATAGTAGAAGAACATTTTAAAATGTATGTCACATCTGTATATAAATGTTTCATTTCTATCCTCCAGGAACAACATGCAGTAAACCTGATTTTAAAAATGGTGAACAAATAACTACAGGAGAGAATAATTCTTACAGAAATGGAGATAAACTTTGTCATTCTCGTTTGATTTTTTTTGTTTGTTTCACTGCTGATCGATCAAAAGGGTGTTCGTGTAGGCTGTTCATTGTGAGACTTGCTTTGTGAAGTCTTCATGTTATTCATGAGAGGCAGTATTGTCATTTTCACTTTCACGTGTTTCTTCCATCTGCCGACAGTGTCGGCATTTCTCATTTCACCCGTTTTTGTGCGTACACCTGCAGAGCTTGCGTGAAGGACAGCACATTTTCCCGTCAAGTTTGCTTTTTATAAATATCAGTTATTGCGTAGAGAGTGGCGTACGCCTTCTTTTGTGCGTACGTTTATAAATGAAGCCCCAGGTGTCACCAGTGGCCACATAAGTCGCCCGCAGGCCTTTTCTAAAAATAGCACAACTCATCGGTGAGCTGAGTCTAAAGTTTACTTTTTATTTTGTTGCTATTCTTTTTAAATCAACTTGTAGACACACACTCATACAGATTTAAAAATGAAAATATCTTAAAAATATGTTCATTGTACAGTGTTCCCCCCTTATTCCTGTTTGAATATTAGTGGTTTCACATGAACGGATTGAGATGCTGCGCGAATTTCTGATTGACGGGGGCGGAGATGAAGAGCAGGCCGGCCTGTGGACTTTCAACAGCGGTTTCTGAATCACTGTAACCAAGGTTTGAGTCCCTACAGAGAGAATTGGCATCGTATCCGATACGATGAAGAAGATGCTCGGGGACAGTAATTGTCATCCGGATGAATGAATGACGAATGAAAGTGGTTCTGTCAATAGCTCTGAATAAATAAATAAAGCTCTCTGTGTTGAGCAATCAAATGTTATTTACATTGTAAGAAATGTTTTACAAAGTATCAGAAATGTTTCAGAAGGTTTTTTGATGAGTAGGGATCAGTGACGGACATTCAGCCGTGCGTGCACGTTAAAACATTGCTCACTGTAAAGCTGACCCAGGCTTTCCTAAATGTCTGCATTACAGCTGCTCATTAATCAGCAGACGTTATGTGCAAAAGTGATGGGCTTTTGGCACACGATGACTCCCGTTGTGAAAATCATAAACATTTTTCAGACATTGTTTCTGCATCTGAGACAGTTGACAAAGTCGCAGAAAGATACTAAGAAGTCATAAAAAGACTTGGGATAAAACTAACAAAAAAATATATACCAGATGTTGTCAGTGGAAACATGGCAGTGCCATGACAAAGTTGAATTAAAATGTTAAAGAAATGTGTTCAGTATAAAACTGTGTTCATGACATTACTAGTAGTTGGTCATCAGTTCAGAATGTGAGAAGATTTTGAAATATGCAAATTGGTTTTTCTTTAACATGACATTATTAGATTTTGACACTAAAGTTGCTTTGACTTGACTTGGACTAGTAGTTGGTGTGTTCTTATATAACGCTACCTTCCTTTCCTTTCCTTTACAGTCTCATTCAGCAACAAACACATTCACACACTGACGGCGATTCCACTCCCTAACACTGGCACCAACGTGTAACCACCAGAAAAAATGTAGGGCTAAATGAATTGCACAAGGATACTGACGCATGGGCAGGCAAGGTGAGGAACTGAACCTTTTTGTGATTCATCAAGTCCTGCTGAAATCAATCATTCATTTTTTTCCCCATTGATGTATTTATTTTTTACTTTAAGTTTTAGTAAACCACAAACTCAGTATGTTTGTTAATTAATCTATAGCGTAAAACTTAGTCTATTTTTCAACTAAAAATAGTATCTTTTTTTATATGGTTATAGGAATGCAACACTGTGTCTTTTAAGAACTTATACTATCTGTAGCACACAGACACTAAAAACATGGTCCCTGCAAATCTTTACATAATCCAAAATAATATTTAACATTGACTCAAATCCGAGAATTTTATAGATGAAAACAGTAACAAGGCATTAAATATTTTCTATTTAATAAAGAAAAATGAATACAATGGAGAAATATATAACAGTACTTCATACTCTATTTCCTTTTGACTCTAAGTGAGGAGATGTAACGTTTGATGGCATGTGGGACAAAGGAGTTCTTGAGTCTGTTTGTTCCCTATCTGGGAGCTGTCTACCACTCAACAAGTTGAAGAACACGGTGTGCAGGGGGGGAACTGTCATTCTCAGTGATGTCCAGCAGTTTGTCCCATGTCCTCCTCTCAGCATCACCAGACAGTCCAGTTCAGACCAATTAGCCTTTCCAGCCTGGATGTGTTGCCATAGCAGTTTGCTACAGATTCTTTAATGTGTTCATGTGTGCAGCCATAATGTGGATGTTTCCATTTACCTGTTTTTAACCACATTTTTAAGGATGCACTGTCATCCACTAATGTTGTTATTATGTATTATTTCCTGTAAACTCTTTCAGCCACCAATGGTCAGTTAATTGGTAATTAAAAACATTCTACCAAAGAAGACCACCTTCATGGTTATACACACAAATTACACTTAACACAATTTCCAAAATAAATAGGACCACAGAAATATATTGTTTTTATTCAAGTGAAAAAAATAGAACTTGTAGTTTCAGTTTACTTTTGAAGTGCAGATAAATGAGTAGAGTTTGGCTTAACATACAAATATATTTCCCTTATTCTTAATCTTTCAGTCCTCACTGTTATCAGAAGTGAGTTAACATTCCAGAAATTGTGATTAAAAGGTCTTTTACCTAAGACCTGAGTAGATTTTTGTAATTTTAAAAGTGATTACATTTACACAGTACTGATAACATAGCTCGCCCTCTGATGACAACTGTAATACTCAAGAGGCCCTTAATGTGAGTTGATTATCCAGAAATAAAACACTGTTCAAGAACTTTGATTACAGCATACATTTTTCAGGTCACAAACATTTATCCAGCCATGCACAAAAAGATAGCAAGTTTCAAAATATTTGATTGTGAGCAAAGTTCTCTGCAGCAGTCAATATTTGAAGTCAAATAGTCCTTGTGGGTGAATTTCAGTGCCATGCATCATGCAATGTCAGTGGGCAGTCCATGCGATGTGCAGTGGGATCCATAGTGGAGAAAAACTCCTGAACTGTACCATAAACAGCAGCACTATCTCAGATCTCTGACACCATGAAACTGTGGCTGACTCTTTTGAGCTTTCAGCTTCTGAATCTTCTGCAGGTCTCTTTGTCACAAAATGGTAAGAAAATCGACTGATCTCTATTCAATTTTCGTAATCCCAAAGTTTTTGCTTTGTTTTGTTTTTTTGGTTTATTTGTTTTGTTTTTTTTTAGCTAAACATTTGCTATCGTTGATCCTCATAATAAACCACACAGTCTTTTTTCTAGCACTTTTTGCAGCTGTCCAAGGTGTTTACAGGTAATCATCAGTAAAAACGGTTGTAGATCTCATAAAGCAAGAATTAGTGGTAAAAAATCTACTTGGAATTTTCTAATCTAAATCAAAAAGATGAATGAGTTAGAAAAGTGCTTGTGTACCAGAAGAATATGGGTGCAAGAGCAGACTAATGGCACGGTAAAAAAAAAAAAAAAAACTCCATTAACTTCAGACTAGTGTGTGTAACGTACTGCATACAACAGATAAGGTAGTGGAATTAAACACATTCAATCCAATCAACCTTTTAACATTGGAGCTTTAGTTCATATTTTTACATTCTTTCGACTACTGTAACTTCAGTCGTTTACAGCAGACTCTGAAGCAGGGGAAAGTAGCCTTGCATTAATATGTAGTACTGCACAGCAGTGAAGTGATTACCCAATCAACGTCAATAAACTGATTGTGTCATGGAGAAGAGTGGCTTTGGGGCATTAAGTAAGACTTTATGTTAGTAATGTGTTTCATATCAGTGCAAAGCTGATATAAAAAGCTGCAGCTTATTCACGTTGAGCTTGTTAGTGGTCAAGTAGCTATGGTATATCAAAAAGCCTGTGTTATTTAGATGTTTCCAACAACTTCTCAGGTGTTAAAGGGTTAAAAAAGTAACCTACGTTCCATACTGAAACACAATAAAAAACATAATGTAAACATTGTTACACCAAAGTAAACAGTCTGGTTTCTTTTTACTTGTATTTGTGTTTTGTGAATATAATTAACTTGTCATTTAATGGAAGTTTCTTTTAACCTTTTTTGTCTCATATGGAAACATTTGCCTTATGTCAGGACACAGTTGAAAATAAGATCTTTTTTCTTAATCTTTCCTGCGTGGATAAATAAAGGTTAAATAAATAAAATAAGACAGCTAATAATATTCATACATAATTAATTTTCATTGAGACCATAGAGCAAATTTTGAGCTTTATGTGTTTTTTTTACTGTCTGACTGATGGGTTAACCCATTTGTAAATTCAACCAGACTTTGACTTTGACTCTTGCCCAGTCTCACTTCTTTGAAATGGTGCTGAATGGGTGAAGTAACTTGCGTGCACCTCCAACTAAAGTATTATTTTAAACATTCAGATGCTTTTCAAGAGTATAACCAATGAAGCACATGACAAAACACCAAAGACAAACTCAGGTCTAACTAAAAAGAACTGTCACAAGAATTTGTCAGTCACAGATTCTGCCAGTTGTCCCACTTAAAAATGTAAGAAGTCTGTAGCGTGTACCATATGGGGCAGTAGTTTAGCTCAGGCGGTAGAGCAGATCATCCAACAACCAAAGGGTTGGGGGATCCGTCACCCCCGAGCCCGGCCAGCCCACCGCCCCCCCAGGGGATGGGCCAAAATGCGGAGCACAACCTTCCCATCGTGGCATAAAGTATCAATTATTATTATTATCATTGTTATATGTATACTTCAATTGAGAGACTGAATGTTGATGTTAATAATGTGTTCATGTTAATGGATTGTTAAGCATCAACAAATTCTGTCTCTCAAAGACCTTTTACTTCTTTGACCTTTTTATATCAGAGCTTCAGCTCCAGTGTTCACATTTTTTGACCACAGTAACTGTTCTTCTGTTTATGCAATTAGCATAATTCCAGAGGACTCTGAAGTGAAGAATGGCAGCTTTCCACTGATTTGCAACAATTTAGATTTGTATTATGTTGCATATCAATGCAAAGCAGGGACGTGCGGTGAGGTTGATGACTGGTGAGGCACTGAAATTTACCATGAAAGAACAGAATATTTCACCATTCGTCCAACAGCAGGAAACAGCTTCTAAAATACACACCAGATCATATTTGTCCTACAGAGAATATTTCTTTTGTAGATGGATAGAACACTCTTCTTGTGTATAAATTATTCATATATACTGTAAACAAATTAAAGTGTACATTTGACCCTCGGTAACTATTTCTGGTATTTTTTTCCAACTTCAAATTCTGGTGCTTTAATCATTTATCAAATATTGTCTGATGATAATAAAAATAAAATAAATGATTTTAATAACACTTGTATCCACTTACTTCCATGTTATTTTTTAAAAATGAACATTAAAAAACATGTTTGTCCTTACTTTTTGAGTCCATGTGTTGATCCTTCTCCACAAAAAGCTCTATGATCTGTTTCCAAGCATTCCTTATTTTCCTTTAGTTTACATGAGTTTCTCCTCTCAATGGAGACAGACGTTCCTAGTCTGTTTCTACGGCACCAGTGTAGCTTCAAAGCAGCTTTTAGCTCACGTCTGCCCTCTAGTGAGGCATGCCTCACCTGAAGGCTATCATGCTGGCCTATTGTAGTTTTTTTCAGCGCACGTCTGTGTTAACATTGAGCCCTACCGTCAGAGGTGAGGCACAGCGCTGCCGAGCCTCACCCGGAGATTCAGCTCCGTCTGTGATCGCGCAACACTCAAATTCGGCGATTTTAAACCTCAGAAAATGTGGAAAATGTGTTGAGTTGACTGAAAATGTATATTTAACACAGATCAGTGGAAAATAATATTTACTTAATTTACCTTTTTCTATTTTATCATGATTATGACAGGTGAGGCTCTGCCTCACTTGCCTCACCTGATCCCACGTCACTGATGCAAAGTCATAGTGGGCATGCACCTAAGATGAAAATGTCTGACCTCTTCATGATGTCTCAATGGGAGAACTTGCAAAATCACAGGGTGTTCAAATACTCATTTGTACAGGATATTCCTGATGAATATGAAAACATTGTGTGCTTTTTTTTATTCTTTTCTTGTATTATCTTTTAGCATGTTCACGGCTCCCCGGTGTGCTCAATGCACATGTGTCAGAACAGGCAAGAAAAGATGTGTATCAGCTAGGAGAGACCATACTCTTCACATGTGACACTGGTTTCACATCAGACCTGCCCATTAAATATGTGTGCAGCAGTGAAGGCTGGCTGACTCTCCGTCAGGAATCTTGCTACTGTGAGTGAAATATATTTCCATTGTTCCATGTACTATTTGATCACAAACTTTATCCGGATTATCATTTAAAAACAAACTTGATTAAAGATGTTCAGCAGGCACATGCACAATCAAGATCACTACAAGTTTGTATTTATGGTACACTAATTATTTTATCATTTAAAACTTTTGTAGAAGATAAAAATAGTCTTAGAGATTAACATGAATACTGTGTTATCAGCATCCACAGCCAGCTGTGAGCACCCCTCTGCTCATGGAGGGCTCAGAATTAACGGGTTACCAGAAAACAACAGTCCAATACCTCCTGGTCATGTCCTAATATTCGGCTGTGATGATCCTGACAAACGTCTAAATGGCAGTTCAGTGTTGATCTGTGACAGAGATGGACAGTGGAATCAACCAGTACCCTCTTGTGAAGGTAAATACAGACTAGAGCAGTGTTTTTAAACCAGTGTGCCGCGGCACACTAGTGTGCCGTGGGAGATGGTCAAGTGTGCCGTGGGAAAATACCCTCATTAACTGTTGTAAAAAGATTTCCCATCTCCAGGATATCAGCTCTTTGTTCATCCAAACAGGCCCTGATAAAACACTGAGGAGTTAGGGATATAAAAGATCGTAAAATACTTTTTTCTTTGCGTTTATTTTATTTTATTAAAGACATTTTGATAAGAATGACGCTACCGCGATTTAGCTGCAGCTTTGACTGTTTTTTGGAAAAGTCCAGCCCTTTAATTGTCTCCACCAATCATTCTTGGAGGCTTAATCACATGTCATCAGTCTGACCAATCAGAAGTGGTTAAAGTCTTCACTTCCTTGTCCCAATTTAGCTCGTAAATTCGCTCAGTTTTAACAAATATACCAGCTAAAGCTCGTCTTTAGCGGTGTAGCTTTCCACAGAATCCGGTATCAGACCGTGGAACAAGTGAACAAAACAATGAAGCTCCGAAAAGCGATCTCCGGCCGTTTTATGCACTACATCTCCCATGATGCATTGGGTTGTGAGAGTGACAACGCACAAGGAGGTCTGTTGTTAAACGTCTTGAAACCAACGAACACACTTCAAACTGTTTTTAAATGTTCTAATTTAACTTTTATTGCATCTTTTAGAAAAAAAAAACAGCTGCAGTTTCCAGCTTTTTCTGCAACAATTATCTCAAAAATGCACGTGAGATTGTGGAGGGACTGTAGATCAATACAGACCATGAGTTTCTCCTTTTTTTGTTTAGTTTTTGGATGCTGGTGTGCCGCGGGATTCTTTTTAAGGTTAAAGTGTGCAGTGGCTCAGAAAAGGTTAAAAAACACTGGACTAGAGTACAATTGATTTGAAATCATCTTAATTTTCTAATCATGTACAGCAACAATAATGAGAGCATGAAATGTATTTGAACAATGTCTTTTTCAGTAATCATAGAGGCAATTAGAAAAGTGCAGTTGGACTTGACATACATACATACGAGAGAGTCAACCAAAACTGTTAATTGCAAATTGAATGTTTAGACACAGGACTTTGGAGTTCAGCCTTCCCATCGTGCACCAGTATGTTTGTTTCAATGTTGTGGGAGATAAAACAAATTATTTTGGGTTGCATAGTTCTGATGACTTAGAATGGCAAATCATTTTTAAAAGTGCTTTACTATTTCCTTGATATGTGTCATTGAAAATCAATAAATTTGTGTTCTTTATAACAGAAACGTGTGAGATGCCAGACATACCACAAATCCTACGCCTGATGACACCTGTAGAGGGAAGAAGAGCTGTGAAGGGACAAAAGTTAAGGTTTGAATGCAATCAACGAGGAAAATTCCTTCAAGGGAATGCAGAGATTGAATGTTTGGAAAGTGGAGCTTGGAGTGATCAACTTCCAAGATGTGGAGGTAAATGATCATTTCTGCGCACTTTCATGTGTTGAATATGATTTATTTTTCATAAAAGAGCTCCTTGTTTACTACAAGTTTTAACAGGCAATGAAATGTTAATTAATTCAAATGAACAGGCCAAAAAAGGGGAAAACATCTCAGTTGTCTAGAGTTATGTCAGCCAATAGATTGGTAAATTGCAAGAACGATTTGGAACAGGTTGTAACATAGAGTAAAAGTGGGACCCAATGACTTTTTGCTGAACACCTAGAATCAAGAAATAAAAAAATCAAAAGTCTTTTCATACTACATTCTGTCCTTCAATTACAAACATTTACTGACCCAGACGTTCACATTCAACCAATTTCTTTTTAAATGACTTTTCAGCCAGGTTGTTTTCTTTGTTTCTGTTTTTATGTCAATCCACTTTTACGAAAGTTCAAATTCTGAAATTGAAAAAAAAAAAAACATCCACGGGATTTATCTAAAAATGGATTAGATATAATAATAATAATAATGGATTAGATTTTTCTGCGCTTTTCCAGACACTCAAAGCGCTTACAGTGTGTCCATTATTCATCCACTCCTCATTCATACTTGGTGATGGTAACTACAGAAGTAGCCACAGCTGCCCTGGGGCAGACTGACAGAGGCATGGCTGCCAGTTCGCGCTTACGGCCTAATCAAACAAACACTAATGCCTGTTTGTCTAAATACACACACCACTGTAACTAACCCTATTCTTTACATGTGCGTCTCACGAGTACTCTTTTTGAATTTTAACCTTCTATTAACCTTCACAGATCAATTTTAACCTTCTACTAGATTATGAAATCTTGAATTACTCCAACATCAAAATTAAGGTTGAATTTTTATTTACTGCTGATAAACATTACTGAAAATCTTTTTAAATGTCCCACATTCTTTTAGATAAACGCCTATGTTCACCTCCACCCCCTATTGAAGATGGAGATATAATGACAATTAAACCTGAATACCAAGAGGGTGAGACAGTTGAATATATTTGTGCAAATTACTATGCAATGGAAGGAGGACCACGACTAACCTGCAGGAATGGACGATGGACTGGACGTGTACGATGCATCAGTAAGTTCAACTTCATCGTCAATTTATTTTTATTTCTTTAGGATCCTCAGGTCTTATTTTTCACAACAAACATAATAGTATTTCTGATAGCATTCTAAATCACATTACAATTGTATTAGTAAGTAATAAACAACATGACAATGCTAAAAAGGTCATTGTTCTATTACCAACAAAAATGTACATTATTAAAAAATAAACGTAAAAAAAATTACTAACAGAATCCTTCCGTGTAAAGAGTAAAATTGACTATAAAAAAACTATAAAACATCACAACTCCTAGTATCTCTGAACTCTGCTAAAATACCATTACAAAGCAGCAAACCCATATTTGAATCTACTGATGTCTCTGGAGTTCCACGGACATCAAGGTGTAGGATCCTCCAGAGCAGGGGTCGGGAACCTTTGTGGCCGAGAGACCCATAAATGCCACATATTTTTAAATGTAATTTCGTGAGAGCCATAAAATATGTTTAGGTCAAGTCTCCGTGCCACAGTGTGGGAAAAGGACGCCACATTATGCTGTTAATAAATGAGGATTTCTTACCATTATTACGATTTCAGGTGCTGCATAGTTTTACTGATGGTCTTGTCTGGTTGATACATAATGAGTTTAAGCTTCATGCAGGCGTTGAGACTTTCATCTGTTAAACGTGATTGTAGGTTGGTCTTTTTGAGCCAGATGTGGCCATCAAAAGAGCCATGAGTTCCCGACCCCTGCTCCTGAGGCTTGCAGTTATACTTTGACCTTCTATTCGGCCACCCCTAAACAACATTCACAGCAGAAATGGCTGCAGTGGGCCCAGAAATACATCAAGACTAATTTTCAACAGTCTTGTTCACTGATGATTGTCATATATCTTTGGATGGTCCAGATAGATGGAGAAAAAGGTGATTGGCGGATGACCACCCTGTCTTGACACGGTTTTGATGTCAGCAAGTAACATAGTCATGTTTTGGGCCAGAATTATGTGGAGAGAGCTCGTCAGCCCCTTAAGGGTCCCTGAAGGTGTGAAAAATTACTTCTAAAAAGTATGTGGAGTTTCTGATTGACCACTGACCCATAACAACCCATCTTCATGCATGACAATGCGCCTTCTCACGCTGCTAGGAATATCTCTGCATCATTTGTTGATATGATGTTCTGCCCCTTTTTATGTCTAGGGGTATCTAGAGGGGCATAACATAAGTAAAGTTTTGGCCACCTAGTTTGAATTAACAAAAACACCAAACGAATGTCTCCATACAAAATATAACAAATTTGTTTATAAATTAATAAATTACAAACAATAACTAAAAGTGAAGCAAAAAGGCTTCAGGGTGAACTAAGGCCAAAATAACAAACAAAACTCCAACCTAAGCAAGACCAGAAAACAATCTTACCTGAACCAAAAAAAAAAGGAAAACAAAGACAAACACGAACCTCCCTGGACTAACATAAACAGGAAAAACAAGCACTAAAGAAAATGGCAGTTCACCCTTACAGCTTCACTTAAACAAAATTAGACCAAAGAAAAGTGCAGGCCTACACACAACACAACAAAATTACATAACAACGGCATGCAACACAAGCTATAACAAGTGGAGAAAACCGAAAGAAAATGGAGAAGAGGGCCAAGCTGCAGGGGAGAGCGGTTGCAGCCAAGCTCCTTTTTCACAGGCTGGAGGTCCAAATGGTGATTTTAAAGGCTGCCTCCATCAGCTTGGGTCCAAATGGAGGCCACACCCTTTCCAGCACACCTGAAAATAATCACAAACAAACAGACACACAGAGTTGAACAAGAACACAGAGGTCCCACTCTGTTACAGAAATACAGAACACACAGAACAAAAAGAAAACAAAACCAAATAGTGCCACAGCCATAACAATGAGCATAAAAAGACATAAACTGACGGTATGGCCCCCATCGCCCTTTGACCTCTACCCTATTGAGAATCTTTGGAGACAGTTCACAACCAAACAGCAGCTCTGCTATTCTGACATCCTGCAGAGTAATTCAAGGAGAAACTCTCCAAAAACTTACAAGTTCAATGGAATTGTGAAGCGGCCAGAAAATTAGGAGTCCTATGTTAAAGTGGAACTTGACCTATTACGTAAGATGTTCTTGATTAAAATAGCTTTTGATTTTAGTAAATATGACCTCCTATGGCAGAAAATTCAACAGACAACCATTTTTAGTTTATTTGGAATCTAACGTTGTGGATTTTTATTTTTTAAATACTGTGAAGTTTGCTTAATAACATTTACTGCATACTCTAAAGGTTTGTAACTAGAAATTATGCTGACTGTGCACTGGCTATTAAAAAAATCATTAAAAAATTTACTTGCATAATTATTGTCAACACATTGTGTATTAGATGTATATATTTCTCAAAATTTTATGAAAAGCCATCTTAATTACAAAAAAATTGTGTCAGTAATGCATGTATAAATATGTTTGGTGTTTTGTTTGTTAGTTTTCTTTCAAGTATTTTTTACTATAATAAAACACAATTTCTTTCTTTTCCAGAACCGTGCACCGTGACTGAAGAAGAGATGGACAGAAATAATATTCAGATTATTAAAGATTGGATAACCAAAATATATTCAGAACACAACGATTACATTACATTCAAATGTAAACCTGGGAAAAGACATGATGGTAGGGTGGAGATGCGCCAGCGTTGCATTGAGGGTGTGATTCAGTTTCCCACCTGTGTGTAGAAGGCTTTCAAAGAGCTTGGTATGATTTATCCAGCCTCACAAGCTATATGTTATGAGCCAATAATATTAAACTTTTGTTGGCAGATTAATTTCTTTCAGATTCAAAATCAAATTATTCAAAACGCTTTTAATTGTTTTTGGTTGTCCATTTTTTCAATGAAGATCAAAATGTCTTGTATCAAGAAATATCCTGGTCCTTTCTAATGTCCTATATACAAAATAAAATGTACATTTTCTCAAATGTATTGTCTATTTTTTGTGCAAATCATTTAGTAGATGTCAACTATTAAAAAAAAGGATCTTTTACTTTTTTAAAGCGCGTCTATCATGTAAAGAGTGTTCATTCCTCACAAAAAGAAGCAATACTTTGATCCATTCCCACATTTCTGAGTATTCCTCTGAAAACCAAAGCTCTTAGCACCAGATCTGACATAGACCACTGAGAACAGCCCCTTTCCCTATTTCGGTCAGTTGGATGATCATAAAAACAATCAGAAACTGTGGTTAGTACTGATGTAACTTTTTCAGTCCTCACTGTTATTAGAAGGGAGTTTTCATGTTTGCTACATAATAAAATCTTCAAAAACCACATCTGATCCTCATTGTAGCTTGTTCAGAATGTCACTTTATTCCAGCAAATGTGATTAAAAAAGGTCTTTATCTAAGACCAGAGCAGAGTTTTGTCATTTTAAATGTTATTACATTTACACAGTACTGATAAAATAGCTCGCCATCTGAGGACAGGTATGATACTCAAGAGGCCCTTAATGTGAGTTGATTATCCAGAAATAAAACACTGTTCAAGAACTTTGATTACAGCATAAATTTTGTTCAGGTCACAAACATTTATCCAGCCATGCACAAAAAGATAGCAAGTTTCAAAATATTTGATTGTGAGCAAAGTTCTCTGCAGCAGTCAATATTTGAAGTCAAATAGTCCTTGTGGGTGAATTTCAGTGCCATGCATCATGCAATGTCAGTGGGCAGTCCATGCGATGTGCAGTGGGATCCATAGTGGATAAAAACTCCTGAACTGTACCATAAACAGCAGCACTATCTCAGATCTCTGACACCATGAAACTGTGGCTGACTCTTTTGAGCTTTCAGCTTCTGAATCTTCTGCAGGTCTCTTTGTCACAAAATGGTAAGAAAATCGACTGATCTCTATTCAATTTTCGTAATCCCATAGTTCTTGTTTTGTTTTTTGGTTTATTTGGGTTTTTTTTTAGCTAAACATTTGCTATCGTTGATCCTCATAATAAACCACACAGTCTTTTTTCTAGCACTTTTTGCAGCTGTCCAAGGTGTTTACAGGTAATCATCAGTAAAAACGGTTGTAGATCTCATAAAGCAAGAATTAGTGGTAAAAAATCTACTTGGAATTTTCTAATCTAAATAAAAAAAGATGAATGAGTTGGAAAAGTGCTTGTGTATCAGAAGAATATGTGTGCAAGAGCAGACTAATGGCACGGTAAAAAAAAAAACCAATAACTTCAGACCAGTGTGTGTAACGTACTGCATACAACAGATAAGGTAGTGGAATATAACACATTCAATCCAATTAACCTTTTAGCAATGGAGCTTTAGTTCATATTTTTACATTCTTTCGACTACTGTAACTTCAGTCGTTTACAGCAGACTCTGAAGCAGGGGAAAGTAGCCTTGCATTAATATGTAGTACTGCACAGCAGTGAAGTGATTACCCAATCAACGTCAATAAACTGATTGTGTCATGGAGAAGAGTGGCTTTGGGGCATTAAGTAAGACTTTATGTTAGTAATGTGTTTCATATCAGTGCAAAGCTGATATAAAAAGCTGCAGCTTATTCACGTTGAGTTTGTTAACGATCAAATAGCTAGGGTATATCAAAAAGCCTGTGTTATTTAGATGTTTCCAACAACTTCTCAGGTGTTAAAGGGTTAAAAAAGTAACTTAGTTTCCATATTGAAACACAATAAAAAACATACTGTAAACATTGTTTTTACACCAAAGTAAACAGTCTGGTTTCTTTTTACTTTTATTTGTGTTTTATGAATATGATTAACTTGTCATTTAATGGAAGTTTCTTTAAATCTTTTATGTCTCATATGGAGACATTTGCCTTATGTCAGGACACAGTTGAAAATAAGATATTTTTTTTAATCTGTCCTGCGTGGATAAATGAAGGTTGAATAAATAAAATAAGACAGCTAATAATATTCATGCATAATTAGTTTTCATTGAGACCATTGAAGCTTTTTTTGTTTGTTTGTTTGTTTTTTTCTTTAGAGCAAACTTTGAGCTTTATGTGGAGTTTTGTTTACTGACTGACTGACTGAATTTGTAAAATTCAACCAGACTTTGACTTTTGCCCAGTCTCACAATTTTGAAATGTTGTTGAATGGGTGAAGTAACTTAAGTAACTTACTCCAACTAAATTATTATTTTAACCATTCAGATCCTTTTCTAACTAAAGCCTAAGTTCTGTCACAAGAATTTATCAATCACAGATTCTGCAAGTTTTCCCACTTAAAAATGTGAGAGGTCTGTTGCGTTTATCATATGTATACTTCAATTGAGAGACTGAATGAACAAATAAAAGTTTCAGGAATTCATTCTTTTTACTAATTGACCTATTTGATGTAAATAATGTGTTGATGTTAATGGATTATTTAGCATCAACAAATAATAATGGATTGGATTTATCTGCGATTTTCCAGACGCTCAAAGCGCTGACCATCACCGAGATCATTCATACACATTCACAGCATCAACAAATTCTGTCTCTCACAGACCTTTTACTTCTTTGACCTTTTAATATCAGAGCTTCAGCTCCAGTGTTGACATTTTTCACTTTTAAACTGTTTATGCAATTAGCATAATTCCTGAGGACTCTGAAACGAAGAATGGCAGCTTTCCACTGATATGCAACACTTTAGATTTGTATTATGTTACTTATCAATGCAAAGTCAAAATGAAAAGCAACTTTTCTCCTTCTCAGAGTCTCAAGAGTTAAGAAGTTCTTTAATCCTGCACTTGTTAGTTATACTAATGGCATATGTTAACTAGTTACCGTTATAAAACCACTGACCAGCTCAGTGGCCTTGTGGTAGAGTGTCAGAATGGAAGGTCGTGAGTTCAAATCCAGGCAGAGGGACTCAATTATGAAGGTAAATATGTTGCAAAAAGGATGCACTTGTAGATTTGATGGAAGAACTTGTAATATAGAATGTGAGAACTTGCACACCAAAAATTTGTATCTGTGTGTAAAAATATTCTGCTGTAAAGTTTGACAAGCTAAATTACAACCGATAAATCCCCATTTGCATGTGTTCATTTAGAGGAACAACGTCAAATCTGTCATTACAACTGCTGAAATGTGCTTCTGTGTGTGCTGCGGGCGCAAATCACAAGTGCGCTACAACTGCGCTCTCAATTCTGACACATTCCTTGCGAGTAACTTGTGTCAAAACTGATCTGTGTCCAAAAATGGAACGGGGGGGGGGGGAGTCAATCAATTAGAGTGCAGCACTCAGAGGACTTGGTAAAGTTAGAAAGGTCTTCACAGATCAGGACTTCCTGCTTCAATAACTCTTCTGATAAACGTTCAAATGTGACAGCAAGTCTCTCAGTATTTTTTTTTATTAACAGAGAGTGAACCACAAATGCATTTCTAAAGAAAACAGTCATTTTTTTTCCTGCATTTTAATGAGAAATGATCTCTTCGTGCTGCAAAAGCCTGTCCAGCTGCCACAGCCCCAGCAGCCACGCTCCTTGGAAGAAAGGAGAGGCGAGGAGCCCGCTGAGCGAGGGCAAAGCGCAGCTGTCGTTGACCCAGCCGCTGGGGCTCTTCGCCTCTCCTTTCCTCCGTGGAGCGCGGGGCTGTGACGGCCCCAGCTGATAACGGGGATTAAAAAAGTTGATCTAATGTGATCTTTATGACATTTTCAAAAGTCCCCCTGGCTCCAGACATTTGGTTTCCAGAATAGTGCATTTATTTGATGGCAGCAACAGGGTGACATCAACAAAAATGAAAGATGCTTGGAGCGAGGAGTTGGGCATAGAGATAACAGAATCTATGTGGGAAAAGTGTTTATCCAAGATTCACTCGTGCTCAGTTAACAGTAGACACCAACTCATACAATTTAAAATCATCCATCGGCTTACGGCAACTACGGTTGCACAAAATATATCCTTCAATTACTCCCATTTGTGATAAATGTAAAATATCCGAAAGCACATTGGCTCATGCTTTTTGGTCTTGTCCCTCATTGGCTGGCTTCTGGAACAGTATATTTGACTGGTATTCCAAAGCTTATGGTTGCTTTATTCCACCCGATGAAGAGCTCGCCATTTTTGGCTGCGTACGTACTAGAGCTATCCCAACTGTAATGCAACAGCCACTAGAACTTGGGTTAATGACCGCAAAAAGACAAATTTAGCGAGAATGGAAATCTACGGCTTCTCCATACTTTAAAGCGTGGCTCACTGACATGCTATCTCTCATCCACATGTAAAAAATTCGCCATGTCAGGACCGCCTCAATTAATATCCACAATAAACTCTGGACACCATTTCTAAATCACTTAAAGAAAGTTAAAGTTATTTAGCTCTGTATTGAGACTGCATTTTTCTTCTATTTATGTCTTGTTTGGACGGCCTGTGAATAAATATTGAATAGAATGTAACTGGCAATTGCTTATTTACTTGTTTTTTTATATTCTGTTTTGTAATGGTCTAAAGAGCACCTGAACTGTTTGTTTTGCCTGTTTGATTTTGTACACTTGAAAATGAAAATAAAATATTGAAAAAAAAGAAAGAAAAAAAAAAGTTGATCTAATGTAATCTATTTTTTCAAATGTTGATACATATGATTTATAATAAAGGTGCTCAATAGCCCTGGCCCTGCTACAACAAACATGATTTTCCTACTGACCGTCCGTTGGCAGCCATCTCGAAGCATGTCTGCATTTACAGCACGAAGAGATCATTTCTCATTAAATTGCAGGGAAAAAAATGACTTCTTTTTTTTTAGAAATGCATTTGTAGTAGATGGGCCTGGACATGTGCTGGTTTAGGCAGGGGAACTTTCTGTGCCATGCATGATTTAAAACTATGACATCTTAGTGTATTAACAACAGTAACCTTGGAAACAGTGGTCCCAGCTCTTTTACGGTCATTGACCAGCTCCTCCTGTGTAGTCCTCGGCTGAGTCCTCAGCGTCTTTCAGATCATTGAGACCCCATAAGGTGAGATCTTGTCACTAGAGTTCCAGTCAGAGGGAGATTTATAGTCTTTTTTAGCTTCTTCCATTTTCTAATAATTGCTTCAGCAGTGGACCTTTTTTTTCACCAAGCTGTTTGGCAATTGCCCTGTTGCTCTTTCCAGTCTTGTGGTGGTGCCTTTGGGTAGCCTCTAGGTCTTGGGCATGTTAGCAGTTGGAGTCTTACTGATTCTATAGGGTGGACAGGTGTCTTTATGCAGCTAATGACCTCAAGCAGTTGCTTCTAATTTCGGATGATAAGTGGAGTGGAGTTCAACTATTTAAAGGCAGACTAACAGGTCTTGTGTCAGAACTCTACCTGATAGGCAGGTGTTCAAATACATATTTGCAGCTGTAGCATATGAAAAAAATATTGAAAAAAAACATGCAATGTGATTTCTCGATTTTTTATTTTTTTATTTTTTTTCTCTCTCCGTGGATATGCACCTAAGAGGAAATTGTCTGACCTCTCCATGATGTCTCAGTGGGAGAACTTGCAAAATCACAGGGTGTTCAAATACTCATTTGTACAGGATATTCCTGATGAATATGAAAACATTGTGTGCTTTTTTTATTCTTTTCTTGTGTTATCTTTTAGCATGTTCACGGCTCCCCAGTGTGCTCAATGCACATGTGTCAGAACAGGCAAGAAAAGATGTGTTTCAGCTAGGAGAGACCATACTCTTCACATGTGACACTGGTTTCACATCAGACCTGCCCATTAAATATGTGTGCAGCAGTGAAGGCTGGGTGACTCTCCGTCAGGAATCTTGCTACTGTGAGTGAAATATATTTCCATTGTTCCATGTACTATTTGATCACAAAGTTTATCCGGATTATCATTTAAAAATAACTTGATTAAAGATGTTCAGCAGGCACATGCACAATCAAGATCACTACAAGTTTGTATTTATGGTACACTAATTATTTTATAATTTAAAACTTTCCTAGAAGATAAAAAATAGTCTTAGAGATAAACATGCATTGTATTTAAAATTCATAAGCTCATGGGTCATAGGTCATGTCCTAATATTCGGCTGCGATGATCCTGACAAACGTCTAAATGGCAGTTCAGTGCTGATCTGTGACAGAGATGGACAGTGGAATCAACCAGTACCCTCTTGTGAAGGTAAATACAGACTAGAGTACAACTGATTTGAAATCATCTTAATTTTCTAAGCAAAGAACAGCAGCAATAATGAGACATACATACATACATACAAGAAAGTCAACCAAAACTGTTAATTGCAAATTGAATGTTTAGACACAGGACTTTGGAGTTCAGCCTTCCCATCATGCACCAGTATGTTTGTTTTAATGTTGTGGGAGATTAAAAAAAATATTTTGGGTTGCATAGTTCTGATGACTTAGAATGGCAAATCATTTTTAAAAGTGCTTTACTATTTCCTTGATATATGTAATTGAAAATCAATAAATTTGTGTTCTTTATAACAGAAACGTGTGAGATGCCAAACATACCACAAATTCTAGAGGGAAGAAGAGCTACGAAGGGACAAAAGTTAAGGTTTGAATGCAATCAGCGAGGAAAATTCCTTCAAGGGAATGCAGAGATTGAATGTTTGGAAAGTGGAGCTTGGAGTGTTAAACTTCCAAGATGTGGAGGTAAATGATCATTTCTGTGCACTTTCATGTGTTTGATGTGATTTATTTTTCCTAAAAGAGCTCCTTGTTTAGTACAAGTTTTAACAGGCAATGAAATGTTAATTAATTCAAATGAACAGGCCAAAAAAGGGGAAAACATCTCAGTTGTCTAGAGTTCTGTCAGCCAATAGATTGGTAAATGGCAAGAACGATTTAGAACAGGTTGTAACATAGAGTAAAAGTGGGACCCAGTGACTTTTTGATGAACACCTAGAATCAAGAAATAAAAAATCAAAAGTGTTTTCATACTGCATTCTGTCTTTCAGTTACAAACATTTACTGACCCAGACGTTCACATTAAATCAACCTTTTAGCTAGGTTGTTTTCTTTGTTTCTGTTTTTATGTCAATCCACTTTTACGAAAGTTCAAATTTTGAAATTGAAAAAAAAACATCCACAGGATTTATCTAAAAATGGATTAGATATAATAATAATAATAATAATAATAATAATAATAATAATAATAATAATAATAATAATAATAATGGATTAGATTTATCTGCGCTTTTCCAGACACTCAAAGCGCTTACAGTGTGTCCATTATTCATTCACTCCTCATTCATACTTGGTGATGGTAACTACAGAAGTAGCCACAGCTGCCCTGGGGCAGACTGACAGAGGCGTGGCTGCCAGTTCGTGCTTACGGCCTAATCAAACAAACACTAATGCCCGTTTGTCTAAATACACACACCACTGTAACTAACCCTATGCTTTCCATGTGCGTCTCACGAGTACTCTTTGAATTTTAACCTTCTACTAGATTGTGAAATGAAATCTTGAATTAGTCCAACATCAAAATTAAGGTCAAATTTTTATTTACTGCTGATAAACATTACTGAAAATCTTTTTAAATTTCCCACATTCTTTTAGATAAACGCCTGTGTTCACCTCCACCCCCAATTGAATATGGAGATATAATGACAATTAAACCTGAATACCAAGAGGGTGAGACAGTTGAATATATTTGTCCAAACTACTATATATTGGAAGAAAGACCAAGACTAACCTGCAGGAATGGACGATGGACTGTGTACGATGCATCAGTAAGTTCAGGTTCCTAACCTTTTTGTTTTTAGGATCCTCAGCTCTTACTTTTCACAAAAAACATAATAATATTTCTGACAATATTCTAAATTACATTATAAGTGTATTATTAAGGAGTAAACCATATGAAAATGCTAAAAAGGTCACTGTTTTAGTGGTAACAAAATTGTAAATTATTAAAAAAATTAAATTAATAAAATGTACCAACAGAATCGTTGATTTAGAAAGCACTATAAAACATCACAACTCCTAGTATATCTGAACTCTTAACAACATTCAGTTAGGACATTGAATCTTACACTTTTCCTTAAAAAATTTTTAAATAATCCTAAAGCTAAAAGAAATTCAGATATACTTTTAACATTGGGGCCTGATTGCTCAGGATTAGGTTCCTGGCTCTGCTCCTTGGGGGGCGTTTCAAATTATTATGCACATTGTATTTAAGTGTTAAAACGATCAAGTTCTTTTTTTTTCAATAAAACTCATGGATAATATTGTGTCTCTGGGCTCTTTGGATCACTGACATCAATCTCAGACACCTGTGACATGTAGTTTGCCAGGTGAGTCCCATTAAAGGAAAACCTACTAAAGACGGACATTCAACATTGTTAGGAAGACCAACATGTTTAAGCAATAGGGGAAAGAAAAAGGATCTAAATGCCTTGGATATGGTATAAAAACCTTGGATATTTCAAGAAACTTGAAAGTGATCATCAGACTATTAAGAGATTTTAGGCTGATTTAGGCACACATGGGTTCGGGCATCAAATTAAGAGAGCAGCTGCTAAAATACCATTACAAAGTAGCAAACCCATATGTGAATCTGCTGATGTCTTTGAAGTCCCACTGACATCAAGGTGTAGGATCCTCCAGAGGCTTGCAGTTATACATTAACCTGTCGCAAAACAAAACTAACAATTCATTACCAAATCTTTAAGGAAAAACTAACAATACAACAAATGTATTACACATGCAAAGCAGGAATACTATTCAAAATTAATAGCTGACAATTATTCTAACCCAAAGATTATTTTTTCCACCATTGACCGACTAATCAATCCAATCTCTTCCAGCCCATGTTGTATTCTTAGCAGTTTAAAATGTAAAGAGTTTGCAGTCCACTTCACGTAAGGGTTAATGGCCGACGAAGTGTGCGTTTATTAATTTTTAACGCACACCGTGGAAGCCTGAACTGTCCGACGCGATATCACTTCTTTAAAACAACCTTTTGCTTCATCATCTGGAAAAAAACAAGCGGTAAGCGATTAACTTTCTCTCTGAACTGATGCTTTATTCAACCCATCGGGACGATCAGCATATATAAATCGCCGAATCTTGACTGCAGCGGTGGTGCTCCACGACTAACCTGCAGGAATGGACAATGGACTGGACGTGTAAGATGCATCAGTAAGTTCAACTTCATAACCTATTATTATTATTATTATTATTTAGGATCCTCAGCTCATATCTTTCACAAAAAACCTAATATTTCTGATGATAATCTAAATCACATTACAAGCACAATATGTAAGGGTCAATGGCAGACGAATTATGCACTATCACTTTTTAACGCACGCCGTGTAAGCCTGAACAGTCCAACGCAAAGTGTGATAACGCACACTTCAAAGGCCATCAACCCGCTTATACCATGGTCATGTACAAAAAAGAAATATTAACCAGTTTTAGTCCTTGATTCTTGTTTTTTTTTCCCGATTTGGATCGCTTTATTTACGAAAAGCGGACTATATGTTATTATGTTTTATACCATGGTCCGGGTGAATACTCGATTCTGATTGGCTGCTGGGTATGCATTAAAAAATGATAACCGCACGGTGAAAAAAGAAGTTCCGGTCGGCTAGCTTAAATGTTTTGTATCACTGCGCCGGCTTCTGTAAAACAACCTTTTGCTTCATCATCTGAGCAAAAACAAGCGGTAAGCGATTAACTTTCCCTCTGAATTGATGCTTTATTCAACCCATCGGGACGATCAGCATATATATATCGCCGAATCTTGACTGCAGCGGTGGTGCTGCGCGACGCGCAGCACCACCTATCCGTTTCTCTATCCTTGATTGCGCGACGCGGACTATATGTTACGTGATGCGGCGCGATGCGCCATGGATGGATGGATGGATTTTTGTGAGAAAAGCGATCCAAATCGAAAAAAAAACAAGAATTAAGGACTAAAACCTGGTTAATATGTATTGCTTTTGTAGGTGACCATGGTATAAGCGGGTTAATGGCCTTCGAAGTGTGCGGTTATTACTTTATAACGCACTTCGCGGAAGCAACCTCAGAGCATAGAGTAACATAGAGTAAAAGTGGGACCCAGTGACTTTTTGCTGAACACCTAGCATTAAAAAAAAAATAACAAAAGTGTTTTCATAATGCATTCTGTTTCCTAAAAACATTTACTGACCCAGACGTTCACATTAAATCAACTTTTTAGCTAGGTTGTTTTCTTTGTTTCTGTTTTTATGTCAATCCATTTTTACAAAAGTTGAAATTCTGAAATTGAAAAAGACATCCATGAGATTTATCTAATCACATAAACACTAATACCTGTTTGTCTAAATACACACAGCACTGTAACTAACCCTATTCTTTACTTTTCTTTATGTATGCCTCACGAGTACTCTTTTTGAATTTTTACCTTCTACTAGATTGTAAAAAATGAAACCTTGAATTAGTCCAACATCAAAATTAAATATGAATTTACAGCTGATAAACATTACTGAAAAATCTTTTTAAATTTCCTACATGCTTGTAGATAAACGCCTATGTTCCCCTCCACCCCCAATTGAAGATGGAGATATAATGAGAAGTAAACCTGAATACCAAGAGGGTGAGACAGTTTAATATGTTTGTCCAAGATACTATGTAATGGAAAGAGGGCAACGACTAACCTGCAGGAATGGATGATGGACTGGATACTGGCGCTCTTCTTCTGAGTGAAAACCACCTTGTGTACAGGCGTATTTCTGTTTACATTAAGCGCCATCTAATGTCAGGGAATGAAATTGCATGCTGGCTCGGCTCATCGTCAGCGAAAATCGCCTGGGTGTGAACACAAAAGACGTGGCGAAAAACGCTGGCGAATAACGCCTGGCGAATATTCGTCCCGGTGTGTACGGGCCTTAAGATTGTTGACCGGAACTTCTTTTTGGGGCGTGAGGTTAATACACACCGGCTGAAATCCGGCTGAACTTGCTTACACTGGGTATGTTGGTTCCAAAAGACCGGATATGAGTTGCCGTACTTACGCTGGACTTGGTAACCCTGGGTTAATGCACGTGCACGTCATGTACATAAAGACATTCTCAATGGATCGCCAATTTCCCCCCCACCCCCTAAGTCATGGAGTTAGCTATGGGAGACCAGAGAGACTGAATTCTTTCAAAGTTACTTGAACTTTGTGCTGACATTTTTTTAAGCTGATATGATCAAGCAGCAGATTTCTGTGTTGACTTATATTTTTCTTGTTTTTTTTTTCAATTTATTAAAATTGTTTTTTTAGCAATACAAAGAGTTATGAAAATGATAGATACTAATCCTCCTTCTATATCGAAAGCACTCAACACGCATGTTTTTTTAACCACCTGTTTTATATGTGGGATAAAAGTTACCTTAGAGTCGAAAATAACACCCAGGTTTCTGACTGTTTCTGAATTACTTAATGAAAGTTACTGTAGCTTCAGAAACTGTTTCTCTCTCTTAGCTTCATGACCAATAACTAAAATTTCAGTTTTTTCCTGGTTGAGCTGCAGAAAATTAATTGCCATCCTAAATTTCACATCTGAAATACAGTTAAAAAGTTCTTCTATTGGTCTTGTGTCATCTGTCATTGTGTCAGCTGGATATCATCAGCATAGCTATAAAAGCTGATGTTGTGGCTTCTGATGACATTCCCCAGAG
Source organism: Oryzias curvinotus (assembly GCA_023969325.1). NCBI lineage: Eukaryota > Metazoa > Chordata > Actinopteri > Beloniformes > Adrianichthyidae > Oryzias > Oryzias curvinotus. The sequence continues at coordinate 7,832,066 of CM043709.1, forward strand.
GAAGCATGTAAGTATTAAAAAGCAAGGGGCTAGGTTGGAAGAATAGCTTTTGATTTCTGTAAATATGACCTCCTATGGTAGCAAATTCAACAAACAATCATTTTTAGTTTATTTGGAATCTAGCATTGTGGATTTTCTTTTTTTAAATACTGTTATGAAGTTTGCTTAATAACCTTTAATGTATACTCTAAAGGTTTGTAACTTTGAATTGTGCTGACTGTGCACTATTAAAAGAAAAATTTAAAAAAAATACTTGCATGCGCAGCATCACGTAACATATAGTCCGATTTTGTGAGAAAAGCGATCCAAATCGAAAGAAAAACAAGAATTAAGGAATAAAACCTGGTTAATATGTATTGCTTTTGTAACTGACCATGGCCATGCGTTTATTACTTTTTAACACACTTCGCGGAAGCAACCAGGCTTTCACGGTGTGCGTTAAAAAGTAATAAACACACACTTTGTTGGCCATTAACCCTTACTTATTTCCTGTAAGCTCTGTCAGCCACCAATTGTCAGTTAATTGGGAATTAAAAACATTCAAGGCAGAAGACCACCATCATGGTTATACACACAAATTACATCAAACAGAATTTCTAAAATAAATAGGACCACAGAAATATATAGTTCTTTTTATTCAAGTGAAGACATAGAACTTTTAGTTTTAGTTCACTTTTAAATCCAGATAACTGAGTAGAGTTGCAGCAAATATGATTTAGAAAGGTCCTTATTTAAGACCTGAGCAGATTTTTTTTAATTTTAAATGTGATTACACAGTACTGATAAAATAGCTCGCCATCTGAGGACAGGTATGATACTCAAGAAACCCTTAATGTGAGTTGATTATCCAGAAATAAAACACTGTTCAAGAACTTTGATTACAGTATACATTTTTCAGGTCACAAACATTTATCCAGCCATGCACAAAAAGATAGCAAGTTTCAAAAGACTTGTTTGTGAGCAAAGTTCTCTGCAGCAGTCAATATTTGAAGTAAGACGGTCCTTGTGGGTGTATTTCAGTGCCATGCATCATGCAATGTTAGTGGGCAGTCCATGCGATGTGCAGTGGGATCCAGTGGAGAAAAACTCCTGAACTGTACCATAAACAGCAGCACTATCTCAGATCTCTGACACCATGAAACTGTGGCTGACTCTTTTGAGCTTTCAGCTTCTGAATCATCTGCAGGTCTCTTTGTCACAAAATGGTAAGTAAATCAACTGATCTCTTATCACTTTTCGTAATTCCATAGTTCTTGTTTTGTTTTTTGGTTTATTTGTTTTGTTTTTTTTAGCTAAACATTTGCTATCGTTGATCCTCATAATAAACCACACAGTCTTTTTTCTAGCACTTTTTGCAGCTGTCCAAGGTGTTTACAGGTAATCATCAGTAAAAACTGTTGTAGATCTCATCAAGCAAGATTTAGTGGTAAAAAATCTACTTGGAATTTTCATTGAATGAGTTGGAAAAGTGCTTGTGTACCAGAAAAATATGGGTGCAAGAGCAGACTAATGGTACAGTCAAAAGGAAAAAAAAAAAACAATAACTTCAGACTAGTGTGTTTAACGTACTGCATACAACAGACAGGGTAGTTGAAACACATTCAATCCAATTAACCTTTTAACACTGGAACTTTAGCTCATATTATTACATTCTTTCGACTACTGTTACTTCAGTCGATTATGAAATTTCAGCAGACTCTGAAGCAGGGGAAAGTGGCCTTGCATTAATATGTAGCACTGCACAGCAGTGAAGTGATTACCCAAGCAACGTAAATACCGTAAACTGATTCTGTGGCTTTGGGGCGTTAAATAAGACTTTACATTAGTAATGTGTTGCATATCAGTGCAAAGCTGATATAAAAAGCTGCAGCTTATTCACGTTGAGTTTGTTAGTGGTCAAGTAGCTAGGGTATATCAAAAAGCCTGTGTTATTTAGATGTTTGCCAACGACTTCTCAGGTGTTAAAGGGTTAAAAAAGTAACTTAGTTTCCATATTGAAACACAATAAAAAACATACTGTAAACATTGTTACACCAAAGTAAACAGTCTGGTTTCTTTTTACTTTTATTTGTGATTTATGAATATGATTAACTTGTCATTTAATGGAAGTTTCTTTTAACCTTTTATGTTATGTTTTATGAATGAATGAATGAATGAAAATGAATAGAAACACTTGTCTTTTGTCAGGCCAAAGTTGAATTTTTTTTTTCTTAATCTGTCCTGCCTGGATAAATAAAGGTTAAATAAAGAAAATAAGACAGCAAATAATATTCATACGTAAGTAATTTTCATTGAGACCATAGAGCTTTGAGCTTCATGTGTTTTTTTTACTGTCTGACTGGCCTGTACTGTCTGACCCATTTGTAAATTCAACCAGACTTTTACATTGACTTGTCTTGCCCAGTCTCACTTTTTTGAAATGTTGTATAATGAGTGGAGTAACTTATGTGCACCTCCAACTAAAGTATTATTGTAACCATGCAGATGCTTCTCAAGAGTTTACAGTAAAACATTGGTTAATGAAGCACATGACAAAACACCAAAGACAAAATCAGGTCTAACTAACAAGTACTGTCACAAGAATTTGTCAGTCACAGATTCTGCAAGTTGTCCCACTTAAAAAAGTGAGAGGTCTGTAGCGTGTACCATATGGGGCAGAAGTTTTGCTCAGGCGGTAGAGCAGGTCATCCAACAACCAAAGGGTTGGGGGATTAATCCCTGCTCTACCCAGCCAGCCGTCACCCCCCTGAGCGCGGCCGGCCTGCAGCCCACCGGACCCCCCCAGGTTGAGCCAGAATGCGGAGAAGAATTTCCCCATTGTGGGATAAATGAAGTCTCAATTGTTATTATTATTGTTATATGTATACTTCAAAGTCAATCCAAAGTCAATAGGAAAAGAAACTTTTTTCTTTCTCAGAGTCTCAAGAGTTAAGACATTCTTCTATCCTACACTTGTTAGTTATACTAAAGGCACATGTTAACTAGTTATCATTATAAAACCACTGACCAATTCAGTGACCTTGTGGTAGAGTGTCAGACTGGAAGGTCGTGAGTTCAAATCCAGGCCGAGGGACTCAGTGCCTCCCTGCTTGACACTCACCCTTAAGGGGTTGGATTTTGGGGGTTATACCACCAAATGGTTAGCAGCTAACCCAAGGGGATGGGTCAAACATGGAGAACACTTAGGTGTGTGACAGAAAATGGGACTTTAACTGTAAAAGACTTTAGATGGGCCTGGACATGTCCTGGTTTAAGCAGGGGAACCTTCTGTGCATGGTTTCAGATGATGACGTCTTAGTGTATTACCAGCAGTAACCTTGGAAACAATGGTCCCAGCTCTTTTAACCCTTGTGCTATCCTAGGCAATTTAACATTTGGAGTGGGGTCATCTGGACCCCGCAAGACAGTGCACTAAACCTTTTTTCTTTAATGATTTGTGATCTTCAACGGCAGCCATGGATTACAGGAAATCCTCTTCACCTTTACCCACCTGTGTCATGCTAGGGAGAACACGTCAACATAAGTATCGGTTCGTCTGGACCCCATAGGATGGCACAAGGGTTGATGTCATTGGCCAGCTCCTCCAGTCAGAGGGAGATTTATAGTCTTGTTTAGCTTCTTCCATTTTCTAATAATTGGTTCAACAGTGGATATTTTTTTCACCAAGCTGTTTGGCCATTGCCCTGTTGCTCTTTCCAGTCTTGTGGAGGTGCCTTTGGGTAGCCCCTAGGTCTTGGGCATGTTAGCAGTTGGAGTCTTACTGATTCTATAGGGTGGACAGGTGTCTTTATGCAGCTAATGACCTCAAGCAGTTGCTTCTAATTTCGGATGATAAGTGGAGTGGAGTTCAACTATTTAAAGGCAGACTAACAGGTCCTTAAGTGTCTGATAGGCAGGTGTTCAAAAACATATTTGCACCTGTAGCATATGAAAAAATATAAAAAAAAAAAAAATAAAAAAAAAAACGTGCAATGTGATTTCTAGATTTTTTATTTTTTAGATTTTGTCTCTCACAGTGGGCATGCACCTAAGATGAAAATGTCTGACCTCTCCATGATGTCTCAGTGGGAGAACTTGCAAATTCAAATACTCATTTGTACAGGATATTCCTGATGAATATGAAAACATTGTGTGAGTTTTTTCTTTTCTTTTTATCTTTTAGCATGTTCACGGCTCCCCGGTGTGCTCAATGCACATGTGTCAGAACAGAGCAGAAAAGATGTGTATCAGCTAGGAGAGACCATACTCTTCACATGTGACACTGGTTTCACATCAGACCTGCCCATTAAATATGTGTGCAGCAGTGAAGGCTGGGTGACTCTCCGTCAGGAATCTTGCTACTGTGAGTGAAATATATTTCCATTGTTCCATGTACTATTTGATCACAAAGTTTATCCGGATTATCATTTAAAAATAACTTGATTAAAGATGTTCAGCAGGCACATGCACAATCAAGATCACTACAAGTTTGTATTTATGGTACACTAATTATTTTATAATTTAAAACTTTCCTAGAAGATAAAAATAGTCTTAGAGATAAACATGCATTGTATTTAAAATTCATAACTGCTTAATCAGTACTGTGTTATCAGCATCCACAGCCAGCTGTGAGCACCCCTCTGCTCATGTAGGGCTCAGAATTAATGGGTTACCAGAAAACAACAGTCCAATACCTCCTGGTCATGTCCTAATATTCAGCTGTGATGATCCTGACAAACGTCTAAATGGCAGTTCAGTGTTGATCTGCGACAGAGACGGACAGTGGAATCAACCAGTACCCTCTTGTGAAGGTAAATACAGACTAGAGTACAACTGATTTGAAATCATCTTAATTTAATTTTCTAAGCAAAGAACAGCAACAATTATGAGAGCATGAGATGTATTTGAACTGTCTTTCTCAGTAATCATAAAAACAATTTAAAAAGCGCAGTTGAACTTAAAATTTATACATACGAGAGAGTCAACCACAACTGTTAAATCAGAAAGGAAAACAATGTTTTGTTCTAGTTTGATTCATTCTTTCTTACGAACACATGAAACTTGTGTGATACCACATCATTTATTTAAAGCTGGACCATTGCATCAGTAAAGCTCAGTCAAACCTGGACCTTTGTTAATATTATTGCCCATATTATTATTATGTTTAACATATTATTGTTAAACCTAATACACAATTATTTTAAATGGTTTATTTCAAGCAATCAAATAAGAATAATATACAAAAACATTACAATCATCAGCTATCCATTCATACAATGAGGAATCAAAATGTATTGCTTGAAAGGGAGTGGAAGGAAGTAAACTTGCAACCTCACCCCTGTTCTACCGTAACCTTTTTATTACATGATTTAACATTATCCGGTTCCTAACTTTTATCAGTCAGAATTAAGAATCCTTAGGTATCAATAAATCACATGACAAAGATAAATTACTTTATTATGGTAAAAATAACTATTTTGGAAAACTACATGGCAAATGCAGATCAGTTATCTAAGATATATACAGATTATGTTCATTATAAAAATCATGTATATGATTACAAAATTATACTATATCAGAAACATAGACATAACACTGTTTCAAAAATCTTCATAGCAAAAATTGATCAAGTTTTAAAAGATAACAATATTATAATTTTTTTGGAGCAAGTGAAGAAATATTCCTAGACATCAATTTAGCCGTCTTCAATAATTGATTAAGCATTAAGCATCTTCAACATTCCTTCTCATGATGTGGCTGGAATAATATACAGGAACATGTGTGCAGAATATGAACTGGAAACCCCAAAGTCAAAATGGGAAAAACCTCTGAAGGTGGTAGAGACTGAAAGGGCAAAGATACTGTGGGATTAGGAGAACCAACCAAACTATGTAGTACTAGATAAAAAACAGAGGAAAGCCGTTGTGGTGGATGTTGCAGTACAGAGTGACGGAAACATCAGGAAGAAGGAACATGAGAAACTGAAGAAATACTGGACTCAAAGAAGAACTGGAGAAAGGATGGATAGAGGAAAAAAAAATAATAATATATATACATATATATATATTTAGGGGGAAATGTAGCCTACTAGCGCACAGTAGTTTTTTTGCAATGCCAAGTTGTGGCTCCTGTAGGAAAGAAGTCTTTTCGCCTTGGAGATTTCTTCCATGCGTGTTCAGAAAATAGGGAAAAGAAGACCAGAATTCGAACAGATAAAAATACAGAGTTTTATTTCCCTAATAAAGAGTTCTAGAACAAATTAAAAACAGATCATCTGGGTTCTCAGAGTTCCGAAGCCTGCAAAATGCAGAAAGTTACATGCGATTTAGACGCAGCCATGCTGAGAACAAAGAAATTCTTTCAGTGCAGACTTTTAACATGTGGGCAGAGTCTCCTCCTCTTACACCTCATGATTAGTTAATTTTTTAAATGTTTTTTTTAATACAATCTTAAATCATACCCTTTTATTGTTTGTTTTTTTCATTGATTAGAGAACTGAAACATATGACTCTTTAGCATTAAAAGTTGCAGACTCCTGTTCTTGTGAATAACAGTGTTTAACCCTGGCTGGAACTCGGTTTATTTATTTGTCATGTTATTTTAAAAGTGATTTGAAATATAATAGATAATGTTAGTGTTTTGTAAGTGTATATCTTTACTCTGTAATTTTGTTCTGTCCTAATTTATTTTTTTGTTTTTTTTTAAGCATTCATTTCAAAGTTTCACTGTTGCCGGTTTTTTTCAGCCGTGAAATGCCAATCGCTCACGGTAAATGACAGAATCTTGGTGACTGGAGATCCAGAGGATGGAACGTATGGCAACGCTCTTCTATTCAGCTGCAAATCCCGCAGTGAGATTTTAAAAGGACCGACTGAGATTTATTGCGATGAGTCGGGTAAATGGAGTGGAGAAGTCCCTGAATGCATAGGTACAGTAGTGCTGTCACTTGCAAAGAATCGAATCATCTCTGCAAATAATTTTGACATATATATGGTGAAATCAAAAAAACCTTACAAATTACATATTTGATATATCTCTGTTCTACTAAAAAAGTAACTAAAAACAACAATAATTTAATAAGTTACCGAATACAAAGACAAAATATGAAAAAAGGATAACTGAAGAAAAATTAGGTGCTCTGGTCAAGAAACAATCACTTGTTGAAAAATGGATCGGTGCCTTTAAATACTGTATATCTTTAAATCCTAACTGTATTTTGATCTTGTAAGACAGACTAGGTCTGTCTTACAAGATAGTGGGATGTTAAAGCTAATCGAATATAAATTTGTATGAATATAGAGGTATGTGGTCTAAAGCAATGTTTTTCAACCAGTGTGCCGCGGCACACTAGTGTGTCGTGGGAGATGGTCAAGTGTGCCGTGGGAAATTGCCCTCATTAACTGATCTAAAACATTTACGATCTCCAGGATTTCAGCTCTTTGTTCATCCAAACAAGCCCTGATAAAACACTAAGAAATAAGGAATATGACAGATCATAACATACTTTTTTCTTTGTGTTTATTTGATTCTATTAAAGACATTTTGATAAAAATAACGGTACCAATTTAGCTGCAGCTTCCTCTCCGCTTTAAAAAAGTAACGCCCCTTTAACTGTCTCCACCAATCATTCTTGGATTCTGAATCACGTGTCATCAGTCTGACTAATCAGAAGTGGTTAAAGTCTTCCCTTCCTTGTTCTGCATTCTGCTGATAAAGCTCGTCTTTAGCGGTGTAGCTTTCCATAGAATCCGGTGTCAGATCGTGGAACAAGTGCTCAAAACAATAAAGCTCAGAGACGCTGGTCTTTCTGCATTCGGTGGATAATTGAACTACATCTCCCATGATGCATTGGGTTAAAAGTAACAGCGTGGGGCTCGGCGCACAATTAGTCTCTCCTCTTAAAGTCTTGAAACCACAACGAACAAAAATCTTAACTTAACTTAACTTTTATTACATATTTTAGATAAAAAAAACAGCTGCAGCTTCCAGCTTTTTCTGCCACAATTATAAAAGAAAAAAAAAAAATGAATGTGAGATTGTGGAGGAACTGTAGATCAAAACAGACTGAGTTTCTCCCGTTTTTCTTTTTTTCTTTTTGAATGCTGGTGTGCCGCGGGATTTTTGTCAAGGTTTAAGTGTGCCGCGGCTCAAAAAAGGTTGAAAAACACTGGTCTAAAGAATAATTAAAATCAATGCAACCATTATCTTTCACTTCAGTCTGGGGTCAAGACTGCAAAACTGGCTTATTATGAGGGTTCCCAGACCTGCCTTCTCCCAAATACTTAAACTATGTTTGTTTTTTTTAATTTATTGATACAACCAAAAATCCTCCCCTATATATATATATATATATATATATATATATATATATATATATATATATATATATATATATATATATATATATATATCAGTGACGTGCGCTGAGGTTAATGGCTGGTGAGGCACTGACGTCATCAGTCATATTTACAAACATATGAACCATACTGAGTAACCTATTCACCATTTGATTGACAACAGTTAACGTGTTTTGTTTAAAATATAATTTCAACATGTTTTTTTCCATATACAGTGATCCCTTGCTATAACACGGTTTACTTTTCACGGTTTCGGTACTTCACGGATTTGCATCGTGCATTGTGTTCTGCATTCTGATTGGCTAAAAAATCACTCCGCTTCTTCTCTACCTGTGCGTCAATAACGTTGCAGTTTAATATGTGCACGTACGTAAAACAGCAAATTCTCTTGATGGTGGCATGTCAGTGTATAAGGATCTTTTTGCAAAGCAGAAAAAAGAGCGACAACAACTGCCTATCACTGTCTTCTTCTCCCGAACAAACACAGCTGCACCGCGGCTTCAGAAGTCAGGATGCAGCGGCTGCAACACCTGAGTCACTATTTGTCCCACTGTACTTTGTATTTTTTTCATAATAATTTTACATTTTCTCCCGTTTCATCTAATCACTCGGGTCGCGGTGGGCGGGGCTAATCTCCGCGATTTCAAGCCTTCTGCTCACATTGATTATTAAAAATTATTATTTGACAGTACAGTACAGAAGTTATTTGTCTAAAAAACGTTTCTAAAGCAACAAACATATTATCATCTTACCTTTACTTGTAAATAAAGTCCATAAGCCGCTCCTTCTGAAGAAAATGACTTGCCGCTTGCTATCACTTCAATTACTTTTTAGTGTCATAATCTCAGGGCTCACCGGCGCCCCCTAACATGAGGCACGAGAACTCCTGGCCTCACCCAGCGGCTTTTTGGCCGGCGTTTAGCGCTCAGCACAAGAAACACGTCCCTCACATACAGTTATTTATCAAAACAAACACTGTACATCATATACATCTGCTAAATTATGTAAACTCAGCTCATATAGTACAAGTGATTGAACCGACATACAGAGAGACAGCAGTACCGTCTGAATGCATAGGTATTGCGCAATCCAAGGTGAGGCTCAGCGGGCTGGTGCCTCATCGCATGTCGCTTCTTAGTATCTGAACGGCAAATGCGGAAATTCAGCGATTTTGAAAAGAAAAACACCCAAAAATAGTACATTTAAATGGAAAATGACTGCAAAGCACAAATTACTGATTAAATATAATAAATGAATTTACTTTTTCTCTTTTCTTCCCATAATGACAGGTGAGGCACAGCCTCACCTGCCTCCCCTGACTGCACGTCACTGATATATATATATATATATATATATATAAAAGGGTTAGGGTTAACCTTATACATAAGGTTTCTTTGTTTGGACTAGTTCCAACAATCTAACAAATAATCCTCTCTGTTTTTTTATTTTTATTTTTTATTTATCAAATCCAGCAATACAATGTTCAGTGAATTTGCCACCAATCCAGGGAACAACATTTAACCGTAATGACACAAACGTGTTCTCACCTGGTGACACATTAACAGTCACATGTGAGGGGGATCGCTGGATTGTAGACATGAAAACAACCAGGACAGTTGTTACCTGCAAGGATACTGGAGAATGGGACATCACACCGGAATGCAAAGGTAAAGAAAAAATGAAATTATTGAACTTCAAACAACAGAAATATGAAGTTTTCTTAATTATTGCATTCTCTTTTTCTAGATATTACATGTGATGTAGTCCGGCGAGACCGATATCTGTTTTCCTTTTTTATTCCATGGGGACAAAGTAGAGTAAATGGCCGTGCAAATTATTCTTGCAAATCTGGCTTTGAGAAACCACATGGTGTTACTCATGCTATATGTACCAGAGATGGATGGATGCCTGAGCGACTTTGTGAAGGTATTATGACAGCCACGATGTTACTTTTAAGTAGCCTTTTTTTAGAGAAATTTGCCTTTACTAATTTGGAAAAAAAAGAATACAATAAAATGCCACTGATTGGACTCTTTATTTGAAAAATAATGAAACAAGTTTATAAACGTAGAAGAAAACACAGCAACTGCTGTTGGTTTTAGACATTTCTATGTTACAACAGTATACTTTTTATTTGGGAAAAAGACAATGTTTCAGTGCAGACATTTTTGGGTTTTTTTTTGCATACTTTTATTATTTTGTTCTTTTGTAAAAGAGATTTGTGGCAGCAAAACCTTTCTGCGTGGGTTAAAAATATTCGACTGTAACAGCTATTTTGCAAACTTGCACAGATAGTTTGTGTCTTCAGAAATGATTTTAAGGTCATCATAACACAGATATATACCCGTATTTTCACGACCATAATGCGCACTTAAAAGTCTTACATTTTCTCCAATCTTTGCTAGGTTGATTTCTTTGTTTCTGTTTTTATGTCAATCCATTTTTACAAAAATTGAAATTCTGAAATTGAAAAAGTCATCCATGGGATTTATCTAATCAAGCAAACCCTAATCCCTGTTTGTCTAAATACACATAGTACTGTAACTAACCCTATTCTTTTTATATGTGTCTCGAATACTCTTTTTAACTTGTAGCCTTCTATAAAATAGTGAAATGGAACCTTGAATTAGTCCAACAACAAAATTAAGTAGGAATTTTTATTCACAGCTGATAAACATCATCAAAAATCTTTTTAAATTTCCCACATTCTTGCAGCTAAATACCGATGTTCCCCTCCACCCCTAATTGAAGATGGAGATATAAAGAGAATTAAACCTGAATACGAAGAGGGTGAGACAGTTGAATATGTTTGTCCAAGACACTATGCAATGGAAGGAGGGCCACGGCTAACCTGCAGGAATGGACAATGGACTGGACGTGTAAGATGCATCAGTAAGTTCGACTTAATCATCTATTTTTTTTTTTAGGATCCTCAGCTCTTGTTTTTCAAAACAAGCATAATAATATTTCTGATAATATTCTAAATCACATTACAAGTGTATTATTAAGGAGTAAACAACATGAATATGCTAAAAACCTCACTGTTCTAGCGGTAACAAAAATGTACATTATTAAAAACATTAACTTAAAAAAATGTCCAACAGAATCATTGATTTAGAAAGCACTATAAAACATCTCATTCCATTTAAGGAAAACCTGCTAAAGAAGAACATTCAACATTGTTAGGAAGACCAACATGTTCAAGCAATATGGGAAAAAAAAGGATCTCTCTGCTGCCAAACAGCGTGAAATAGTTAAATACCTTAGACATGGTATAAAAACCTTTGGATATTTCAAGAAACTTAAACGTGATCATCATTGTATTAAGAGATTTGAGGCTGATTCAGGCACACATGGGTTCGGGCATCAAATTAAGAGAGCAGCTGCTAAAATACCATTACAAAGCAGCAAACCCATATGTGAATCTGCTGATGTATTTGGAGTCCCACGAACATCAAGGTGTAGGATCCTGCAGAGGCTTGCATTTATACATTTACCTTCTATTCTATACTTCTATACTTCTAAATGGTGGCAGTGGGCCCAGAAATACAGAAGGACTAATTTTCAAACAGTCTTGTTCATGTATGATTCCCATATATCTTTGGATGGTCCAGATGGATGGAGGAAAAGGTGATTGGCGGATGGTCACACTGTCCTAACACGGTTCTAATGTCAGCAAGTGACAGAGTCAGATTTTGGGCCAGAATTATGTGGAGAGAGCTGGTCAACCACTTAAGCATCCCTGTAGGTGTGAAAAATTACTTCTAAAAAGTATGTGGAGTTTCTGATTGACCACTGACCCGTAACAAAACCATCTTCATGCATGATAATGCACCATCTCACCATCTTCATCATTGGCTGCTATGAGCAGCTATGGGCGGCCGTGGTGCAGCTGTAGGGCGGTCGACCCATGATTGTAATATTGCAGGTTCGATTCCTTGATGCCTTGCACGCATGTGTCGAAGTGTCCTTTGGCAAGACACTGAACCCCACCTTGCCTCTGGTGGGAGGTTGGCGCCAGTGTTCGGCAGCGAAGCCGTCACCAGTGTGTGAATGTGTGTGTGCATGGATGAATGGGTCTGTGACTGTAGGCTTTGGGAATTGGAAAAAGGGTAGAAAGCACTTTATAAGTATACGCCATTTATCATAAAAATGAAATAAACTGATGGAATGGCCCCCATTGTCCTTTGACCTCCACACTTTTGAGAATCTCTGAAGCATCCTCAAGCAATCTATGATATGGATGCAAGAATTGTGAAGCTGCAACAGCTGTGAATCTGTCCCACGTTAAAGTGTAACTTGACCTTAAGATTTTGATCTTCTATTTTTGATTTCAGTAAATATGATCTCCTATGGCAGCAGATTCAACAAACGACCCTTTTTAGTTTCTTTAGAATCTAATGTTGCAGATTTTGTTTGCTCAACATTTACTATATACTTTAAAGATTTGTAACTTGAAAATTATGCTGTGCACTGAGTAATAGAAAAATGATTTTAAAAAATTACTTGCATAAGAATTTTGAACGCATTGTATATTAGATAAATACATTTCTCTAAATTTTATGAAGTGCCATCTTAATTACAAAAAAAATATGAGAAATATGTTTGGTGTTATGTGTGTGTTTGTTATTTTTTTTTTTTCAAATATTTTTTACTATAATAAAACACAATTTATTTCTGTTCCAGAACCTTGCATCGTGACTAAAGAAGAGATGGACAGAAATAATGTACAGCATCCTAAAGATTCGCTGGACAAAATATATTCAGAACATAACCATAACCTTACATTCAGATGTAAATCTGGAAAAAGACATGATGGTAGGGTTGCTATGCGCCAGCAGTGCATTGAGGGTGTGATTCAGTTACCCACCTGTGTGTAGAAGGCTTTCAAAGAGCTTGGTATGATTAATCCAGCCTCACAAGCTTATAATATGCAATGAGCCATTAATATTACACTTCTGTAGACAGATTAATTTATTTCAGATTCAAAATCAAATTATTAAAAAGCTTTTTAACACATTTTATTTGTTTGTGGTTATCAATTTTATCATTGAAGATCAAAATGTCTTGTAACAGCAAATATTCTAATGTCCTATTCTAATGTCCTATACACAGAATTAAAATATAAATTTTCTTAAATGTATTGTCTATTTTGTGTGCAAATCATTTAGTAGATGTCAAATATTTAAAGAAACAATCCTTTGCTCTATACTTTTAAAGGACCAATACCACTTAAAATCAATTTGTTGAGCTTTTAAGTGTATTGTAATTTTCATTCCTCACAAATAGAAGCAATACTTTGATCCATTCACGCATTTCTGAGTATTCCTCTAAAAACCTGCACTCTGAGAACCAGCTCATCCCAATCCAGAAAAACGAGCGGGTTCTCATGATCTGATATAGACAGCTGAGAACAGCCCCTTCCAGGTAGAGTCTGCACTGCCAGCATCGCCCCCAGGCTAACACAAACACTTACTTTCTCTGCTGAGCTAGTGGTGATTGGCAAAAACTCTTTCCTTTTATTTGCACAATATTCAAATCCATCTTTGCAAAAGTTTAGATGTTTGTTTTCGTGGGCAAGATCCAGATGTCATGAAATGGGCGGCACCCACATGGAGCGAAAGCCGGTGCCCAAATTTCATTTTAAAAGTTGTTCTTTTTTGTGCCAAAGGTAATATATTATCATATGCATGGACATTGTTTCCTACAAAAGGTTTAAGAATTGCATGGTATAGACCAGGGTCATCAATATGGTGCCCACAGGCACCAAGTCGCCCCCAGTGGCCACATAAGTCGCCAGCAAGCCTGTTCTACAGACAACTCACCACTGAGCTGTGTCTAAAGTTTACTTTTATTATGTTGCTATTCTTTTTAAATCCCACTTGTATACAAACTTATATAGATTTGAAAATTACAATATTTTAAAAATATGTTCATTATAGTTCTCCCGCTTATTCCCGTTTCAATATTCATGGTTTCACATGCACTGATTGAGATGCAGCGGGAATATTTGAAGAAGGGGGCGGAGATGAAGAGCCGGCCGGCCTGTCGACTTCCAACAGCTGGTTCCTGAATCGCTGTAACTGTAGTTTGTGTCCCTGCATGGAGAAATGACATCAGCTGATTTGGAACCAGCCAGATGTGCCAAAGAAGATAATCGCAGAGAATAATTATCATCCGGATGAGTGAATGATGAATGAACCCGGCCTTTTCTGGAAGAGGCGACACTCAAAACACCCTGCTGCTGGACTGACGCGCCTTGCCTGACGCTTAAATCGCGCGGATGGATCTCTCGTACTGAACTGATAAAAGAGGAAACACGAGGCACAGAGTGACAGATTGACACTCCCACTATGGTTCTGTCAATTGCTCTGAATACATAAATACAACTCTTTATGTTGATCAATAACCGTGCATTGTGGCTCAAGAACAGACATACTGTTGTGGCTTTTAACCCTGGTTTGATAAGATATATGTACAACATAATGATCACATTACTTTCAAATGTAAAAATGGGCAGATTTGTGACCAAACAGCAGAAGAGTGACATAAAAATTTTAGGGGCTGCATATTCACATCAATATTTGTTCCCCTTCTAGCTCCTGCTGTGTTGATGGTTTTCAATGTAAGTTTATTCTCAGCAGTTTGCTGGCTGTGGTCACTCTTTGAAGGTTTCTTTTAGCCGCTGCTATTTCCAAACCAACCAATACAGCAAAATGTTCTCTTGATAAAAGCTGAATAAAACATTAAAATATGTTTTCATGAACATTAAATGACAAGTTTCTTTTTGTTGGTGCCAATGCAGTTGACCCAGGAGTCTCTTTTTAGGTTGCTCTCTGAGAACAAAAAGTCTGGGCATCTTTTCTTCCCTCACAACCCAGTCCCAGATGAACAAATGATGGATGGATACTAATAGAAGACATTAACAGGCCTTTACAGGATATTTATGACATTTATCTTACTAACACCATATAAGTCTTAAAAAAGGTACCAATAAATATATTTACTAGCATTTGGAAAGCATTTATGAGACATTTACAAGGTTTTTAACTAGCATTTGTAGAGGACTTACAAATGTCTTACAGGTGTTAAAAAGCTGTTTGACATATATTAGCACAGTTTGATGTTTTAGGGGTATAAGTGTCCCCTTTACCCATTGTGTAATAATAAAGTATGGCTGGCTGGCTGGCTTGGTTGCTTTTGATTGTTTGGTTGGTTGGTAAAATGCTTTAAAATACTTTTATTAGCTTTTTCAGATATCTCACAAATGACTTATTTGTGTTGATAAATTACTTAAAACCAATGAATTAATATAAAAATTGTGTCTTAATATTCTTATTAATCTTTTTGCAGCCCCTCAATCTAAAGTGGGTACTATTTCTTGCCACAAAGTGTGAAGACAATGTAGTATGAAAAGTTAACTGTAAATAAATACATCAAGCAACAGTCATACATAACTTTGAACATGGGTTACTATATATACACATAAGTAACAATTTTATCTGATTGTTTAAAAAAACATTATAGACTAAGGCGTACATTTCTGACAAAGTTGTGATTATTACAACCAACATGAAATATTTAGACTCACAACTCGTTGTCCCTCATCGGTTACCATGTAATACATGTTATTTTGTTAAGCTGAGTTCACACTAAATGTAATTGACAACGTTGTCCGGTTTCAATGTTGAGTCAATGTACAGATCAGAGGTCCTGCTTTCCGTTTTGAGCACAGGGCAATTATCTCGCAGCAATGTGATTTGGGTATCGTGAAATCTTTCTTCAGTTAAAATATATGAACTTTGGCAAACAATTTGTGCCACATCAACCAATCAAAACGTCAGCTTTGTCCGTGATGTGTTGATTATTTTGTCAGTAGATGCAATCCAAAGCCAGGAGGAGGAGAAGCTGATCTTTGCCATTTGTGCTACTCTTGAACAAAGATGTTTTTTTTTAATCTATTTTTATAATACAATAAATAAAATGTATTCTTATCTTTAGTCTCCTTGGACTATCGTGGGACAGCAAGTGTTCAAACTGGGCTACAGAGACATTAAACAATTTGAAAAACGGCCGTCATTCAGATCCAGCTCCTGCAGTAGATAGTGAACCTTACCACACTGGAAAAATGTCTGAATGATCTTGTGCACCGAGACATAGCGACATGCTATGAACCTACCACAACATGCATTTCTTTGTCTTTTCCAGCTTTTTGTTTAGTTTTATTTGCCTAAAATAAACAGTGTGACCAAGCATATCGACGGAAAGTCAAATGGAAGGGTAAAATGTGGGAGAAGATGCATCAGCAAAAATAGGACAAGAGCAGGCTTTGGCAGATTATCAAAAGAATAAGATTCAAGAACCTGTCAGATATCCAAGGAGGTGGGAGTAGTAGATTCAAAAACCACCATATTCAGACACATTTGGAAGATAGAATAGTGCTGTTTTTGAAGAAAGAAAGGAGGATGGATTTTGTCTTCAAATAATCAGATGTTTTAATGAGTGAAATGATAAATACCATAATAAATCATATTCCAAACGTATGTGGTTGTTTTCAATGTATTGAGCATGCTGTAGTTGCATAGCGAGATTTGTTTACTGGTTTTGCAATTTATTTAGAGGGATAAAAAATGCTTAAAGAGCGGTTGAGTGATTCAGATGTAGCACTACAGAAAAATTGTTTGAAAAGCCAGAAAAAAATATAAAGAAACAAAAATAGTAAATATAATTTAGATTGATGGACAATCATCAACTGTCTTTATTTTTTTTTATTTTCTTGATTTTACGGTCAACAGTTTACAGTTCAGTGTTGCATATTAGTACAAAGCTGCTTTTCTCTTTTTCAGAATCTGTTTGAATTATGCTAATTGTGTAAACATTCAAAGAGTTAAGGTAATTCAAAGAGTGTAGTATTTCCTGGAACTGTTATTCTGAAGATACTTATAGTACTCTTTTTTTTTTCCTTTCAATTACATAAGTAAAACAAGGTAGGTCTCAAAAAGCTCCATGGAAATGTTCACGCACAGGTGGGCAAGTCTATCACACCCTCAACACACTGTTGATGCATTTCCAAGAGGCCGTCAGGTAGTTTTCCTCCTTTACATTTGAAGGTAACATAACCACCATGCTCTATAAAGGTCTTCTGCACATCTCTTGCAAATAATATATTATGCAGGTTCATTTCGTCTTGAGAAACAGAGCATGGTCCTGAAAAAGACAAAAGTGTTTTTGTTATAAAATAGAATGAAAAAATAAACAACTTAAAAACAGATTTGTAAAAAGACATTTGTTTCCTATATATCGTTAAATCCTTTCGCAAATATTTCTTTTCGGAAAAATCAACCAGTAACTAAGAAAATATTCCATTCAGGCAATAAACCATGCAACACTAAAAAGAAACACGTATTGTTTTTTTGTTTTGTTTTTTCATTTGTATGTTTGAAGTACCAGAATTTTTTGAAATGTCCTGATTTATACTTTATACACAGTAAAATACCTATATTATATACCTATCTTATAGTACAAAGAATTGTATATGTTAAACTGGAACTTACTGATGCATCTGAGATGTCCAGTCCATTTACCGTTCCTGCACGTTTTAAACGGCCCCCCTTCCATTACATAGAACCGTGGACAAAAATATTGAATACTTTCGCCATTCTGGTACTCTCTTTTACTTCTAATGACATCTGCATCTTCAACAGTTGGTGGAGCTGAACATACCACTTCACCCGCTGGAATGGCCAAAAAAAAGTCATTATGATGTATTAAGCATCACCTTTGGAATGATGTTTTTGTGATTTGTTTATGCATTAATTTTACATTGTTAATAACAGACTGCATCAGAGCAGAGTTTTTAATAACAGCAGAGACGGTTCATCATGGATGTTGTCAATGATAATGTTAAATTCACAAATCTTCTTCTGAAATAGTGTGTCTTTATCCTGATCCTTACTGCCCATGCTTTAATTGTTTTCCTGTTCTATCATACATGTATACATTTTATTTATATGACTTTTATTACTCTATTTTACGGTGGCTCTGTAGTGCAAATCACATCAGCCAAAAAAACAGAAAAACAAAAAAAATACATCAGATTTTAGAAATCGAAAAAAACAAAAATTTAAAACAAAATAAAAATATATTGTTTCAGAAAACAAAAGTAATTTTCAAAAATCAAAATGAGATGTTAAAAACTGAAACATAAGAAACTGGAAAAAAGTATGGGGCACCGCCATGCCAGATAACCTTTGGTTAACATATGGACGTCATTTTAATCTTTAAAATGTTTATACGTTGAGCAATTTGTTGATGTTATTTGCACTTCAGGGCCACCTACTAAGCACAGGAAAAATCTGTGAAATAGCGAGCCCACCAAAGGTGGACCGCAATATAGCCAGGGATCACAAGAATAGCTGTCCCTCCGACATATTCTGTTGACCCTAGGTTCTTCAAGCCATATATAATTGTGCAAAATAATGACTTTTATCAAGTATTAATCACTGTGTCTTCACTTACTTTTCACTTCTAAGTGAGAAATCCTTTATTTAAAATATATATCTCATGAAAGCAGCTCAGAAACAAGAAAACTGTTTGTGTCATGATACCTTCACAAAGTTGTTCAGGCATCCATCCCTCTCTGGTACATGTTGCCTGTGTGATACCAGTGGGTTTTTTGTAGCCTTGAACACAGGCATAGGTTGCATGGTCGCCTAGTTTTCTTCGCCCCTGTGAAGTGTGAAAGGACTGCAAATACCCATCCTGTCGATCGCTACATGTAACTTCTAGAATGAGAGAACAATTTAAATATTATTTTATACTTTTTTTTGTAATGCAGCTCTTTTCCATATTTTACCTTGACATATTGGTCTGGTATCCCATTTTCCAACCTCATTACAGGTAACAACCGTTCTGGTAGTTTTCATATCTAAAATCCAGTGATCCCTGTCACATGTGACTGTTAATCTGTCACCTGGTGAGAAAACATTTTTGCCATTCTGGTTGTATGATGTTCCAACTGGAGGCAGATCCACTTTGCAGGTAATTTCTGTATATTGGGACAAACCAGTAATTAGTTTGCTGTAACAAGGCAGAGTCCATAAACTCCAAATTGTACACTTACTTGTACACTGAGGTGTGGGGCTCCATACTACTTCTGCTCCAACTTTTAAACACCTTGGATTTCTTTCATCAGCAGGTTTGTATTTATTGTCACAAACAAAATTCAGGATATCATTTTCTCTGTACGCTTTTGGACCATCAATGACACGGCCATGATCAATCACAGGGGCGGCACATGTTGCCTCTGTAGAAATGGCACACAATACAACTTTTCGTACTAAATAATACAAGTGATCAGGTGATTTACATCTAGGTATAGATCTATCCCAATTAGGTGTCATCAATACCATTAGGTGTGTGACTAACACCTAAGAAGAGGCTATGAACCTAGGGAGCATTAAAGCAGATCCAAACCACAGCTCCAATACAGTAATGTGCTTTATTAATTAATTCAGTGATTTTCTTTATTTTAAGATGACTTGAAGGAGTCTCTTAATTGACAAATGTCGTGTAAATGAGTTACAGTATGTTGTGTAATATTAACTGCCAGTAGTGCAGTTAACATAATGTGAGGACAAATCCCCAGTTTGAGACAGTTTAGTCCATAAAAATAAAGGGCAGATGTATTTTGCATGTATTTACATCTGACCAAACACAAAACCTGACGAAAATTCATGTTGAGTATATGTAATACGTGCATCCAAAGTGCAGATTGCTACATTGGCCGCTCGTAGTTAAATCCTAAACGTAACCCTAACCCCACCCTAATTATACGCAAATAGTCATTTCAAATTAAAAATTATATGCAATATACGCCAAATGCCAAAAAAAGTCAAATTTCACAGTCCTTTGAAACCAGACCTCTGTCCCCTTCAACTATTTATGCAATAAAGCAGTTCCAACGGATTTTGAAGGTACAAAAGAAGCTTTGTGTTGACATTGTTGTGTTGATGTGCAACATTTTGCAGAGGTAAATTGCACATTTTGAAAATAAACCAACTAGGGAAAAAAGCAGCTTCGCACCAAAATACACCTTTTCAGCTTCTGAATCACTTACGTCAATTGCATAAATGGTTGAAGAGTAAGGACATTTCGGAGAGCTTGAGTTATTTCCTGTCTGCCAGCAACAAATCCACTGTTCAGTTAAAATCAACTTTTATTTTGTTTTGCTTTAGTCTGCTTGATTTCCACAAAGATTGGATTTGTTTAGCATGAATTCATTTTATGCATTGATATTGAAACAACAAAGTATCAGTTTGAACATTAAAGCTTACGACAATTACAAAACTTTTTTAAAGGCATGTTTGTTTAGCAAAAAACACAGCATAATTACATATTGTTTATATTAAGTGCATTTGTCTGTTCTTACCTCTACAACTTTCAATCCCAGTCCATGATCCACGCTCACAGGTGATGGTAACAGATTTTCTGTTATTATTTTTGCATGTATATATGACCCGATCACCAATGTTGTAAGTAGTCTTTTGGCCTGTGGTAATTTGTGCGTCCCCGTCGAGGTCGGGTGTCAAGCATTTCGTTCCTGGACAAAATAAAAGAGTTTGCACTTATTATGCAGGGACTAACCTTCAAATAAAGTAGAAAGAAAAGCGAAAAAAGGGTAATAGACAGTGCAAATACTTTCACAACATAGCTGTAAGAGGTAATATATCTATTTTTATATGCAGAAAAAATATTTTTCATCAATCTGATTGTGTCAGTGTGCTCCACCACTACAGGATGTTGGGATCTTTCAGTGAGAATGCACTGTAGTTCATACAGGCTATTGGTCCTGTTGTTTTCTTAAGATGTACTGATATGTCTCATGCCAATTTGTATTGTCTATGTCATGCTGTAGCTACTTAACACAAACATTGTAATTAAAAATATATGAATAATTAAAACTGTAAATTTTTCTTTCTTTGCTCTTAAAAAAACTGGTCATCTCCACAGAAATCATTCAACAAATAAATGAATTGAACATTTTAAAACATTTTAAGTTGGAGATATCTGGTAATAACAATTTTGCTATTCTTAATTCATATGATCAGTGGTACTCAAATGTTTGTATTAGTAAAAAATAAATTATTACAAAAGGTTTTACAAAATGACTACACGAAATTGAGAAGAAAAAAAAGGAACAAACTTTTAACTCTTCCTATGACTGTCATCATACCTTCACAGAGCAGTTCAGGCATCCATCCATCTTTAGTACATGTGGCATGAGTGACACCAGCGGGTTTATTGTAGCCTTCAATACATTTATAGTTTGCGCGGTTGCCGACTTGTCTTCGTCCCCACGGGGCGTAAAAAAAGTACAAATACCTGTCCTGTCGGTCATTGCATTTGATCTCTAGAATGAAAGAAAAGAAATGTATAAACAGCTTATAGGTGAACCATTCATGAAAAACCACAAAGAAGGGCTTCATATTTCTTTGAAATTGTAGCTTCTGTTTTACACACCCTAATCTTTGACAGTGGGAACTGCATGAGGGGCTTATGTGAGAAATAACTTATAAAGTATTTGTGCCATTTCCAAAATGTGATTGCATTAAACGAGTGTCAACTGAATGAGTCCATTTTAGAGACTTCAAATTAAGAGAAAGACTTTTAAATACATAAGAGTTTAAATGCATTTGTGTCATGCATGACAAATTACACTATATCCCACTTCAACTGTGCACTTAGTGCACATGCAAAGCAGCAAGTGTGCAGTGTGGATAGTAAGTAGGTAGAATCATCTCCCAATAGGGATTTAGGCCTGTTTATAGACCTGTTTACATCAGAACTAGCCTTTAAAACAAAGGGCAGCTGCTAAAAGAACTCTAGGCTTAATTTGACATCACAAGAAGTTGTTGAAAGATGTCCACGAATCCGCAGAAACAATGAATGTGAGTAACTTCAAACATGTCAGGTACTCTGGGTACCTGAATGCCAAAAAGTCTGCTGTGTTTGCATGTCACACAAGAATGCATTTGCTTGCATGTTTCCTTAACTCCATGGGATACGCATGCCAAACTGTTGTTGGAGCAGATGACACATGCTTCTTTTTCCAGAAATAAAAACAAGCGTTTGCTTTTACCTGTGCAT
Organism: Oryzias curvinotus; assembly: GCA_023969325.1. NCBI lineage: Eukaryota > Metazoa > Chordata > Actinopteri > Beloniformes > Adrianichthyidae > Oryzias > Oryzias curvinotus. Next base: position 7,854,550 of record CM043709.1, read on the forward strand.
GAGGGGATTGGATCATTCCATTCTCCTTCTCTTCCACATATTAGCACTGAACTGCCAATAAGCACTTTATCGGGGCTGTCACAGCTGAAGGTGAGGACATGGTCTGGGGGTATGGGACTGTTATAGTCTGGTAAGCCTTTGATTCTAAGCCCCCCATGTGCAGGAGGACGCACACATCTTATAGTAGTAGCTAAAAAACAAAGCCTCACACTGTGAATGCAGCAAAGCAGTGAAAGAAATAAAATAAAAAATGATTTTCATTTAAAATGTTATTTTTAACTGATTTTACAGCACTATTTATATGTTCTGCTGTAGGTTTATGATACATCAAAATGGATGCATTAAGTATCTTAATGTTGTACAGTCTAATACTAACAGCTCTAGATACAGAGAGTGGCAATCATAAAGAGATTTGACTCACAATAGCAAGATCCCTTGCGGATGGACACCCAGCCCTCGCTGCCACATACATATGTGATGGGAAGGTCTGATGTAAAACCAGCATCACACGTGAAGCGCAGCATGTCTCCTTGTTGATACACAGCTTTTCTGGTCTCTTCTGATACATAAGCGTGAGGAATGTCTGGGAGCTCTGAACATGCTAGCAGATAATAACATTACTGTACAACATTAAAAAAAGGCAAAAATGTACTTACTGAACATTGGTTTTAGTATAAAAATGTTCTGAATACAAGTCAGGAGGATTTTCTAGTCCTATGAGTCAATTTTTCAAGTAAAATAGAACAACTGAAATGTAAAAAGGGCTGTTGTGTTGCTGTTCCAAGTTTAAGCAAACCAGAGGCAATTTTGCCAGATTGTGTTTATAACCCATGACATTCCTGGACCCTTTGGAACAATTATGTTAATGGGCAATGTTTGAAACATTCCTGTGCTTGTTTGTTGGGACCTCAAACATCCAATTCAAATCCCACTCCAATCATATTTGGATTCAATGTATATTTAAAAAACACCAAAAATAAAATTTTCCTGGGGTGGAATCTTCTTTGTTTTGATTCTTTTTAAAATTTGTAGAACTTTTGCAATCTAACATTAGAAAATGCCCTTTTTTTAAATATGAATATTTTTATCACTCTTTCACAATTTTGTTCTTCTTTATTTCAGACAATATTTAACATCAACTCCAAAGCGGCTACAGACCTGAAATCAATGAAAGTGGTATGAAATTCTGTGCATAAGTGTATTATATTTCCATGATAAAATAAAGACAAACTCCTGTATTTTAAAATATAAATATAAAATTGCTTCCGGTTATTGGAAGAGAGAACTACAGCATTTTTATACTTTGAACTCAATTTTTTTTTGCACTCTTATGATTGATAGTCATCAGCGTAAAACAAAACAAGACATTTAACTTACAGAAACACATCCCCCGACGTGTGGCTAGCCATCCTTCACTTGTGCATACAAAAGTTGATATCTGATCTGATGTATACCCTGCTTCACAGTCGAAATGTATCAAATTGCCTTCCTGGAACTCTGCTCTCCGGTCTGCTTCAGATATATGAGCATGAGGAACATTTGGAAGTTCTGAACAGGCTGCGAGTTTAAACAGAAATAAAAGAGAAACGTGTTTACTCACACTGTGCAATCAATATTTTTATAACTATAAAGAGCTGCATCAAAAGGCACCAATGGGTTAAACACTTTAGAACTGGATCGGTTTTTTTTTACTTTCAAAGTTTTTGTATGCAATATAGAACATCTGATAAAAGCAAAAACGCTCAAACCAATTTTGATCATTAATATTCCCTTTACTAAAATCTCAACCTTGTGCCAACTTAAAGAAATTACCCAAAACATATTTGCTGATGTCTGCAAAGACTTGTAAATGCAGATTAGAGTTGAGAACACTGATCTTACCATTGAGTGATAAAGAAAATGGCACATTTTCCAAAAAATGGAACACAAGAAGAATCAGCTGAAGTTTCATGTCGAGTTTTCCCTTGAACCACTTTCAGACTGCTCTGTCAAAGGTTTCATTTGTGTACATTGAAGGTTACTTTTTGACTTTGCTACCAGTTATCGATTTTAAATTGTTTACATACCAGTCTTTGGCCTTGACATCCTTTGGTTCCTAGCAATGAAATGTTTGTGCAAACCATTTAACGGAACAAATTACACAGCATTTGATCTTTAACTTTGAGTTTACTCTTCAATTCTTAAATGTTAGAACTGACATTGGCAACACTTGTTTTTACATGAGCACAGATTTAGATAATGTTAGGGAAGCCTTTCTAGAGACAGGACCCTTGTGCTATCCTAGACACTTTAACATTGGGAGCTTGATCAGCTAGACCCCACGAGACAGTGCGCTGAACCTTTTTTCTTCCGTGATTTGTGATCTTCACAGGTGTCCATGGATTACATGAAATCCTCTCCACCTTTGTCATAGTAAGGATAACAAAGTCAATTTAGGGGGGGGGGGTGTCATAGGATAGCACAAGGGTTAAGTGGCCATATGGTTGGTGTTGGACAAAGTATTGGAGAAAATTATAAAGGCAAAAATGTTCTTAAGCACCATTTATTTGATTGGAAACAGCTTTTCTGAAAGTGAACCTGAGAAGTCTGTGGTTGCCAGCTGCTCCACAGACCACACATGCTCTTATTGACAGCTTCACCACAGGGATCTTCAGTGGCCGCCTTTGGCTGGACCTTTGCTGTGTTGAGCGGTTTTACCCGTGTGTGGAAACACTGGCTCCTGAGGCTGCCGTGGTTCTGTTGGGGTGTAGCGGAACTGACTGAACAGCAGCCGTTTCTGGTTGTAGCGAGAACGAGACTTGAAAGCGTACACCTGATCCTCCTCACTCACTGGAGTGAAGACGGGCTCCTCCTCGTCACCATCAGATGAAGAGCTCCAGTTCTCCTGCTCAGCCCCTCCAGACTGACTGCTCTGTGCACCGTACTGTTGAGAGCCAGAGAAACTGTGGGCTCCCCCAGCAGTGTAAGGGCCACTGTAGCTGCCATAAGTGCTGGATTGTCCTGTAGGTTTCTGATGGGACGGCTTGGATGGTTCCTGTCCAGAGGACATTGCAGTATACCATGTGGCCTCAGAGCTGCCACTGTCTGATGGACCTGTAAGATTTTTTTTTGTTTTTAGTTGAGCATTTATAAGAAATAAGCCCAGTTGTGATCCATACTCAGTATTCCCACCTCCAGCAGTACTGCTGCCATAAGACCAGGGAAAACTGCTGTAACTGTCCAGACCACCAGCTTGCTCAGAGGTTCCCTCATAGACTGGCTTAGATGGAGCTAGTCCAGTATATGAGCGTGGAAGCCACATGGGAGAAGGAACACCACGGCCTGAGGGGAGGGAAAGAAAAAAAAAAAAAAAAAAAAAATTCAATGTTAGAAATTGTTGCCATCAGTTCCTGTGCTTTGAATGAAGAAGTCTTACCTCCTTGTTGAGGAAAGCAGCTAATGCTTCCAATGAGCAGACAGGAAATCCACAACACCCTACAAAGTGACAAAACAAAGTTACATGTTTTCTCAATCAAGCAATCCTCTTGAAATGAAGGAACTACATCAACGAGCTAAAGCCCAAACTACTAACCACATTATGAACCGGTTTACTGGATTGATGTAGCTCAAAGCTTGGTGACAACATAGAATAGGAGCTGCTTTTAAGGGATTATTCAACCTGAGGTTGATTGTTGAGTGGAATCAGCTGCAACCAATTTAGTCTTGTCTATGGTGACGATGGAAAAATTGTATTTTTAACAGATAAAATATTTTACAAATATTCAATTTTCTGGTTGATGGTATTAATGCATTTTGGTGTTTTTGTTTATTGAACAAACTCACAAATGTCATCTTAGCAGCATTGTTAGCAGGAACTAGCAGAAGAGAACACATCACTCCTGCGTTAGCTTTACTTCACTGGCTCCCGGATGAATCTAGAGTCAAGTTCAATATCCCCCTGCTAACCTATAAGGCCTTAAATTGTATGTCCCCATCCTATATTAAAGATCTCAACCAAACCATACAGAACACTTTGCTTACAAAATGCAAGACTGCTTGTGGTTCCCAGAATTTCTAAAAGCACAGTTGGAGGTAGAGCGTTTAGCCACCCAGCCCCTGTCTTCTGGAGTAAGCTCTCAGCTCATGTAAGAGAGGCCGACACAGTTTCTACATTCAAAGTTAGACTTTCTTTTTGGACAGGCTTATTGCCAGACTTGCTAGTAATCAGAGAATATTGAACTTATTATTAAGATGTTTGAATTAAACTTAATAACAAGAACAATTAGCTATTAGTAGGCTGCAGACGTTTGAAACTGGGGAAAGTATGGTGCACCAGGGTCCTGTCCTCTTTTCTCATCTACTTCTCCTCTCCTCTCCTCCTCTCCTCTATTCTTGATCATTTATTTATCATTTAGTTCTCCATGCCTCCGTTTGGGGCAGTGCAATTCATGCATTGTCCCCCTTTCCCACTCCCCTCCTGGAGAGATGAAGGCGAAGCTGCAGCAAGACTAAAGAAGAACAGGAGGTTGGAGTTGTCCATAACATTCACTTTAGTTTTAAAATGCCTCTCCCCTTTAGTATGATCTGTGTTATTATATCTTTTATATTTATTTTAATGTTTTGTGATGTATGTACCGGTAGCCTTTTTTTCATCAATAGGTATTTTAAATTATTTTAATTGATCACTCAACTACAAAAACCGTCAGGACACGTTTCCCATAATGCATTGTTTTGTAGTCATCAGGGTGGCTTGCAGTCAGTGCAGCACTAAATTTCTAGCTGCGTTAGCTTAGGTTGGTGCCTTGCTCCCGCCCCTTTCTCGTAATATTTTTGTGATGATTGACAGGTGATGTTGGAGCAAAAACATACGTCACACAGCAGGTGATCTGCGCGACGTTGCGTCCACCTGAGTGATCTCAAACACGCTTATTGCGCATCTTGGCTGCACGTATTTGGTGTTGCAAGCGTGAATTTCCATCCGTTTTTGAGCCTTTCTCTGATCTCAGGTATCAGAATCAAATGTTCTGATCTCCACTGAACATTGCCCGTTCTTTTATTAACCACAGTTTGAATTCAGTATGAAAATATAGGAGTGGCTGACCGGCTGCTCTACAATAACTTGTGGCCGGGATTTAAATGTGCAAAAAGTCATAAGAAGAAAATCCAAAAATGGTAACTGAATTTTGTTTCTCCTTTACTGATTTGTGTTTTAAAAAGTAAACATAAAAAAACCATTCAACACAGACTCAAAATTGGGAGCACATACTCTCTTTCATCCTTTAATTTGAATAAGCCCAAGTACAGCCCAGATTCACTGACAATCTTCTTCAAGCCATACTGGGGGTCTCAGCTGTATGGGAGGAAGTGCTGCCAAGTGTCCAGCAGTAAGAAGTAGACAAGAGAAGCTGTGTTCAGAAGAATCCATTGATGGAGGTTATAGAACTGTAAAATTTGAGTCGTCTTTTGTGTTTAATAGTTATAATTCAACAGTGTTAACGGAACTGTGTTAATAAGGACGTTTAATTCAGAAAACAGATATAGAAGACTAAATAAACAAATGTATCACTGATGTATGTACTTATTGATCTTTTTATTTACGTATTTTATTTGAATGAGAGTTTCATAAGTAAATTTTGTACAGAACACAGTCAATATAGAGTATAGTTAATATAGTATGGTATATGTTCCATACTAATTTACTGGTTCTCAGATACAAGTTGCGCGTGTGTGTGCGCTAAAGTTGCGGCTCAGCCTGACCTAGACTCTGCCTTCAGTGGCCCCCAGGTAATGATTACATTTGCGTCAGCCCACTGGATATTTCAAAATCACAACCAGTTAAACTGTTCTGTACGCACTCACAAGAAAGGATCCCTCCCACAACTGCATGTCTGCGACATTGAGTCTCCAGTAGTTTGTGTGAGAGCTGGGTTTGATTTCCAGACACTGCAGCTGGAACAGCAAATTTGCTTCATAAATAACATAATTTGATAGTTCTATAAGCTATGATAAGGTGAGCTGATTAAACATTAGAAACATAACATTTCCATGAATTGTGATTTGGTACTATGACTCAAGCCAACAAAAAATTTTGGATAAAGGCATACACATTTCAGTAACCACCCTAAAGTAAAAACAAGTCACGCGATGAAAAGTATAAAAAAAATTAAGCATTACTTTTTAAAATCAAAGCAAAAGTCTTGAAACCAAAAATGAAATTAAAGATTTCCAGGAGTCAAACATTTTAGTTTTAAAAAAAAAAAAAAAAAAAAAAAAAAACTTCAAGGAAACAGTAAAGGCCAGTTAGAGAAGAGCCCTTTATTTGATATGCAGAAAGAAACAGCTTTTCTGAGGATGAACCTGAGAAGTCTGTGGTTGCCAGCTGCTCCACAGACCACACATGCTCACTTATTGACAGCGTCACCACATCACTCTTCAGTGGCCTCCTTTGACTGGACCTTTGCTGTGTTGAGCGGTTTTACCCGTGTGTGGAAACACTGGCTCCTGAGGCTGCCGTGGTTCTGTTGGGGTGTAGCGGAACTGACTGAACAGCAGCCGTTTCTGGTTGTAGCGAGAACGAGACTTTAAAGCGTACACCTGATCCTCCTCACTCACTGGAGTGAAGACGGGCTCCTCCTCATCGTCACCATCAGAAGAAGAGCTCCAGCTCTCCTGTTCAGCCCCTCCAGGCTTACTGCTCTGTGCACCGTACTGCTGAGAGCCAGAGAAACTGTGGGCTCCCCCAGCAGTGTAGGGGCCACTGTAGCTGCCATAAGCGCTGGATTGTCCTGTAGGTTTCTGATGGGACGGCTTGGATGGTTCCTGTCCAGAGGACGTTGCAGTATACCATGTGGCCTCAGAGCTGCCACCGTCTGAAGGACCTGGAAGTAATCATTGTAGTTTTAAGCATTGATCAGAAGACAGATCTGTTGTGATCCACATTCAGTAAATATCTGATCTCTGGTTGTGATTCATATTTAGTGAATGTTTTCACCTCCAGCAGTACTGCTGCCATAAGACCAGGGAAAACTGCTGTAACTGTCCAGACCACCAGCTTGCTCAGAGGTTCCCTCATAGACTGGCTTAGATGGAGCTTGTCCAGAATATGAGCGTGGAAGCCACATGGGAGACGGAACACCACTGCCTGAAGAAAAAGAATCAGATTTTGTTGCAGTTGCTCAAGTTAGTCCTTGTGCTTTGATTACGAGTCATTTTACCTCCTTGTTGAGGAAAGCAGCTGATGCTTCCAATGAGCAGACAGGAAATCCACAACACCCTGTAGACATTAAATAGGACATTTAAAATGTTTTGCAGATGAAGATCAGCAACTAGCATAAGATACCATTGTTTCTCCATTTGTAAATAAAGCAAAGCACACTGACTGTACTATCATCTTTAAGTGTCTATACAAACCAATAGTGGTTCTGAAATAGCCCCATCACTACCTCATTGCACAACAGCTGCCTGCACTCAGAGAAAGTGTAGAAACTTCTAACCACAACTTGCTGGAGCTGCTTTTAACTGTTCATTGGATTAACCAAGCTAATTGCTGATTAGAAATAGCTGCTGCTGAACAATGCAAGCAGTCCACCTGATCTGACTAGCAATGATACACAAGAACCAACAGGAACTGCTTCCGAGAACAAATCAATGCTTTTAGGATTTGTTTTTTTAAGATCCCAAATTAGTGAAATCTGATGACAAAATAAAATTGTACCTTACTTTCCACTCTGTTTATTTTTTAAAACATTATTTCATAGATTGTTCTTTTGTTGGCTATAATAAGACTTTATATTATAAGTATAAGTATTATAAATAATTGTAAATGTGACATTGCGAATGCACATTGAAGTATATGTTCTTCTCGTGTAAACATATTTCTTACACATGGCATTGTTTGGCCAAAATTGAATGACTTTTTGAAATATACCGGTAGCATGATCGAATTTGTCAAAACAAAGCACAACACTGTTCAAGAATCTGTATTATTGTCAGAGTGCTCCAAATACAGTTTTAAGTCAATTGCAGAGAAGTTAGAAAGGACGTTGTAGTCTTGATAACTTTGATCTTGAATAGGATGGTGACTACCAAAAGGTTTGGGAAGAGGTAAAACTACAATTGACTCCCCTGTCAAAAAAAATCCAACCTTACACTGCAAATAACCTTTGTTTTAAAATCAGGATGCTTGCTGCTTTGTTCTAAAGAAAACTGTGGGGTGTAATTTATGTCCAAATCCTTTTTTTTTTTTTTTTTTTTTTGTATTTCAAATGAATACATGTCCAAGAGAAGATCTGATTTACAGGTGGGTCAACCTATGGAAACTAACTGTGTTTGACCATTTCCCTGAATGTCTACATAGGTTGTCTAAATTCAAACATGCCAAACTCGCATGAATCGTTTTATTTATAGTTTGAAACCCAGTGGGGGGCATCAACTCAATACAAATATTTTTGATTTAGTGGCTGGTGAAAAAAAAAAAGCATTTAAATTGACTGTCATAATCCCTACATCCTATACATCCAAGTGTCAGAATTGATCCTACTCCATGTTCATATTTTTTTAACCTTAAACCATATTGGGGTCAGGGGAGCCTATCCCAGACAATGTTGGACAAAGGCAGGATACACCGTGAATTTTTGACACTCCACAGGGCTAGACAATTTAGAGACAGCGCATGAAGCCTTTTTTTTTTGTGCTGAGCAAGTCAAAGTGAGAGAATGTTTATTTGCTGCCAGATTGTGGCTTTTTGGATGTCTTGACCACTGTACCACAGAGAGCAAGAGAGGACTTAGCAATAGTTACTTCTCCCAGGCCATCACACTGCTCAAAACTTGGATGAAAATTGCCAATAACTGCCTAATAATTCAGTGCAGACTACACTGCAGATAGGTCTGGTTTGTACATTTATTATTTTTGTACAGTCATTTTTATAAACAATGCAGTCACTAGAAATTAGAAAATCCCTGGCACTAATGGAGCCAAGCAGACATTTCATAGCAAACTCACTGTTATTTTGTAAAACTCATAACACCTTAACAAGTGTTGGAGAAAAGCTAAAAGATTCATATATTTTATCATAATAAAACACTTTGAACCAATTAAAGTGCACTCCTAGTTTTTCAAAGCACTGTCACAGTGACACAGAAAACATTTTGCTTTTACCTCATGTGTAGCTAAAAGCAAATGGTGACTAAATTTTAACAAAATGCATTGAATGAACAAAAGATTAAACCAACATAAGGAGTGACCACCCTTTGCCTTCAAAGTAGCATCAGTCTTCTAGCTTCACTTGCACACAGTTTTGTGCAACTCTGTCAGATTATTTCAGAAATCTTGGAGGATTTACCATAGATCATCTGTGGATTTAAGGATTACCACATTCTTTTTTTCTTTTTCTTTTTATGTAATCCCAGACAAACTAAGATCAGGGCACTGAGGGGCCCATAAATTGATCACTTCCAGTACTTATTAATTTTTCATGTTGAAGATGGCCCCTAATGACCTTGGGTGTGTTTTTGGGGTTGTCGGGCTGCTGCAGAGTGAATTTGGGGCCAATCATGCACCTCCCTGATGACATTGTATGATGGATAAGCATCTGCCTGTATTTCTCAGCATTGAGAATGTTATTCATTCTGGTCAAATCTCCAACTCCATTTTTAAAAGCTTAGTCCCAAATTATCAAGGGACCTCCAACATGCTTGACTCTAATCTGCATACACTTATCATTGTATTGCACTCCAGCCTTTCATTGAACAAACTGCCTTCTGCTCCAGCTTAAAATTCAGACATTGACTGATAAGTCACCAAGCTAGCTGCTGGGCCTTAGAAGGGTTGTTGCAACATTACTGAAGCAAGTGGATAGCTCAGTTGGTTGCTTGTAGGACTTGAAACCAGGGTTTGTTTCCCAGGGGGATGAGCTTTCTCCAGTGAGGATCCTTGGGCAATACCTTTTGCGCTACTGCCTAACTGTGTGCTGGTTCCCAACCCGGATTTTAAAAAAAACATGATGTGTCAGAAAGGCATCTGGCATAAATATCTCTGCCAAACCACCTGTGCAAATCACTGAACATTGATTTCTCATTTTGTTTTACATAATCTAGAATAGAAAGTATCTAAGGTTGACTTTTTGTGTAAAATATGTTAAACATGTTTTCTGTGTGCAGGGTGTTGTGGGTTTCCTGTCTGCTCATTGGAAACATTACCTGCTTTCATCAACAAGGAGGTAAGACTTATTTATTCAAAGCACGGGAACTGTATAGGTGCAACTGAATCCTGCCTGTTTCTCCTCAGGCAGTGGTGTTCCTTCTCCAATGTGGCTTCAAATCAGTGCAAACGGATTTGCTGTGGCAAATAAAGATCTGAAGTTGGGTTGAAATTTTTGAAAGTATGGAACTAATTGTTAAGACAGAATGTGGTGATAAAGAAGAGGTTAAAAAAATTGCAGACAGCATTTTGCCAACAGCCAATAAAACTCAGCAGAACTCAGGTGGACAGGTTGCATTATTCAGAAGCAGCTGTTTCCAATCAGCATTTAGCTTGGCCACTAAAGTGAACAGTTAAAAACAGTTCTTGCAAGTTATGTTTATGGTAAAAGGTTTCTGCACTTTCTCAGGATTAGAGCACTAGTGTAGAATGAGGTATGAGTAGCTCTTTGTTATTTTATATTACTATAGGATGTCTAAAATGGACAGTTATCAAAGGCTGAATTTTTGTGTTTTAAAAAAAAAAAAAAAAAGTATTTAGTGTGTTTAATGTCTGCAGGGTGTTGTGGATTTCCTGTCTGCTCATTGGAAGCATCAGCTGCTTTCCTCAACAAGGAGGTAAAGTGACTCTTAATCAAAGCACAGGAACTGTACAGATGTAACTGAATCCTGACTGTCTCTCTCCTCAGGCAGTGGTGTTCCATCTCCCATGTGGCTTCCACGCTCATATTCTGGACAAGCTCCATCAAAGCCAGTCTATGAGGGAACCTCTGAGCAAGCTGGTGGTCTGGACAGTTACAGCAGTTTTCCCTGGTCTTATGGCAGCAGTACTGCTGGAGGTGGGAATATTTACGGAATATTGATCACAACTGGGCTTATTTCTTATAAATGCTCAACTAAAAATAAAAAAAAATCCTACAGGTCCTTCAGACGGTGGCAGCTCTGAGGCCACATGGTATACTGCAACGTCCTCTGGACAGGAACCATCCAAGCCATCCCATCAGAAACCTACAGGACAATCCAGCGCTTATGGCAGCTACAGTGGCCCCTACACTGCTGGGGGAGCCCACAGTTTCTCTGGCTCTCAGCAGTACGGTGCACAGAGCAGTCAGTCTGGAGGGGCTGAGCAGGAGAAGTGGAGCTCTTCATCTGATGGTGACGATGAGGAGGAGCCCGTCTTCACTCCAGTGAGTGAGGAGGATCAGGTGTACGCTTTAAAGTCTCGTTCTCGCTACAACCAGAAACGGCTGCTGTTCAGTCAGTTCCGCTACACCCCAACAGAACCACGGCAGCCTCAGGAGCCAGTGTTTCCACACACGGGTAAAACCTCTCAACACAGCAAAGGTCCAGTCAAAGGAGGCCACTGAAGAGTGATGTGATGGTGCCATCAGTTTGTTTGGTCTGTGTGTAAGCTGTCAGCCACTTTCCTGTCTCTGAGGTTAACATCTTCCAAAAGTGATTCTGCTTTAACTTGACCTAATAAATATTGAATACTTTGCTTTCTCCCACCTTACTGTCTTGACTTCATTTTTTTTTTTTTTTAAATTGGTTAAGCTATCATTTTCGCCAGCTTAACAGTCCAAATGCATGCTTGTAGGTCAACTATCTCCAAATTGCCAGCGTGTGGAACTATTTTGGGGGGACACCCTGCCATCACCTGGCGGGGATGGGCTTAAACAACGCAGAGGGCGACTGTCAAATCGCAATGTTTAAAGCAATTCCAGTCAACTTGGGATTTCCTCTTGAAGCTAAATGTTTCAGGCAATTTCCCTTTAGATGGCGTCTACCCTGGGTATCTTTTAACCAACTGACTTAAAATTTTATGTTGAGCTGCATTTATAAAAAATTAAGGGATGGCTTTTTTTATTGAGTCATCCTAAATATTAGGTTTAGGGTTTTAATAGAACCATGGGGGGGACAACGAAATTAAGTGACTCTCTCAAATTGCCGGAACAAAGTGGAACAATTCACAAGCTGGACCCAGATACAAACCAGTACATATATGACCCCAGAGAGATTGAAAATTAAATTATAAGCAAGAAAGCTGTCCACATATGAACCAAATGAAAGCATTTCTGGAAGAGCTAGACTTGCCAACAATTAAAATACAAAATTAAAGGTTGACTTCCCAAATCACAAAGCTGGAAATTGAGAAAGCACTGGGGAGACTCTTAACAAATCCTCTAGTGATTGCTTACCAACAGAATGGTTTAACCCTCTTGGTGTACATCTTGTACCACTTCTTGAACAATAATTTAACCATACACTCGAACATAGAGAAATATGTGGTGGTAAAGAAAATGGTCCTCCGGTTCTGGCCTCTTAGTTGTTCCTAAGGTGAGGACAAAAATTTATGGTGAGGCTTCGTTCTGCCATTACGGTCCTCGCCTGTGGAACAGCCTGCCGGAGAGCCTCAGGGCCGCAGAGACTGTGGAGGTTTTTAAGAAGAGGCTCAAGACCCACCTTTTTAATTTAGCCTTTAGTTGATTTTAACTGCTAATTTATTCTATTAGTCTTAGTCTATGCTACTTTAGGTATTTATTTTCATTTTATCCATCTTATTCTCAATTTTATGTTTTTTTATACATCTTATGTTTTTAATTTTAGTATCTTATCATGATTTTAGCCCCAGTGTTTCCTGTGGGGATCTTTTCCTCCAGGGCTTGCCGGCTTGGCCGTTGGCTGTTCCTGCAGTTCTTGCCCTTGCTGGGCGGCTGGGGTCTAACTTTGCAGCTTCACGGCTGTGAAGTGGACCCCAGTGTTGTCCCGGTTAGGGTAGGCACTGTGGCGATGCTCCCATGGCCGGGCCGGCTCCTGGTATGAAAGGATTCCCAAATGCCGTTTCCTCACAGCAGAGCCAAGCCATACTTGTATGTTTGTTTGCTTATTTATTTATTTACTTACTTACTTACTTATTTATTTATTTAAGCTACATAGTCATCATTCTTTGTACGTGGGGGCCATGGGTCATATGTTTTAACGGAGGGGAGTGGGAAGGGTGAAGGATGGGTTGGGTTTTTACTGTAATTTGTGTGTTCTGTTTTTAATGTAAAAGCGCTTCGAGCTGCACAAAATGCATGAGAAGCACTATTTTATAAATAAAGTTTGATTTGATTTTGATTTGATTTGATTTGATTTGATTTGATTTGATTTGATTTGAATACCTCAGTCATGGAAAGAAGTGGCAATAACTGTAATCCCAAAAAAAAGCAATCTTTTCAAGAACCTTTCAAACCTGCTAGGACTACCATCTCATATCCCCTTTTAATGTAGATTATAAACTTTTTACCTCCATTATTTCTAAACTATATGAATCCTTTCTTAGTGACATTGACGAAGACCAAACAGGTTTCATCAAGAAGCATCAAACCCAAGATAGTATAAGAACTCTGCATGTTCTTGATCACATCCAAAGAAACAACACAAGTGCAATCCTCATAGGTGCATTTGATAGCATGACTTGGTCCTTCTTATATTTAGTGCTTGAAAAATGTGGTTTCAATACAAAAGCTGGTAAATGTATTAAAACACTTTACCAAACACCTTCTGCAAGAATCAAAACAAATGGCAGCCTGACCGAAAGTATAACTTTAGAAGGATCTACAAGACAAGGCCTCTGTCTCCAACGCTGTTTGCATTATTTATCAAACCTTTAGCACAAGCAATCAGAGAAAACTGTCCCTCTGTCCCATTCCCCTCCAGGGGAGCAGGAGTGATTCCAGATTTGAGTTGGCTTGTCTATGCACCTGCATTTAAATGTGGTCCTCAACCCTGGCTCATCTGTGCCCCCGTACCCCTGTGCCCCTGAACTTAACTTTAACCAATCAAGAACTCTGATTTGGCAGTGACGTTGGGATGGTGCCCCTCCCTCACAATTGGAAGTGCCAATTGTTTGAAAATTGATTATGGAGGAGAAAAAAATTATATCCGTTTTTGCCTGGCTGGAATGATATGTCACCAAGTCTTTCATATATCTGTATTGAGTTCTGAAAAAAAAAGTCTGAAGCAAGATTTGCAAGATTTGGACAGCTTTGACATTTTGCATCAAGCCTCTTAAAACTGTAGGTGGCGGACATGAGCTAGAAAACAATAAAAACAAAAACAAAACAAACACTGCTTGTCCAGTGTGAACACCATCTGATAAAAGCATGTTCATGAAACCACATATACCACTTTCTTGAACGTGCAACGCATGCCCAGTTAGTTTGTAGCATACGGAGCAGTAAAAAGTCACCAATCAACCTACAGATGTTTGCTCTTTGACAGTGAGAGGAATTGGAGTGCCAGGAGAAAACCCATGTATGCTCAAAGAGAACATGCAAACGCCACAAAGAAAGGACCCAATCGGGATTTGTACCAGAGCCTTCTCGATGTGAGACAACAAAACTGACCAACACACTATTGTGCAGGCCTCAGCGTTTTTCAGGCTTTCGTTTAATTTTCTCTGGTTTCATTGAACACAACCTTTCAATTAATATGCCGTAGAACTATGTGTTCAACATCATGCCACAATAGGAGAATTATCTTGATAAATGTATCTTTTATATATCTATATATAGAGAGAAAATATTTTTTAGACATAGTTTTAATAGATCTATTTAACCGGAAATCTTTTTGAATTGAGATCAAATGAAAATCCTACGAAGTATTTTTAGAGCAGATTCATCCCTAACCTGTTGAGATCCAAGGTAATATTTGAGCTAGCCCTCTACACACAGCCATTGGGCCCCAGTTATCCAGAATTATTTACTGTGGTAACACAAACCCAAAATTTGATGTCCACGCATGTGGATGCCAGGTCCCAAGAAGTTAGAGAGTATGCAATCAGAGCTACTCAAGAGCCTCTGGAAAAGATTTAAAACAGAAGCAGATGTTTCCACTCAGCAATTAGCTTGGCTGCTCCACTGACCAAATAAAATAGCCACACAGAATGGGCTTCACTATCACAGCAGTCGGCTTTTTCTAAAAATTGCATAAAGATGAGGTAGGGTGTCTCAAGTTTTGGGTATGCATCTAATATTAAACTCTAATGGCTGTGAAGCAAAAAAAAGTTTATTTGTGTTTGCAGGGTGTTGTGGATTTCCTGTCTGCTCATTGGAGGCATCACCTGCTTTCCACCACAAGGAGGTAAGATTTGTTTTACTAAAGCACAGGAACTGTATGGGTGTACCTGAATCCTGCCGGTTTCTCCTCAGGCAGTGGTGTTCCCTCTCCCATGTGGCTTCCACGCTCATATTCTGGACAAGCTCCATCTAAGCCAGTCTATGAGGGAACCTCTGAGCAAGCTGGTGGTCTGGACAGTTACAGCAGTTTTCCCTGGTCTTATGGCAGCAGTACTGCTGGAGGTGAAAACATTCACTAAATATAAATCACAACCAAAGATCAGATATTTACTGAATGTGGATCTCAACAGATCTGTCTTCTGATCAATGCTTAAAACTACAATGATTACTTCCAGGTCCTTCAGACGGTGGCAGCTCTGAGGCCACATGGTATACTGCAACGTCCTCTGGACAGGAACCATCCAAGCCGTCCCATCAGAAACCTACAGGACAATCCAGCGCTTATGGCAGCTACAGTGGCCCTTACACTGCTGGGGGAGCCCACAGTTTCTCTGGCTCTCAGCAGTACGGTGCACAGAGCAGTAAGCCTGGAGGGGCTGAGCAGGAGAGCTGGAGCTCTTCATCTGATGGTGACGATGAGGAGGAGCCCGTCTTCACTCCAGTGAGTGAGGAGGATCAGGTGTACGCTTTAAAGTCTCGTTCTCGCTACAACCAGAAAAGGCTGCTGTTCAGTCAGTTCCGCTACACCCCAACAGAACCACGGCAGCCTCAGGAGCCAGTGTTTCCACACACTGGTAAAACCACTCAACACAGCAAAGGTCCAGTCAAAGGAGGCCACTGAAGATCCCTGTGGTGATGCTGCTGTCGCAAGAGATGCTGTTTCTGAAGTCTAAATAAAATGACACAATCATTCCTTGTTTTCTTAACTGGTTTTCATAAAGTAGCATGCATTAACAATAATAAGAACAGCATTGACTTCACTTTGTAATGTATCCCACTTCTGACATAAAACAAATGTAACCTAAAATCAATAACCCTCACAGTTACACCCCCCCCCCCCCTTGTTTCCAACCCTTACTCGTATTTGAAGTGAAATGCTTTTTTTTTTTTTTTCACTTAAGATACAAAGCTTTACTGTTGCACACCAGTGCAAGGCGTCTTCTCTGTGCTTTAGAATCCACTGGAATTGTAATACTTTGTTAAATCAAGTTGAAAAAACTCTTTAAACTTTAATCCCTACTTGATGAAACTTTTTCCATTGATTAGGGGCTGGCTATTAAATGTCCAGGGTGTGTCCCACCTTTGCCCAGTAACTGGAACTGGCTCCAGTGTCCCCAAAAAGTATTCAGATTCAGGACAAGGATAAATATGTATAATTAAGCATTTGGATCATTACTTGAACTGGGTAGAGCCACTTAGATTGCAGCAAAAAAGGAAAAATTGCTTTCACAAGTGGAAATAGGCAATCATTCTAAACAGATACTTAATGATTGGTTTACTTTGCAAGGACAAAGTTCTCATTTAACTAAGATTTTAGAACCAAAGTGGTTAAAGGTCAAAGTCTTGGAATAAACAGCAAATGCTCTGGAAATGCATAACTTTAACAAAACCCCTGCACAGTCCAATGTAATTTATCGAGTCAAATTACTTCACAGCTTTACTGAACAAGAACAGAGTGAAGATATTCTGACATAACCCATAACTGAGGCATGGATATCGTGTTCAAACTTTTTTTGTCCAAAATGTTATCGGAAGAAAACAGTTGTTCCCATTTTTTTTTATAACAGGATTTATGCTAATCAGATTATGTGGGAAAATGTTACGTTTGGCACCACATGGGATTTGGAACACAAAATGACTGAGGATACTCTGTGCTGCTTACTGGCATAAGGTCAATTTAAATCAGAACTGACATTTTGAATTAAATGCAATAGATTTAATAGGAAATACATTGTATAGGAGATAGTTAACCAGCACAGATAATGCAAAGAATGCCAAGGAAATTGAATGGAAGAAAAATTAGTTTACTGGACCCAATGATGTTTGGAAGAAAGACACTTGCAAGCGGGTAGTTGTCAGTACTCTTTAAATTTGTCCCTGGATAAAATGTAATGTGGAATGACGCAAATACTTGTTTTGTGAGAAAAAAAAAAGTCATGTGGATAGGGTAAAAGCTCAATACATAAAACCAGCATGGGTCTTGGTGCTTGTGTTGAATGTATGGTTAAATGCTGAGCCATGTCATTAGCTGCTAAAAAGAACAAATTGACACAAGAGTATATGCGGGGCAGCAGGGCGGTGGACCTCTGATATCGGAAGATTGAAGGTTCGATTCCCACCTTGCCCGCCCATGTGTCAAAGTGGCCTTGGGCAAGACGCTGAACCCCACCTTGCTTCTGATAGAAGGCTGGTGCCAGTGTTCAGCAGCTGAGCCACCATCATTGTGTGAATGGGACTGATTAAAACACCTTGCGGCTTCAAGGAAGGCAGGGCAGCAACAGACAGTGCCATTTACGATATAAAGATACTTTCAACAGTTCTGATGAACGTTTCCCCCCCCCCCCCATTAGAATGCAAAGAATAAAAAAAAAAAAAAAAAAAAAAAAAAAAAAGAAACTTGATACAGCTTCACTGAACTGGTTCAATAACCTAAAGCACCTGCCACCATTAGGGTCAAGCCAAGAGTTTGAAATAAGCCTCAACTAAAACAGAGGTATGACCTTGAAAAGCAAAATTCTGTAATATATTTTTGATACAAACATTAGAATTTCAGACCATTTATTTGACTTTAAGACATTAGCATCAGCACAATTTTAGGATGTGGGCTTGAGAAAAAAGTAGTGCATGCCACCACCTACATAAATGCATGCGCAGTCCTGGTCGTGTCACCACAGGGATCTTCAGTGGCCGCCTTTGACTGGACCTTTGCTGTGTTGAGCGGTTTTACCCGTGTGTGGAAACACTGGCTCCTGAGGCTGCCGTGGTTCTGTTGGGGTGTAGCGGAACTGACTGAACAGCAGCCGTTTCTGGTTGTAGCGAGAACGAGACTTGAAAGCGTACACCTGATCCTCCTCACTCACTGGAGTGAAGACGGGCTCCTCCTCATCGTCACCATCAGATGAAGAGCTCCATTTTTCCTGCTCAGCCCCTCCAGACTGACTGCTCTGTGCACCGTACTGTTGAGAGCCAGAGAAACTGTGGGCTCCCCCAGCAGTGTAGGGGTCACTGTAGCTGCCATAAGCGCTGGATTGTCCTGTAGGTTTCTGATGGGACGGCTTGGATGGTTCCTGTCCAGAGGACATTGCAGTATACCATGTGGCCTCAGAGCTGCCACCGTCTGAAGGACCTGGAAGTAATCATTGTAGTTTTAAGCATTGATCAGAAGACAGATCTGTTGAGATCCACATTCAGTAAATATCTGATCTCTGGTTGTGATTCATATTTAGTGAATGTTTTCACCTCCAGCAGTACTGCTGCCATAAGACCAGGGAAAACTGCTGTAACTGTCCAGACCACCAGCTTGCTCAGAGGTTCCCTCATAGACTGGCTTAGATGGAGCTTGTCCAGAATATGAGCGTGGAAGCCACATGGGAGATGGAACACCACTGCCTGAAGAAAAAGAATCAGATTTTGTTGCAGTTGCTCAAGTTAGTCCTTGTGCTTTGATTACGAGTCATTTTACCTCCTTGTTGAGGAAAGCAGCTGATGCTTCCAATGAGCAGACAGGAAATCCACAACACCCTGCAGAAAGAAGTTAAATTATAAAGGGAGTTTGAGCAAATAGTGGGTTTTTGTTTTTTCCATGTATTAAATTTATGATTGCCTAATATTTAAACAAGAAAGGTGCAAATGCTTGTTTGTGCCAAAGTAGAGAGAGAAAAAAAACCTGACCTCATTTTTGCTGTAGCTGTCTGAATGCAACCACCAAGAAGCACAAAGACTTCTAATCTGCAGGAGCAGCATATATGTGATTAGCTTAACACAGCAGCCTGATTGTTGAGTGGCAACAGCTGTTACTGAATTACCTGGTCCAACCTGGTCCAACCTGGTCCAACCTGGTCCAACCTGGTCCAACCTGGTCCAACGGATCCACTCTTCCAGAGATACAGCCTGCTTAAGTTACCGGAACTCAATACATATCATAACGAATGTACAGTGTTGCTAATAAATTAAACAGTCGTTTGTGTGACCTCATACCACGTTTTTCACAATCTCCCATCACCATGACACCAGGGGAAAGCATATGCTAAAAGGCAAAAACAGAAAGTTACAATGTACAAGTTTCTCTGTCTGTACTAGAGGTCCACAAATTTGGAATATTTTAGACAATGACGTTAAACAGTCTGCTAAAATATACATGTTTGATAGGAAAACTGAAATTGCAATTATTGTCTATTATTATTATTGGAGACTTTTGAGAATATATCAATGGCGACATTCCAGTGCGAGCACCGTAACCTAAAAGCGCATTCAAAAACCTCTGTTCAATGCATAATTGAATTCACCACGCATGTTCTGTGTGTACGTAGCATCACAAGTAGCATGTTTATGCTCTGATAAGTCAGATTTTAAACTGTGGGTAACTTGTTTCACTGCTTTTATGCTACTGAGAAGCATTCTGCCCCTATAGTATGATTTAACAAGGAAGAGGGCAGTTCTGTTCCATTCTAAATGTACTATTAAACATGTTTTAATGTCTTACCTATTTAACTACTTTAGTACTTTGAAGGTTATGACTAAAATCTGTGAAAAAGAGAGAAGCAAGCTTTTGTAGGTGGCTCTTAAAAGAGCCGTTGTGGATTCTGGAGCGGCCATGGGTCTGCTCCCTCTCCAGGAATGTGGATGATGGAGTCTCTAAGCCAGAGAGCCTCTCTGGAAGGGTTGTTGGCAGAAATCTATTGTTATCCCATCTTCAGTAATCACAGCCTCATCACTGCAGGTTCCTGTCATGCTGAGGACCTGAGGAAGCTGTGCAGAACACGAGAACTTCACACTCTGCTCTGGAACTTCAATCAGGGGCTCATACTCTGTGTAGAGAGCATCCAAAAGGCATTCTTCTCAGCCGGCCTGGGGATAGGTCTTTGTTAAAGATGCACATCTATCGGGGTGGGAGGCGCTCAGGAAAGGACTGCATCAGCTTTCTCTGCAGGGGGAAGGCCTCATCTGCCACAAAGACACGGGGAAGGAGTTCTTTGGGGGGTTTTTTCTCTGGGTATTGGGGACTCATTGGAGACAAACGATTGAGTGATCCACTGCAAAGTGTCTAACCAAAAGTGGATAAGGCCAGTGCCCCACCGTCGCTCATCCTGCCCCAACATTGATCACATACAACCAACCAAAGCCACAAGATAGAAAAAGTTTTTCTGCTTTGGGGGGCCTGTAGGACAACATGCTTGCTGTCCACTTCCCCACTGACCACTGCCCCAGAGCAATTAAGGAAGAAGCCACCAGACCAGCACTAACTACTCGGGCTCCATTGTGTGTGTGTGTGTGGGGGGGGGGGGGGGGGGGGGGGGAGGTTAAGAGTATCTAGTATTAATGGGGTTTTTGTTTGAACCGCCCTTAGTCTGCCCCGTCTCCCAGGACCAGTGTGACCACCCGGCACTAGCCACAGGACTTATTTGGGTTCATTTTCTATAAATGTTTGTGACTGATATCTAATACTTGCTGATGTAGTGTCACAACTGATATGAGCAAAACCAGGAAATATAAGGATTGTAAATCAAGTGCAGTGTGAGGAGAGAAAGTTGGACTCTCATGAGGATAAAAGTTGGACTCTTTTGCCTTTAATGTTCATTTAAGAAATACATTGTCCAAATATTTAAAATTACAACTGTGTTTCATATTGGGTCTGTATAGAAAAAGCCAAACCACATAACCTAAAGCTTCATGTAACTACTGAAGGAAGTATCACCATTTAGCGTAAAAATGTAAGAGGTCTTTGTTACTTTATAAAGTAAATGTTTCTGAGGTTTTTTGGCAAAAATGGAACGTTATATCTTAGAAACAGCTTTCTGGATACTTATGCATGAGTGTCCAGCAAACTGCATTAAAGACAGTTTTTAATCATATAAGTTGTATAGCTGCAAAACAACCTTACAATACAAAAAAAATTGTTAGTGAAGTGACCTGATCCCAAATGTTATGTATAGACCCACCAGGCATTTGACGCAGAGTCAAGAAGCTTCTAAACGTGGCTTCTAGCACGTACTATTAGCCAATGGTGTTTTTCTTCTCTTAAAATGTGACCTGCAAATGGGAACAAAACTGTATAGAAATTTGCTGCTAAAGTAGAACGGTAGTTCTACTGTAGTTCTGCTTTACAGGCTGGACTTAGACATCTGAAACTGTTGAAAAAAACATTTATTTAAAAAAAAATGATGGTTCTGTGAAAATGTGTTCAAATATGAAAGGTGAACAGGGCCAAAGGTAAAAGGTAAGCTCAATCAATTTAGCCAAATTTGAAGGATCTTTTGCAAATGTCATAACCTTATCCCCACTTTCATGAGAGCTGACTGGAAATGGCCCGATGAGTAGACAGCCATGTCAATCATTCACAAGGTAAAAAGTAAACACAAAAAACAAATAGAACAAAAAAAATCAGAATGTTTTATTTTAATTTTTTGTGCACATCACACTTTTTACAGATAACATACGTTGTGTGGATGAGAAATATATGAAGAATATTTCTTCAGATTATTTAAGCTTGTTTGCATTTTCCAAAAGGGGATGGAAGTCAGCTACTATGTGAGACATAAATGAAGACGTTTATCAGTGTGATTGGTGCTAACTGGATACAGTTACCGTAAAAAAGCCTCTGAAGACAAAGACCTTCAAATCAACTCCTTTTGATTGCTGAGTCTGAGCACAGATCATGAAAATTCCAAATCTGTACATTTTTACACATTTGTTAAACCTGTTTGCATTTTAAAAAGAACCATTTTAATGGAACATGTTTGCAATATTTCAGGAAAGGGAGACCATAACCCCAATCCTCCCATTGTTTATTTTTTTGGATTTTTATGTGCTTGATATAAACTACCAGCAGAGTAGTTTTTCCTATGTGTAGAATTTCTACAAGTAGAGACAATTTCTCTTTTTACAATGAGATAAAACAATTTTGTGAAGATTGATTTGTGAAGATTTTTTATTTATTTATACTCTCATAGATATCCAAAAACTACGCTACTGCACATCTGTAACGCCTTTTAAAACGTTGTTTTCTCAATTTTTTTGTAATTTTTTTAAGTTGATTTCTTTTGATTCAGATCATGATTTAAGATATATTAATTTAAATAGAAATTCACATTCTATCTTAGACTTAAATCAAAAACAACAACAACAACAAAAAAATCAGACTGTTTCCAACTGGAAAAAGTTGTTCACCTATCGGCACATCCCGTCAGGGGTCAATACAGCTTACAGGCTTTCTCTCATCCGCAAAGGTGATTTGGCAGAGAGTTTTTTTATGCCAGATGTTCCTAACACAAATCTGTATTTTTTAAGGCACAGGGAGACGCAGATAGGCAGCAACCTTTTCTTTTCTTTTTTTACTTGTTCTGTCCAACAACTGAGCAAACAAATAAGAGCTGAAGGCCTCTTGTGTTGGACAGGTTTTACTATTACAAAAGGGGGTTATGCACCTTCTAATAGCCAATGTGTATATTTGTATAAACTCCTTTTGTTTTTATTAATTTTAATTTATTTATAAATTGGAGTGTTTTATAAATATATATATTTTTTTCTTTCTTTCTTTTATTCATGTGATGAAGTGCAATGAACTTGAGTGTGGACCCAAAGGGAGGGGCTCTGTACAAGCTGGTGTTTTATCAGTCAGTTGACCTCATCTCCCCACCGCTGAAAGCCCATTCAGTTGACTGGAACTGACTTTCTGTACAAAAAATTATATAGAAACAATGCTGGCTGCAGTAAATATATTTATAAAGTCTTCATCAAAATTTAGACAGATGAGTCCAACATTGAGTCTCATAAAAAATGCATGTACAATCTTTCAACAAATAGACATGCATAAATAAAAATATACAAATATTTTAAGAGCAGTTCGTCAGATAATGAGAAATGCCCAATGGCACTAAAGATTTTCAAAAGTTTAAATTTAGTCATCACTAAACAATTTAAATAGATTTTTATACATCATAACATTCGGGACATTTACAAAATAGGTGAGAGTGAAAAATGTCCTAAAAACCAGGCAAGATTTTGAACTTTAGGTAAACTGAACTGACCATATATTTTAATACACTTTAAAAACAAAATAGTTTCTAATATTATAGACAATTTAAAAGAAAAATATGTACTTATGTTTTAAAACTGAAAACAGGTTTTGTTCTTCTGCCACATATTTCTATATGTGGCGGGACTCTGTTGGACCTAAAGTCCAATGCCAGCAGTGCCAGGTCGAGCACCGTGCTGCCCTTCAACTTTCCATCGCTCAGCTTAAAATTTAAACAGCCCCTTAAAATAATGTTCAAAAGAGGTGGAAATGCCGGTGCTAATGAGCTGCGCCAGTTAATCAGATGGCATGAGGTAAGACTGTACTGAAGAACCTGTTCAAAACTGGTTAAAATCCTGTTTTATCCACATCCATCTCCAGAACATGGTGATTCTTCTTAATGTAGCCACTGATGCATATTCTCTTCCACAATCTTTTCTTATTGTGTTCCATAACAAATGCAGCCAAAGATGATTGTTCACACTCTTTTCAGCTAGTTCTATCTTTATAACCATCCCTGAATGTCTGCTTCTTCTTGCTTAGGACATTGATGCCAGACGTAATTCAGGGTTTAATATGGGAAAAACAGCATTTTTTATACCGACTACACTAACCATAGAGTCATATAATCTGTAATAAGAAAAAATGTGAATTCCTCTGAAATAAAAGGTTTTAATTGGCACAAACTTCAGCTCATAGGACTGGTGATTTAAGCTTCATTTGCAATGGAGACGGTAAGAACCAAACAGCATGTTTTTCAACATGTTTATTATTTATAAGGTAAAAGGAATAAAAAAACATATTTTTAAAAGAAAAAAAGGTTTCTCAGTAAGAACATGGTTATTTCCTTATTATTTACAACACAATGGATAGCGTGTCTGCCACCATGTGAATGGCCCTGAGAGGATCCACGATGTCTTTGAGTTTATCCTTTCTGAGGACCCACTCCGGCGCAAACCTAAAATACAAACAATACTGCTGTTAGCGCACAACCCGATCTGTCTGAACTGGACTTATTTCTGCACATCCTTTGAACATACTTCGGTGCAGGGCGTGATTTCCTGGGCGTCGCTGGAACAAAGAAGCTCCCGTTTATTGAGGCATTCATTTTCTGTTTGGTGATGGTTCTCTCTGCGTCCATCTTGTGTTTACGAGCAGTGAGGCGGTAAATGCTGCGGATCCTATCCAAGGCTTTAGGCAGCTTCATGACAGCCTAAGGAGAGCAGAGAGGGGGTTTGGTTTTCTACAAGTGAAAACGCAACATGAATGGATTTCCAGAACGGGCTCTGGACCTCAGCACGCCGTTTGTCCTGCAGGAGCAGAGCGAGAAGGAAGCAGGCTTTGGTGAAGATGCTTCCGCCTTTTTCTGCCACTTTATCCCCCGCCTTCTCTCGGTATCTCTGCAGCAAATCCAGGAGCGTCTCCACAGAGTTTTCCACTGAATACACAGCCTCTATGGTTTTCTGGTACTACAAGGGAAAATAACAAGGAGAGAAGGAAATTAAGCAGTTGGAGGATAATATAAATCTTTTCCTGGCATGAAAACTTTTTTAAAGGATTGCATAAAATATTGTGCTACTGCACAACATTTGCAGGACGAATAAGACAAAAGAAAAAAAAAAAAAACTGGATCATTTAATTTGTTTTCAGTGGAGTTGTGACAATTTTAAATGTCCAAGGAAAGAAAAGTTCCGCTCCGATCAGCTTTTCATACATTTGTGTTCCCTGTGGTTTTTAAATTATGATTATGCAATTTTTATCAAAGTTGGAAACATAGTTTCTGCAGAGTGGCAGTAGTTCAAAAGAAATTAGCCTCTAAGATGTGGACGGGACTATTGGAGTGATTGAGTGACCTCTCTCCCCCTAGCTTACAGCCCCTCACAACCCCAGCCTAACATTACGGGTGCAACAGAAACGGCGAGCAATATTGGAGCTTTCCAGCAGCAGTTTTAAGCCAGATCCCAGCTCAGACGAGGAAAATGAAGACGGAGACGGATGTAGTCATTTACAAGCAAATGCAAGAGGAAACAGGCGGCAGACAAGGACATCATTGGTCAGAAGCGGAAATGATAAAACTTAACTTAACCCTAATACTAACTCTAACCCAGTTTTTAGAATCGCAAAAATATAAATTTTGTTAAAGCTCAAAACAGGAAAAACCACAACTGTTAGGGTCGCAAGTTAAAATAGTTAACAAGCTTTTTTCCATCGTCATTTTTCTGTCTATTCCCAACCATTTCAATAAAGAAATACTCAGAAACACATTTTAAGCTTAATTTTCTTAATGTGTGTCCTCCCTCTATCACAACAAAAATACAACAAGACATGTTAAAAAAAAAAAACCTAAAACACAATTTTTATCAGAGTGGGTCTTTAAGGGCCTTTTTGTAAAAAATGTTTTACTAATGTAACCTATATATTTGAAAAAATAAAAAATAAACGCACAAAAAGTAAATTGAAAAAAGCCCACCAACCCACAAGTTGTGGTTTAAATCTAACATTAAAAAGTGCAGACTTTGCAAAACTAGTTCATAAGGAACAGAAACTCGCCACAAATATACAAAGATCCAACACAAAACTAAACTTGGTTTAGGGAAGGGAAAGTGAACACACAAAAAAGATGGAGAAGCTAATCTTAGGGAAATGAAAGTGAACTCCACTGGTAGAACAAAAACATAAATACACTTGTTCCACAGAACTTGAACTTTTGTGAATGCAGAAGAGATTTGGGCTAAACGTGTCGGTGAGCACCACCACTAGGCTTAGTTGGTCGTTACAGTTTAAAAAATGTTTGCAGATGCAGATGTTCCAAATGCTCTGCAATTTACTCATCCTTAATTAAAAAAAATGTAAAAACCGAAAATGTAACTATTTAGACCGTAAAAGAGCATCTATGTCTGTACATATTTTCACTGAATCTAGTTTCTTTTTGGTTTTTTTTTCCAGAACAAAGGCATGTTATCAGAAAGTTGCAGTTTGAATGGTCCAAACAAACACACACAAGGCTTCTAAAGCATGCAGTAACCCTTTGCACATGCATTTTTGCACCCCCACTTCACAGGAAAATGTTGGTTAACGAACGCTAAAATGATAAGGAAATGCTACTATAATGATTAGATTTGCAGTCTTTGCAATGTGACATTGAGAAATTCAGATTTTTTTAAATAATATTTTATTATTTGAAAGACAAACTTTCTCTGATTTTTTTTTTGCCCTTTTCAAGTCATCTTATCGATCAAATAAAAATCTTAATATTGTTCCAACTAAATCTTTAAATATATATATATACGATATATACATTTTCCCCCATTTTTAATGTAATTATTAGGGCCACATGTGACAGAAAGTCTTGATCAGCATCTTCGATACCTTGGAGAGGTTGAGAAGGATCTGGATGGAGAAGGTGATGATGTCCATACAGGGGACGCTTCTGTTACAACAGCGGATCAGCGTGAAGATGACGTTGGTGGCTCCGCTTTGCACTAACCGCTCACAGCACTCAGGTGAGAGCCTGGTGGCTGTCTCTGTGTGCACAAACACACATTTAAAACATCAACTTTTGCCTTTCCCAGCAAAACCAGACCAGCAGTTTTGATATTGCAACACATAAGAGGAACTGGATTTCCCACATTTTCTCAGTTCCCTTTGTCTCGGGGTCAACTCTGATTTCAACATTAAAGCAGGAACAAAACATAGATCCTGATAAATGCTGTCCACCAAAGAGTTATGGTGACAAAACCACCGTACCCTCTGACCTCCAGCCTTTCAGCCGGAGGTCAGAGGGAGGTCAAAATTCTGCTGTAACAGAAAATCATCATTTATTCAGAGGGTCAAAACATACCCAAGTTTTGGAGGGCCTCTAGAATGTCGGAGAAGTGTTTATATCGAAGGAGGTAATCCAGCGCAGAGGACGTTTTGTTGCACAGTTTGTCTTCTTCTCGAACCTCAGCAGAAATTTGACGTAATCGATGTCTTAGTTTGACAAGCTTAGCGTTGTCGTGGCGTTGGCGGGAGCAGTGCGCTCTCCAGAGAGCCTATAGAGTAACAAAACACCAAAAAAACATTACAAACTCTAAGTAATGAGAATCTGGAGATCCCAAGCGTTCCCATTTTGATGTGACGTCCATGCCTGAGCCTTCACAATGCCTCGCTGAACCCTCTGCTGCCGTTTGACATCGAGGAACTTCCTGACAGCCAGCTGGATGACGGAGGCAGCCTTGTGGCGATGGGCGAGCCAGCGCCTGACAGCTCTCTGAGCGGTAACCACCTTCCCCCTTTCCTCCAGATATCGTCTCCTCTGTTGCCTCGCTCTCAGCCATCGCTGGAGGGGGGAGACACTTGCTTGTTCAATTAAACTCTTCACGTGAAAATGGCACCATTGACCGTTTTGTACTGTACCTGAAGAGTGACGACAGAGTTGATCTGTTTCTTTGCTGACTCCAAAGCCCAGTGAGCTCTCAGAGCTCTCTGGATCTTCATGGCACAGAGATGATGGAAGACCACAGCTGTGAAACGTAGTCTCTTCTCAGCCCGTGCTGCTTCCACAACCTGGTAGATGCATTTTACAGTTATTATCAGTTGATGCATTTGCAGAAGTCATTCATTAAACTAAGTTTTTTTTTTCAAAAGTCCTTATTTTTTCTTTTTACCTGTTGTCGAGCTTTCCACGCTCTGAGGCTCCTCTGAATTAAAATGGCAGCTTGCCTTTTCTGGATGTAAATATTCCTTTCTCCTTTAGCTGCCATGTTGGCTCGATATCTGCGCTGAATGTTCAGAACGGAGGACTTTAGGGTCAGATAGCTCCTGTGTTCACAGTGGGCTCTGAAAGATCTCTGGATAACAGCAGCAGCTTGATGCTTTTCTTGGAGGATTCTTCTGGATTTCATGCCTCTATAGGCAGCTTGAAGCAAAACTGCAGCTTCTCTGACTTTGTGATATTGTTTGACTGCATGTTGTTTCTGTTTTTGAGCTCTAAACCTCTGCTGCAGGACAACAGCTGCCCAGCGTTGTCTCCTGAAGGTCTTCTGCTGTCTGAATCTCCTGAAATTAGACTGGATGACGAGTGCTGCAGAGTGCATGGTTGCTACGTTTGTTCTGACACGATGACCTCTGAAAGCTGCTTGAAGAACCACAGCAGAACGTTTCATCCTCAAGAAGTTCCTTCTGTCTCTCCTCCCCTGAAGAAGAGCTCTGTAGCGTCTTTGGATGATGGTGGCAGACAGACACATGGCCTGGAACTTGACCTCCTCTCTGTATCTTCTGAAAGCTGACTGGATCACAGTAGCAGCCCGGTGCGAACGTCTAACCTCCTTCCTGACCTGCTGACCTCTGTAGACCGCCTGCAGGAGGATTGTTGCTTTTCTGATTTTTTGATATTGACTTTTCTGTTTCTTTGCAGCCATGTTGGCTCGATATCTGCGCTGAATGTTCAGAACGGAGGACTTTAGGGTCAGATAGCTCCTGTGTTCACAGTGGGCTCTGAAAGATCTCTGGATAACAGCAGCAGCTTGATGCTTTTCTTGGAGGATTCTTCTGGATTTCATGCCTCTATAGGCAGCTTGAAGCAAAACTGCAGCTTCTCTGACTTTGTGATATTGTTTGACTGCATGTTGTTTCTGTTTTTGAGCTCTAAACCTCTGCTGCAGGACAACAGCTGCCCAGCGTTGTCTCCTGAAGGTCTTCTGCTGTCTGAATCTCCTGAAATTAGACTGGATGACGAGTGCTGCAGAGTGCATGGTTGCTACGTTTGTTCTGACACGATGACCTCTGAAAGCTGCTTGAAGAACCACAGCAGAACGTTTCATCCTCAAGAAGTTCCTTCTGTCTCTCCTCCCCTGAAGAAGAGCTCTGTAGCGTCTTTGGATGATGGTGGCAGACAGACACATGGCCTGGAACTTGACCTCCTCTCTGTATCTTCTGAAAGCTGACTGGATCACAGTAGCAGCCCGGTGCCAACTTCCAACCTCCTTCCTGACCTGCTGACCTCTGTAGACCGCCTGCAGGAGGATTGTTGCTTTTCTGATTTGTTGATATTGACTTTTCTGTTTCTTTGCAGCCATGTTGGCTCGATATCTGCGCTGAATGTTCAGAACGGAAAACTTTAAGGTCAGATAGCTCCTGTGTTCACAGTGGGCTCTGAAAGATCTCTGGATAACAGCAGCAGCTTGATGCTTTTCTTGGAGGATTCTTCTGGATTTCATGCCTCTATAAGCAGCTTGAAGCAAAACTGCAGCTTCTCTGACTTTGTGATATTGTTTGACTGCATGTTGTTTCTGTTTTTGAGCTCTAAACCTCTGCTGTAGGACAACAGCTGCCCAGCGTTGTCTCCTGAAGGTCTTCTGCTGTCTGAATCTCCTGAAGTTGGCTTGAATGACGAGTGCTGCAGAGTGCATGGTTGCTACGTTTGTTCTGACACGATGACCTCTGAAAGCTGCCTGAAGAACCACAGCAGAACTCTTCATCCTCAAGAAGTTCCTTCTGTCTCTCCTCCCCTGAAGAAGAGCTCTGTAGCGTCTTTGGATGATGGTGGCAGACAGACACATGGCCTGGAACTTGACCTCCTCTCTGTATCTTCTGAAAGCTGACTGGATCACAGTAGCAGCCCGGTGCCAACGTCCAACCTCCTTCCTGACCTGCTGACCTCTGTAGACCGCCTGCAGGAGGATTGTTGCTTTTCTGATTTGTTGATATTGACTTTTCTGTTTCTTTGCAACCATGTTGGCTCGATATCTGCGCTGAATGTTCAGAACGGAGGACTTTAGGGTCAGATAGCTCCTGTGTTCACAGTGAGCTCTGAAAGATCTCTGGATAAGTGCAGCAGCTTGATGCTTTTCTTGGAGGATTCTTCTGGACTTCATGCCTCTATAGGCAGATTGTAAGACAATGGCAGCATTTTTCATGGCCTTCATTGCATGCATGTCCACTCTCATCTTTTTGTTGGCCCGGCACCGTTCTTGTACAACCCTGCAGGCCCAGCAGAGCCTCCTGTATTGAGTTTTCCTCTGGTGCATCCTGAAATAAGACTGAATAATCACAGCAGCTCTTTGTCTGACACGCAGCTGCTTTCTGACCGAGTATCCCCTACAAGCCGCCTGCAAACAAACGACTGCCCTGCGCTTTGAGAGATAATCCAGGTGGACTTTTCTTGCCAGGCTCAGAGCTCTGTACCTCCGTTGACAGATCAGAGCTACAGACTTGAGTTTGAGGAATTGCTTTCTGGCCTTGAAAGTCAGAAACATTCTCTGTATGATTGCTGCAGCTCGATGGCGCTCTGCCATCCCCCTCCTGACCATGCATCCTCGATATGCTGCCTGAATAACTACAGCGGCAGATTTGATTCTTTTGTAGCGTTGCCGCTCTTGATCCCGGAGCTT
Organism: Oryzias curvinotus; assembly: GCA_023969325.1. Taxonomy (NCBI): domain Eukaryota; kingdom Metazoa; phylum Chordata; class Actinopteri; order Beloniformes; family Adrianichthyidae; genus Oryzias; species Oryzias curvinotus. The sequence goes on from CM043709.1 coordinate 7,885,397, forward strand.
TTGGGCCCTGTAGCGCTCCTGAATAATAATGGCAGCAGACTTGGCAGCTAGGTAAGCCTTATACATTTTGTACATCCGGAAGTGAGCTTGAATAGCTGTGGCAGCAGCAATCCTCTTCTGGTGCTCCCGCCTCACTCTGAACCCCCTGAACATGGCTTGTATCTTAATGCTTGCCTGCTTTTGCTCTCTGAACTGCTTTTGTGATGCCCTGCACTGCAGAAGAGCTCTGTACCTCGACTGGATGATAATTGCTGCGCACTGAATCAAGAAGTATCTTTTCTTGCACAAAAACATTCTAATCCAAGACTGAATGGTAGTTGCAGCTTGGTGCTTCCTCTTGAGTTCCGATCTCACTCTCATACCTCTGAATCCAGCTTGAAGAGTTATGGAAGCTGCTCTCTTCTGCAAGAATGTTCCCCTCATGTCTTTCCCAGCAACAAAAGCTCTGTAGCGACGCTGAATGACCAGAGCTGCTCCCTTCATGGATCTGAACTCTGCTTGGATTCTGTGCCGTCGATAAGAAGCCTGTATCAAAGTTGCACACCGATGCCACATTTCGATTTTCTTCCTGTCAGCTCTGCCTCTCCAGCCGGCCTGTAAAACGAGGGCGGCCTTCCTCAAAGCAAAATATTGCGCCTTAGTCTTGCGAGCCAGAACGGCAGCTCTGTACCCGCGTTGTACCCTAATTGTCGCCTTTCTCAAGGCAAGGTACTTCTTTCGAGCAGCACGCTCCCTAAAAGCTGCCTGGATCACCGTTGCTGCCTTGTGTTGTTTTTTTAGAAGCTCTCGGGCCTTCTTTCCGCGAAATGCAGCCTGCATGGCAACAGCTGCGCATCTCATCATCAAAAACGCTCTCCTTTGCGCATTTCTTTTCACAGAGGCCCGAAAGCGCAGCTGGATCACCACTGCTGCCTGCCTCATCTCCAGCACCTGCTTCCTCACAACGTGGCCCCTGAAGGCCCTTTGAATGACAACAGCAGCGTCGTGCTGCAGCTTCAGCGTCTGAAAGCGGCGCCTCTGCACTTGGCCCCTGTGGTAAGCTTGAATGAGAACAACGCTTCTCCTGATCCGTCTGTAATTACGATGGCACACCCGCATTCGGAACCAGGACTGGATTCTGACAGCGGCAGCGGATTTTGTCGCCATCCTGTGGCTGTACCACTTCTTAAAAGCAGTTTGTATCACGACAGCCGCACGATTTTCTTCTTCCATTTTTGTAGCTTTCCATCTCCTAAAAGCTCTTTGCAGTTTCACCACAGAGCTCCTGAGAAGGAGGTAACGGTCCCGCTGCTTTCTGGAGAGAGCCCAAGCTCGCGAGTACTTCTGGATGACTCTGACCGCCCTGCAGACTTTGCCATAAGTCGCAGCTGCCCTCCTCATCCTCCACTGGGCTTGTACTGACACTGTGTAATATCTGAGCTGGTTGTAAGCCTTGAAGGCAGAAAACATCCTCCAATGAGCCTGTATACATGAGATAAAACCCAAAGTTAAAGAAAGAATAAAAAATAAAAAAAACAGCAACTTTAGTGGAAAAGGGGCTGGCAAAACCACAACTGTTCATCAGGTGGCATAAACATTTAAGATCATGTTTAGAAAGTATTATTTTAAAGGCTCAAATGTTCAGAAATGTTCTTTTAAAATATCTCCATCACAAGCTTAAGTTTCATTAACATTGCATTTTAATGCCTCTGAATTCCAGATTTTACAAAGAGCTGATATAATGTACAGTTATGTCCAATCCTACCTGGATAATGGTTGCTGCCTCGTGCTGCACAGCCCGCAGCAGAGCCTCTTTCTGCATCCTCAGAACTTTACGGGCTAAAAAGCCCCTCCAGGCAGACTGAAGGAGGACTGCAGCCTGAGCTCGCCTCGCAGCTCTTCTCTTCTGTAGAAAACGTCTCACCACAACCTGGATCTTCAAAGCAGCTTTGTTCCTTTCCTGTATCCAAACAAAAATGTACAATTAAAACTGGATATTCTGAATATGTGGATGGAATTGTAGCTATAGATTTGGTATCCCAGTAGAAACAAGTCTGTCCCCTTTCAAGTGTGTTTTTTTTAAATAACTAAACTTCATTGAAAACTGATTTCTTAATAAAAAACGTACAGTTTTTTTTAATAAAAAAATTGCAACTTTTGTTGTTAATTCATCCCAACACTATGAAGTCATTTTCTGATGCAAGTGTTACGGGATTGTGCCTACAGCAGATAAAATCTAAACAGAATAAAAAATTTTACCTGAATCTTCAAATGTAAAATCTTAGAAAACAAAGGATTTTATTAAATAATATAAGAGATGACAAAAAAGAAACATAACCCTTTTTTCTTGTTTTTAATTTTGAGCAAAGCAGAAATAGTGTAGCTTAAACCTAACTTTATCCTAACAGAACAAAGACAAAAGGACTAAACCTCATAAAGCTGCATATCTTTCTTCAGTCTGTATTTCCTCCAGGCTCCTTGAATGACCCGGGCAGCTCTGGTTTCGTTATGCAGGTCCAGCAGACGAGCACAGAGGAAGGACAGGTAGGTCATAACCACCTGGGAACAAAACATTTTAACATTAGGCATAAAGGTGAAGAAAACGTCCTGATTCTGTAAGAAAGGGGCTTTAATTGCAATATTTTATTCTATAAAAGCCTATTTTGTTGCCCCCAGCATCACATCTACATTACTCCTTAAAGGACATTTACCATATCAAGTGTGAGAACAAAGAAATGTCCTTTACCGTTACAAAATACTACAGATATGCTTAATTTTAAGGTCTGCTCATTTGTTTCATGATGAAAACCCCACTCAAAAACCCAACTTAGCACCGACTTTGACCCAAAAGTTATTTGTCATCAACAAACATGGATTTTTCACATTTGTACATTACATGTTTGTCATTAATTAGAGGAACAGATTTTGGAAGATACTTAAAATTATTGAGTTGTGTACAAAGGTAGAAATCTGAATAAATAAACTACCTAGCAACACAAATAGATTTTTCCCCTGTTATCCATGCTCTGCAGACACTTGAACAGCTTCTGGTCTCACCTTCTCGTCAGGGATGGTGTTGGACATGTCAGCCAGGTTGATCATGGCGGGAACTCCCCCCAAGAAAGCAACCGCACTGTTGACTAACTTGAAGTTCATTTTCTCACACTCCAGCAGCTCTTTTAGCCCAACAGATGGAGAATCTGGGGCTCCTGAGAAAAATAAATGACATCAGCACAAATTCCTCAGCTATTGTGAGGATTCACTCCATTTATCTCAGTAAGATGTTTTATTCGCGGTTTACTACTCGTGCCTTTTCTTAACGCGTCAAAGGAGCTGTCGGAGTCGCTGGCTGAACAGTCGAGCTCCAGGCGGCCGGTCGGGGAACCCTCCACGGTCTGGGTGGTGCTGTGGCTGATGGAAGCCTCCGGCAGGAGGCTGGGGTGATAGTGGTGGATGAGGTAGCAGAGTACACGGCCGTCTGAAAACATCACCGTGAAGTTTTCCACCTGCAGATGAAGACATACAGACTTGGTTTTAAAATGCGACTCCTTATATGGTTGTATTTCATCATTTTTGGACCACAAATAAATAATAATAAATAAATAACCTTCAGGTGGTAGAAGTCACACACTGCACGGACCCAGTCCATCAGCAATGTAATCTTGGTGCTTGTGTGTTCGTACAACACCCTGGTCTTTATGGGACTGGGCTGAATTCCTTGGTCGGCCCTCACTCGGGCCAGCCTTCGTTTGGTCCTCAGAGTTCTCCTCAGGAAAGCAATTTCCTGACGGAGCTGACTCTCATCCAGAATCACTTCCACCTTCACATATTAATGAAATAAAAGAGCATAAATCATTCTTGTTAAACAAAAAAAAAATAAAAGAAACAAGAATGCCAACACACAAAAAAGATACACACATGGAATGCAAAAATGATTTTCCACAGGAGGCTCAGTGTCTTCTCTCGATGTCCATCTACAATGTCCCTGGAATCAATAATGGAACCTAGAAAACAATGTAAGAAACATCAACAAAAACTAACATTTTTATTCAAAAAAAACTGACAGAGGTATTTTTTTTTTAATTTACAATCAGAAGGTTGATAAACTAAACAAAAAAAAAACAAAAGTTCTTTTGGCCATAAAGACACAAATGAGCTCTGTGTTACCATGTTCATCCTTGAGGTCAATTCCTTTGGCTTTCAGCACCTGCAGGGCGAGGTCAACGTTGTGGATCTTCTGCAGGCGGCTGATGGCGGGAAGACGGAGCTTCGCCGACAGTCTCCAATCCAGAGTGAGGAGCTCAATCACACGCCTGCAGAAAACATCAACTTCTTAAAATCTTTTCTTTTTTTATGCTTTGAAAACACATCAATACTTCTCAGTAAAGATGCTATTTTGGCTAAAAAGGAATATTTGAAAACTTAATAGTGAATAATCGTTAGTAACCGGTGAGATACATGACGCTATTAAAAAAAAATATAAAAATAATTTTTTTAAAAAAAGAGTAAGGAATATATAGCTAACTCTGACAGGAAAGAAACTACATTCAATGACCAAAACAAGTCTCTTTAAAAGAGCAGAAGATTCATTGTATACCTGGTAACAGTGAAACTTTCCTCAACACCTGAAAGACCCCAAAAAAGGAAAATAAAACCAATAACTCAATAATTCTGACTGAGTCGTAAATATTCCTAAAATTTCAGTCGCAAAAATTTGGTTTTGGCCTGATTTGGATTATGTTTCTGCTGACAACATCATTACTTCTTTGTTAAATATGGATGGTATTTTTCTAAACGAAATTGCCGGTACCCGAAATAAACAAATAAACCAAAATTTAAAAGCTTAGTAGAAAATTGTTCTTGGGTTCTCCAGTAAATGGATTTTTTCCCCTTGTGTCACCTTTAATGCTGATCATTTGTTTGAACTGCAACAGAACCTAATCCGCTCTGTATGAACATCAGATGTTCTCTGAGGAGAGCCGACGAAAGCACAAGATGTTCCACTCACACAAGACGAATGCCGCATTTCAAATCCACCGCCAGGTTCTTCACAGCAAAGTCGAACTCATCGAGAGGAGTTTGAACATGGGAGACGGGTAACCCGAGGTAGCCCAGATGGCGCGGGAGGATCCCCTCCCCGCTCAGGAAGTCCCTGGAGAAGGCCAGCAACAGGTCTTTGGTCGCCTGTTAAAGACGTAAAGAACATGAAAAAAAAACAAAAAAAAGGAGAGGACGGAATAAAATAAAAACCATAAGGAGTAATCTTACCATTTTAAAAATAAAAATTCGAGTTGCAGCAGACACAAGTAGTTTTGCATGACACAGAAACGGTCTTAACAATCAATGTTGTCATGCAATCCTTAAAAATCCAATGTGAAATGCAAAATTAGGGAAAATAATTTGCATCGCTTTATCAATTATTTTATTGGGAAAGGTATTTTTACATTGCAAACACTTGCAGTTGTTGCAGCTAAGGGAGGCCCAGAGTTTAAATATGTTTAAAGAAATACTTTTTAAACTTTTGTACAAAAGTGTCTGAAATTTAGAAGATATGCTGCATAATGATGCATTTCTATTGTAAAGGAGATTTTCTTTTCACAACCCCAGTTACAATATGATATAAAGGCATGAATGCATTTGTTTTTATACATAAGCTGTTCTATCCGTGACCCACCTTGAACTCTGCGTCCACACAGAACAAACAGGGGTTGTGTTCGATCAGACGACATTCTTTGGCTTTATCCAGGAAGCAGACCAGAAGCAGCAGCTTCTTCAGGGTGAAGCGAGACAGCGCCTCCTCGTGGCCTTATTTTAGAAAAACAGGGGTCAACGCACATGAGCAACAGTGAAGGTGCCCTAACTTTGACTAAATTAATTCCATCTTATATGCAGTGCCATACACAGATATTTGATTCGTTTTCAATAAGAGCTAATTAAAACTGCCACAAGTGAAAATATGATGGAAAATCCATTTAAAGTTTTGGATTTGGAACATTTCACCATCTCTAAAAGAAGACAACAACCAGTGTGTACATGTAGTTTTACTAAGTCAAAGAACACTACTATAAATGTAAATTAAGGTGAATAAATTAGAACTAAAATAACATAAATATTATTTAAAAAAATGATGTAGGACAGATTGGGGAAAAACTCCATCCAAATGCTTCACTTAAAGCCTTTACTTTCATAAATTTTAATGCAACATAAATGTAATATTAAAAAAAAAGAAACCTGGGGAGATAATTTTTTAAATGTGGAACGTAACAGTTTTTTTTTACATTTTAAGGCATTTTTTAAACTTAAATTTTGTTTTGAAAAAAACAACATTTAAGTACAAAAACTCTATTTTTAACCAATAATAAAAAATATTTTTAATACTTAACCACAAAAATACTATGGCTTTCATTACAATGGCACACCTGCAGTAATTACCCATGCAAATGAAAAGTTTCCTCATAGAAAAGAAGCTGTTGATTTAACTCATTTGCAGAGTTGCTCTTTTTTTAGTTTATATTGAGAAAATGTTGTTTTCATGATTAAAACAATAACCGTTTCTCTTCTTAAAAGAAGCCGATAAAACAGATTCTATGCACATCAAGTGGATTCAAAGTTGCTCCAAAACACAGAAGCCTGTCGGCTCTCGCCTGAAAGTTACCCTCTTTGTAAAGGTTAGGGACCCTGTGGTGTCTGTACTCTGCCGCAATGTCGGGATTCCACAGCAGCCGCTGGAGAATGAACATGGCCAGACCCAGGGTGTCACTGTTGCTCTCAAGAGAGATGAACTCCCCAAAAATCGTCTGGGGATTTCCGAAAAGAAAGACACAGATAAGGGTCATCTGAGAAGACAAATGATGAAAAAGCAAACACAAATAAGACAATACCTCAAGACCAATCCGTAACCACAGGGGATTGTAGGAAAGAAGCCAGTTGAGAACCTTTTTACGTTCACCTGAAAGAGAAATACAACAGAAGCAAGGGGACAGGAATAGTTGGTACATTGATCGGACTACAAGGTTAGTTTTTTCTTTCCCGTTTTGAAAAGTTCATATTTTTTACCAATGTCCCTCCACAAGTGGCGGTCTTTCCGTACAAGCAGACGCTTGGCTTCCACCTCCAGTTCGAGCCTCTGAATGGCCTTGACCATGGCTTCAGACGTGAACAACTGGCAGGCAGACCGGCGGAGGCGGTTTAGTTTCCGCCTGGCCGTGTAGGTACTAAAGGACATCTCCTCTTTGGTGGGAGCTCTGGGCACATTGAACTTGTCACTGCCGATGGCGAGAGATACTGCACTAGCTGCAAAAAGGACAAAGGCACAAATGGCGTTCAAGATAAATGAAAATCCAACACACATTTGCGCTCAGCACGTCAGTTGAATACCTTTGTTGACTTCAGGGTTGACTTTAAAATCATCGGGAGTGAGGACATAGTTGATCCACCATGTGAACCCCCTCTCCTGCTTCTCAATCCACCTCTCATCATAGAACATGTTCTTCGCAGCGAATGACATCGGATGTCTGGGTAGAGCTACGATAAAAAAAACACGGGTAACTAAATGGCACTTTCAGGAAGATCAACCTGAAGCCCCATCCATGTCCAGTACCTGTCTGAGTTGGTTTGATGAAGGTCAGTTTGGATTGAGCCACAGCCACTACTTTTGTTCTCCTCACAGATGCAGCACCTGTCCCTGACAAAAAGAAAACGCATTTCCCCCCCCACTGTAAAAACACGACACTTTTTACAATTCAAGCTTGCTGCACTATACCGGCATTAGAGCACTTTTACATTTTTACATGCACAACAAAATTTGCATCTGCATACTCTTAGAAAGTGCTTTGGAGCTCGTTGGTTTTGCCCGGGAAGGAGCTGCAGGCTGCGCTGTATCCACTGACAGAGCAGTTCCTGGACAGACAGGAATTCAACAGAAAAAATAGAAGCAGAACAATATTTTTAGAAAGATAGATACCAGGAAAAGTGGCAAAAAAGTTCGATTCAACACATATTTAAAGCATAAAACAACCAACTAAACTAATAAATATTAAAAAAACTATTTCCCACTTCTCAAAGAAGAAAAATATTACATGTTTTAAGTGAATTTCAAAAAGGAATAAAGAAATAACTTCGTACATCCGCACTAATGGGAAAGCTGGGTCATTTGTTTACAATTGTCTAAAGTTGTATATATATTCTGATTAAAATGCTGTTTGAGCATCAGGATTTGTACCGCATTTTTGTGTACACTTGGAGAATCAAAATAAAACATACAAAAACAAAAAAAATGGATTTTAACTATTTGATTATCTGAATAAGTGTTGTTAAAAATGTGTGGTTTGTCATTTCTTCCGACTTGCATAAGTAGAGGACCTAACTCCCCTCTGAGTGCATTTTACATCTACTGACTCACATTGTCAGTAGTTGCAGGTATAAATTAGAGAACAAGCAGTGAACTTGGTGCACATGTAGAAACACCATGAACACCAATCCACTGTCCAAAAAGGCCCAAATCATTCAACAAACACCCATCTGCATGCAGGTGTATTAACTAACCTGTTGCTCTTTGCCTCTGTGTGTTACTCGTCCTGTCCCGGACTGATCTTGGAGGTTCCAGTTTTGTGGTCACCACCCTGCTTCGTTTACCCTGATCTGGTTTCCCAGGATCCTCATACTTCCCGTCACATTTCAAATGCTCCTCGCTCTTTCTCTTCTTGCATATTGCTGCCACTTGAGTGGGGAACGAGTCTTCGTGGACGGATGGAGTGGCGGGAACAGCCTGCTGGTAGCTTGGTAGAAGACTGGGATGAAGAGGTGAAGATGAGCCCACGGGTGGCGAGGAGGCGATGGCAAACATGATTGGAGAAGAGGCTGCAGGAGGCAAAGGGCTGGCTGAGATGGAGGTGTGTGACAGGGCATTACAAATAGGGGAGGAGATGGGGAAGGCGATGGGGGGTGATGAGGTGCGAGGCCTTGGCGTTGAACTGGAAGAGCCAAACTCTGTTATTTCATGCTTTTCGTCGCTCAGAGCAGCTCCTGAGTCAGCAGCTATCACAGGCAGGTTTGGAGTGTCTGGTCCAGACTCGCTCTGTCCGCTGCTGCCAGATAACTCAAGCGTTTTCTCCAGAAGCCTTCGCCTAGATTTCCTTATTTTCCGTCCACTCGAGCCATTTGAATCCCCTGGTGCCTTGCTTTTAATGACTGTGGCCGATGTAAAAGTAGTCTTTTTAACCTTTTCTACAGTCTTGTGGTCGTTTGAAGTCGTAGACTTTTTACTGACAAAGAACGTAAGTCTCTGCTTGTTGAACTCAGGCAGTTCTGGGCTGTCGGGTATTGCCCTGGGGTCATCGTTCTCAGATCTTCCACCCTTCGATTCCAGCGAGTCAGAATACTCGCAGCTGGAACTTATCTCCCGAGGGCTGGTGTAAATTTGGCTCAAATCAGAGCCAATGATGGCCAGCGCTTCCCTCAGTGACACGACGGGCTCTCCAGTTGGCACACTGTCAGTATCGGGTTTTGCAGAAGCAGGAGGAGGACTCTCATGACTGAATATGAGGCATAAGCTTCTTAAACCTTTCTGGTGTCCCGATGGGTGACAGAGTCTGGTTTAAAATTTTAGCAAGATCTTTGTTTTCGCATTTTTCTAGTTGGGAATCCAGACTGGAGCTCGATCCGGCTGGAACAAGTAGAACCACAGGGGAGTTTTTCTGAAGAGGATGAGCCGCCTCAGAATCCCAAACAGTCACAGCCAGTTGCCTGGTGTGTAAAGGTTTCCTGTCCTCTTGTGTCAGGGAGTTGCTCTCCAGGTGGTGGTTGTTGCTCGAGATGGACCTCTCCCTGACAGCTTTTCTAGCGTTCAGCGACGCGAGCGGGCTAGACGCCTTGTCTCGCTGGTACTGAGGCGTCCGGGACACTTGAAAAGTTTTGTTGGCAGCCATCTTTAGTGGAGGGTCCACTTTATTTGCTTTTGATGTTTTAGTGCTTTCTCCATTTTTCTTTTTGATTGTGTCCCATAAGCTTTTCTGAAACACAAAATGTACAGAAAATATGCAGGAATTGAACAAAAAGAAAACTGAAAAACCCTTTACTTGTTTGAAGTAGTCACTTGCTCTTCTCCGTACCAGTAAAATACCAAAATATACATTTTTAAAAAAAAACGGTATTAAGAGAATGTACCTTTTTTTTCTTTGTTGCTTCCGCTTTCCCCAGAAGGACAGCCTGGTGTTTAAGGATCCCATTGGCGTTGACAACAATGAGCTCCCTGATTCCACCCTCCTCAGTTGGGGTCCAGGTGATGGTCAAAGTAAATGATCCCTCAGGCTACAAACACAAAGGAACAGTTAGAAGCACTCAATTAGACAAATGCACACAATATTTAGCTTTTAATGAGACTTCTATATATAAACTAAGAAAATTTGAGGAAATGGTCAAAAAGGGTGGATTGGTTAAACTCCCTTTATTGATTTTTAAACATATAATTAACTATATGTGTTAACATTAGCTTTATGAGGAAATGTTGGGCACTAACATCATGGCAGCAGCTGTATGGAAAACAAAGGGCTTTAGAGTGTTTTAAATGCGAGGTTTTGATGTAGCAACAGTAGCAAATATGAAAATGCAATAATATAATCTAATAATCTACCCCTTACCTCAATGGTAAACGTGTTGTGGTTGACAGAGAAGCCTTTAGTCGATGGGATCTTCTCAACTGTTACCTCTGCTTCTACGTCCTCGGTAGGGTTTTCAATCCGCAACATAGCCGACTTCGAGGTCCCCAACTTAACGGTTCCGAATGTCACAAAAGGAGGCTTAGAAAACTGAATCAAACTCAGAACCGGAATATTATTCTCCTTGTTAGCATCGTGTCTCCTCCCGGGACTGATGTCCAGAAATCCTTGCCGAGCTGCAATGGCTTCAGCCATTGTTTAAATAATAATTAAATCGTTTAAAATTTAAAAAAGCATATTACTTCTTCTTCTTGCGGTTTAAAATAAAACACACGAAAACACTCTGAACGATGAAATCCAACTCTACGAAGTATCAACTGAGCCTTCAGCAAATACACACGGGGAGGCAGAGCAGTTTGAATTTTATGGTGTCGTGGTTTCCTCCAATCACAGGCTGATAGTTTTCGTTGCGTCCAATAGGCGAATAGAATAGAGTCATTCTAACGGAGACACACTCAGGAGCCAATCAGCGGCCGATTACGTTTTTAAACGACCACAACCTCATTCAAATCTTTATTTGTGCAAAAAATAAAGCTTTTGCAGTTTACTTTGGTTCGTAGGCATACTATAATTTTATGAACCACAAATAGCTTTATTTTTTTGTTTATGTAATCTAGATGATTGTTAATTAAAAATGCGACTGTAGGTTCTGTGATGAACTACGATCTTTTTATTTTGTTTTGTGTTTTAGTAGATTTTTAGCTTTGGCATATCTTGAACAAAAATGCAAACACAGTGGAGCCGAGTTGGCATCTGACTGATCTAATGCTACCTGACTAGCCATGTCGAAAAATAGCTCGCCGTGATCGTATAGTGGTTAGTACTCTGCGTTGTGGCCGCAGCAACCCCGGTTCGAATCCGGGTCACGGCACGTTTTTGTCGAAATTGAATGTAATTTAATGTGCTGTTTACTCTGTGGCGTTCTAGAGATCTTGAACAGTAGTGATGCACTCTGTATACTTCTCCCTAGTGCTAAAAAACAAAAAATACTTTTTTTGCCTATTCAATAAATATTTCGACTGACACATTGATTAATTTCACATAATTTATAAACAGCAAAAATAATAAAGTTTGATGAATAAATATCATTTACTAACAGCAAAAATAATGCAGGCTGAGAAATAAATGTGGCATTTTTTTTTTATTAAAGTAAAATGTTGATAACTACCAAGTTGTTCATTTTGAGTTTGAAGCTTGTAGGCATAGCTTGTAGGCAATTCTGCAGGTCCAGGCTGGTCACGTGGTACAGTTCCCATCCAATCAGCTGCTAGCAGAGGACGGCTCGTAATTTTAAACAGACGAAGAAAAAAACCAAACAGCAAACGCTGAGTGCTTCTGACTAGAGGCCTATATCAAAACAGAGGAAACGCTTTATTTTAAACATGGATACTTATCTTTATTTTTATATCGATTGAGGTGGGAAAACGGTGCAATTGTTTTTTTTATAAACATGAGCTCTCATATAATCACCCCCGGACCGTACAGAGCAACGAAGTTGGTAGGTTACTCTAACTTGGTTGGTCTATCTTTGTTTTTAAATGAATATTTGAAGTGCTGCACACATTAACAATCGACTTTTTCTTTATAAAACTACATTTAAGGATTTTTCTGTTACTTGACAAATTCTAATTGAAACTTGTGTTCGTGTTTAACGTTTTTCTTTTCTCCACCGGGTGTTACACGTATTATCTTCCCCCATTCATCACCTTAATGTTACTTTCCGATTTACATTTCTGTTTTCCCAATTCCCTGCAACTGAAAAATAAATAAAGTTGCTGTTTATTAGTTTAATTTCATTCTACCATTTTTATAGTAATCAATCATAATGGTTGTGATTGATTATTTATTTGCTAGTAGAAATTAAGGAATATATTTTTATTCTATTTTAACTTTTGCCCTTTAAACACGAGCATCAAAGAAGATGGGTCAATTTAAAATCCAATTTATAAGGATAATTTTGATCATTGTTTAAAATGTTCTTGTTTTACACACACGTTTTATGTCGTGTTTATGATCTACATTTCTTTTTCATCTTTAATGTTTTCGTTCAATCTTTCGCAGTGGAATGAGGTGACGCGTTTGTTTCGGGCAGGCATGCCCCTCAGGAAGCATCGCCAGAACTTCAGGGTCTACGCTTGCTGCTTCACCGCCTCTTCTGCTGTGGACTGGCTGCACGAGATGCTCCGCTGCAACAGCAACTTTGGTCCCGATGTCACCAGACAGCAAACGGTTCAACTCCTGAAGAAGTTTTTAAAAAACCATGTGATTGAAGATGTGAAAGGTCGCTGGGGTACAGAGGATCTGGAGGACAACAACATTCTTTACAGGTAAGCAATTTAAAGAAAGTTTAGAGATAATTCCCAAAACACAGAAAAACCTGTTTTCTTACATTCTCTTATCAACTCTCTTTGTCTAGATTTCCTTCCACGTCCCCTTTAAAGCCCATCCCCTGCTTAGCTCCAGCTCCAGCCACCAGTACTATTAGAAGAAGGCCTTCACTCAGGGACAAGGAAGGTTTCTTTAAATTTAAATCCGTAAAGAAACATGAGAAAGAATCTTTGGTATGTTAAACCACAGCAAACATGCAATATGCAACTTACATGAATGCAGATTTTGTTTTTTAATGTTTTTTAATAATGTTGTTTTTTTTAAACAGGAAAATGTAGATCCTGCCCTCCAAGCAGGTCATGGTGGTCAGAGTCATCTTGCAGATGAGCAGAAGTTGCAGAGAAGAGAGCTGACAGCAGAGGATGAACAGGAAATTTGGAGAGACATCACCCTGACCCAGTAAAAAATAACTAGAAGATTTTTTTCTTTAATTAATGCCAGCATTACTTGCTAAACCTCTGCTCTGGTTGTACCAAAAGACCCTTAGTTGGGGCCCTCAGACCCCATGTGAAATCGTAAGATCTCTTTGTAAGCTGTAGAACAGATGTCCCATTCTACGATCGGGACAAAAATAACACTGATCCTCTTGAATCTGAGGTTTAAGTATCAAACAAATTCTCCTCTCCACTAGTGAAGTACCGGTAGGCTTTTTTTGGGAGACTTAGTTGTGTGATTTCCCACCATCACTCCTGTTTGCCAGTTCAGAGATACTCTCAAAAATGGGACCGCCAAGGTACCGTCCTTGACTGCAGCCCAGCTCAAACAGCTCTGGACCCTTGTGGTCATTCTAGCGAGTGATTGGCCCAAAGCAGAAAGCAGATTCCATGTTGCCTTTCCATGCTGAGCCTGGAGAACTCCCTTGTTAGGAAGCCCTACCTACAGGAACTCACCTGCATGTACAATACATGTTGGTCTCTGGTAGGGATGTCTATTGTTACCAGTTTATTTTTATAATTTTCATGGACAGTATTTCAAGATACAGCCAAGACTACAGGACTTCATCTCTCCTTTTTGTGGATGTTGTTGTTCACTTGGCTTCATCAAACCAGGACCTTCAATGTCCACTGGGAGAGATCGCAGTCGAGTGTGAAACGGCTGGAATGGGAATTGGCTCCTTCAAGGTGGATGGATGCAGTGGTTGCAGTTCTGCGGTCCCTGTATTGATCCATTGGAGGGAAGAATGAGCTGAGTCAAAAGGCAAAGCTCACAGTTTTCTGGCGAAACCCTTTTAACCACTTTGGGGTTTCCCAGGCAGAGCTGTTGGAACTTTCTGGTTTTTGTATGATTTCAATATTAGCCATCAATTTAAAAAATATGAATAAAATCAGCTATGATTTTGAATAGAGATATGACACAAACATATTTTGAGTTTGAATTTTCCAGAGTTTGTTTTGTGTGTTTCAGCTTGCAAAGGATTCTGGGAGTTGTGTCCTTGAATGAGGTCTTGGACCCTTGCTGCATCAATCCACAAAACATCATTCATAACATGACCAAAGTCAACAAACATGGAGTGGTTGCTCTGGATGACAAAACCAGTAGGTTCATCACAAACTGACACAGAAATCCTAATTTTCTGCAGAATAATAATTTGGTGAAATTAACAGGAACATAAATTAAAATCTGTTCATCTTGATGTAATAAGTAGGGCTGGTTAATACATTACTGCCAAAATATAGTAATCAGTTGAATTCATTAGTTCACTATCCAATTTATTTCTAATTTAGCTTGATGTATTTATATGGACGTTCATGAATACATTTTATTCTGCTTTTCTCTTTTTTGCCAGAAAAAATATTTTAAAATACTTTCCAAAAAATAGATTTTATAAAGACGTATTGCATTTCCTTAACTTGTGATCATCTCTTCTAGACGACCTTCCTCACTGGGTTTTATCTGCAATGAAAAGTTTGGCGAATTGTAAGTACAGCTTTGAAATGCATGAACAAACACATGTTGTCTAACATTTTTAAACACAAATTTTGGACAATGTTAAAATAAAATCATGGTTAACTAAAAGTAGGTAGTTTAATCAATTTCACTATCGTGGGACCCATTAAGATTCTATCTATTATTCAAATTCAAAGTAAATTGTGCAATGGCTTTGCAGCAGCTTAGAACATTTTCTGTACACTTACATAGCCATAACTTTGTATGCACATATGTGCAATTACTTAATTTCTTTACTTGACATTCCATAGTTGTTTTTTTTATTTTTCTAACCTGCTTTCTGCAAAGCTGTGAAGTTTTCCTAGTCTGATATCAAAACGAGCACAAACATACTGGATCATTATCTGAGATCCTGCTGAATATACCAAGTTTTCTTGCTGTTTACATTTACACAAGGCAACGTGGCTATTTTTTAAATTTTGTATTTATTTAATTTTTTTGGGCGAACAGCCACTTTTATTCGCAAAGGCAGTTAAAACGTTTCGATGCAGGGCCTTTTTACCCCTTTTCACCCTGCCAGCTCTTCTTGCACTGTTTTCTGCTGATCAGCTGATTAAAGTGTTTCCTTATTCTGATTGACGGAACACACCTGAGCTCCAAGTCAGAAGGGAGAGCCGGATAGCATGCAGGGTGGTAGACCCCGACGACCAGGATGGGGCCGCCCTGGCTTGATGGGAAAGCCAAAGCCTTAGCAGCATACAGGAAAATTGTGTGCCAATTAAATATAATAAACAAGTAATGGTAAAATGTGAGCGCAGTAGACCTGCACAATTAATCGCAAATTTATCGTTATCGCGATTTCAAGCTGTGCAATATTCATATCGCAAAAGTTGGTCAAAATCGCAATAAATTATAAACCTTAAATGTGCTAAAACAATCTTATGGCAACTTGAACTATTTAATGAATTGAATAAACCCTTTATGCATTTGACCAATCAGACGGAGCCCTTCACGTTGTTGACCAATCAGATGGAGCTTTTATGTTAGATGTTGCCCTCCTAATTAGACGAGGCTCATTTGGAGAATAATTTATGGTATTTTGACTCTTATTTAAATTAAACATTTGCTGTGAAATTGACATTTTTTTTGTTGTTTTTGCTATTTGTTTATTTATCGCAAGTTATATCGTCATCGCAATATTGATCAATAATATCACACATCGCGAATTTTCATCATATCGTGTAGCCCTAGAGTGCAGTAGTTAAAAAATGCATTAGATGAGAGTACTATTTGATGTTTGGACTGAAATACAGAAACAGGAAATGTGAGCTCACCAGGTTGTGCAGCTGAAAGCAGCTTCACCCTGCTGCTTCTGACTCTGGGTTCTACCAGCCAATTGCTTTCTGCGTCGTTCCTAGATCTGACGGGTATTTCGCTTCCACATCATTACGTAATGTATCAACTCATGGCAGGACTTAAAACTCACTTCTGTATTTATCATTAGCTAGTGTAAAAACTTCTTCCTTAAAGCAGTTATGTAGACTTTTTTGTTCATTTGTTTTGGATTTCAAGCTGTTAAGTTTCTCGTTTTCAGGGCCGAAGTATGACAGCGAGCAGCCGTCCTATCCTGGCTTTGAAAGAGACGTCTTCAAAACGGTGTCTGACTATTTCTACAGCCTTCCACTCCCATTGCTCACATTTGAGCTCTATGAACTGTTTATTAATGTCCTGGGTAAGTTTGCGTTTCCTCTTTTAAGCCTTTGAGAGGTTAGAAACAGATCATTGGACTTTCAGAGGAGGCCGGTTGCACATTTGTGTTGTCATGCTGTGTCTAATGTGAGTCCAGTTGACTTCTAACTGGTTTGCGTTGTTTGGCAAATGCTTGAAATATAAGCTGCTCTGTATTTTCTGTTTATTGATGTTGTGCAGTAAATGTACGGGTCTGAACTAACAACCCCCCCCGTTTCCCTCCCCCCTGCTGTTTGCTTGCACTGACGCTCTGCCTGCACTGCTTGTTTCTCTGGCTTTCTGCTCATCTGCTTTCAGTGTTTTGTGGGTACGTCACGGGTCCCAGTAAGCTTCAGCGCGGGAAGCGAAAGAATTCCGACTTCCCCTCAGTTGCTCCTCCAGCCAAGTCGTCTTTTCGCTCCACCGAATGTCTCCTGCTGTCCTTGTTGAAGCAGGGCTCCTGCGATGAAACCGAATCGCCCATGAGGGAGGTGATCGGGCGGAAACTTCAGTCACGAATCGAAGCCGAGAAAGCCGGGAGCCAGTTAGGAGGCAGCTGTACGAGCATCAGCACAGTCGTTTCCGGGAGACCTAAAACCAGGAGTTTCTCGCTAGAAACCATCCTAGATGACTCCGCTTCATTCACGCAGCAACATCTGTTTCAGTCCAACAGCAGCTTAGCATCTTGTTCCCATAGCGACATGTGCCAGGATGATACACCCACTATCACAACCCGAGAAAATCCCTTGGCCTTAACGTGCGATTTAAGAACTCAAACTTTTAAATACGAAGGTGCTTTAACCAAAAATGGGCTGCCGGGGTTTTCCTCTGCTTCTCAAAGGTCACGCACCTTGCGACCTCAAAGCGTCGGCAGCTGCCTGGACATTGCTAGCCACACTGGGGAGGAAAAGGTCAATGGGATAAGATGGCAGGGTCGATCAACCAGCTGCCTCAACGTGAACGCTCCTGCAAGCCACTCTTCCTCGGCTTCCAATCCTTCCTCCTCCTCTTCCCACCATTCCTTCCCCTCCTGCTTTCTCCCTTCTACAACCAAAGTACAACCCGCCTCCAGCACCTCTAACGTCATGATGCTCCCTGCACCCGCTGTTGTCCGCCGCTGCCAAAGCTCCATGGATGTGTCCAAGCCGCCACGACCCATTTCTCTGCTCAAACCGCCTGTTTTTGCGCCCAACCGAAACTTCCAGCTCCTTCAAACCAAATCTGAGCACAGTAAGGCCGTCTCTCCTCTACCTGTCTGTCTGTCTGTCTGTCTGCTCTGTTCATGTCCACCCAAAATAACCTCATCTAACATCTACTAATGAGAGCTTCCTTACCTCTAAGGCTCCCCTTAGAGGTTAACGTTTGTGAGTCTGTGTGAAAAACCGTAGAGCAAAGCATTTTTCAGTCCCTCAGAGTTTAATAACTGTATATAAGATATTTAATAATGTATATTGTCATATCTTGTGAAGGTTATTTGTATGTTTTATTATTTTTTTTACATTTTGATTCAGTCACCATGAATCAAAATGCTCCATTTTATAGCTTGACTGGACACATCACTCACCCTACAGAGTGCTGCAGCTGTAGTTTTTCTCTAATCTCCTCAGCTTTCCATCATCATTTGTATAATGTAGAAAAATGAATCACAGATTTGATTTTGATTTAAACATTCGGTGAATTCAGATTGGCAGCCTAAAAACAATTTTTAGTTCAATACATTAAGCATTAGATTTAGTAATGGATTGTTTTTCCATCCCTTGTGGTTGCATTTTTGCTGTTGTTTTTTTACGACATCGTGACTGTGTCTTCAAATAGGGGTCCTCCAGCCTCAGTGTGAGCGTGTTGCCATTGAGGCTCTGCAGCTTTGCACCCTCCTGCTGCCTCCTGCATCTCGCAGGAAGCTGCAGCTTCTCATGAGGATGGTGTCTCGCATCAGCCAGAATGTGGACATGCCTCGTCTCCATCCTGCAATTGGCACTCGGACGTTGGTGAGGAATGCACATCTTTAAAAACCCAAAACGCATTATTTTAATAAGGACATTTTCTCCAAAGATCTTAACTATCATTGACCCTAAAATCTAAAAAATGTCTCGAGGTCATGAATTGTTAGTAGGTGAACGTGCACAAGAGAATCCTTTTACTCACTTAGCCAGACTTTGTGAGCCATAATTGCATCCAAAGGCTTCACAACCAACATCAGCGGAGTTTGAATTTCAAAAAGGATCACTATCAGCTGTGTGGAATAGTTTGCTATTCTGAAAAGTCTGCTAAAATCCCACCCACCTGCCACTGAATACCACCCGATGGATGGATTAGTCTGCTGCCGGAGCGACACAAAGATTAATTTGTCTTTTAAGCATTTACAAATGAGAAATGCACCAACATTGCATACATTCATTTTGTTTGTGTTTCTCAGATGGTTCACACATTTTCAGGCTGTATTCTGAGCAGCGCTGAAGAGTGTGACTTGGATGAGCTGCTGGCCACCAGACTGGTGTCATTTCTGATGGACCACCAGCAGAGTATCTTCTCAGTTCCAGAATACCTGCTCAATGCCATCAGTGACCACATACAGTATCTTCGCACAGTGCAGGTACCCCTGTCCATGGTTCATGTAAAAGACGTGGTTACCACACAGTACTAACAGTACCTGCATTTTTATTGGACCGACGTCTCATCCTGGTTCTAGGTCCCCATGGACGCTGTTCCCAAACCTGAGAGCGGGGAGGCAGTTTGTGTTCCAGTGCCGATGTACACGTTTTGTCACCAAATAAGCGGTGCTGAGTTTGAAGAGCAAAAGCTAACTTCCTCTCAGAAAGCCATGGAGGAGCTGCTGGAGATCCTGCTTACTGATCAGAACATAAGTGAGAAGGACCGACGCAAGAAGCTGAAGCAGGTCATTAAAACCCCTTTATAGAGTTGATCTTCACACTTTTTCTTAGCTTGTTTGGTTTGAAATGCTTGTTGGTGGCTGCATCTTTCTGAATTTACAGTTTGTCATTCTTTGTTCCTGAAAGACTGACCAAGTGTTGTCTTTGCTTCAGTTTCAGAAGCAGTATCCAGACATTTACAAGCGACGTTTTGCATCCCCGGCAAGAGAAAACAAGACGGACAGTAAACCAAAGATCAAGCCTCCCCTCCTCACCATCAGGAAAAGTAAAGCTTTCAGCATCAGGAGCTAAAGAATTCAAGACACTCCACACAGGAGCTCATTTTTACTAACATTGTTACATCCTCCATGTTGTTTCAGTTGTGTTTTAGTGAGACGGATGCAGCGGGACGGATTTAAAACGTGTATTTGTTGTATGTGAGTGTGTTAATGTAATGACAGTTCTATCAGTTCAAGGCAATTCCTCTTAAAAAGGACGTCCTTTAAAAGTGAAACGAGGTGCAGTTTTGAAGTCACTGGTCAGTTTGGGATTACCGGTAAATTGGTCTTTATTTATAGACATATTTATAAGAATAGACCATTGGGAGTGTTGCTAGTTGTCCAAAGATTTTTTTTCTGGATCTCTTTATTAGGTTTTAAGTTGTTTTTGTTGTTTTTTTTAAGTAGGAGTAGGGAGTATTTTACATTTGCACCCCAGGTGTTTTCATGTTAATATTGTGACCAATAGAGATGAGTAGATCTTCTCTAGTTTGTGCAATTTGCACCATGTTTAGAGTTTATAATTAACCAGAAAACTGAAACTAGTCCTGTAAAACAGGCACCATAATTGTTTCATATACAGAACAGTTTTAGACGGCGCCCAGTATAAAAGATCTGATTACAAGGTGAGGAAATATTTCCCTCTTTTAAGCAATCCTTTTTACCTCATTAAATGGTTTGAAGTTGATTTCTTTATTCAGAATTACATAGGAGTGTGTATTTTTCAGCTTCAACAATTTATTGTTTACTATGCAAAAATCCTTGGAAATAAACATATTTGTGACTGAAATGACTATTGATTATGAGTGTTATGACAAATTCTTATTTTATGTTGCTAAAGTAAATTTTCCATTTAAATGAAGCAGTTATATTAATTCAGTGGTTCCCAAACTGGGGGGTGCGGAGGTACTGCAGGGGGGGCGCGGTGGAGTTTAGAAACAAAGGATTTGTATGGTTGTGTCAGTGGGGGGGTGGCTCAAAAATATTCTAATCTTCAGAAAGGGGGGCCCTGCATAAAAGGTTTGGGAACCACTGTATTAATTAATTGTCTTCAAACGTACAGACCTGACTGCTGCTTCCTGGTAAAATTCTTCCAGTGTTACTGTACATACTGTCTCAATGCAGGGCGAAATTACATGATTGATCTAAATTACATTTTTTGTTTTTGCAATTACTGGCAATGAGTCTTACAACATAGTTGTGGATTTAAGCACATTTGCCTGCAGGATTGTTAGAATTCAGCCATATTTGGATGGCTCTTTTCAACTGTGGTTTTTCTCTTGATGTCCACTGCATGGAACATTTTGCTCAGTCTCTTTAGGGTGGATTCATGAACACACAGGGTCCTTTTGTACCTCTTCGCGGAGTTGCTGGTGGACTTTTGAAAAAATGTTGTTTGGGTGGTCATTTCCGGAAGTGTTTATCATTTTTGAGTGTTTTAATAGTTGTGGATAATGGGTAGGATTCAGAGGAGTAACAAACATTTTAAAAATGACTTTACAGCAGCTGTTAAACATCATCCCAAACAATTGAGTCACGCCATATATTAAACATAAATGAAGGCTGTAAAGAATCCTGAAATAAACTCCTGTAACACTGACCTGAGGAAGTAGTTGTAAAGATCTTGTGTCAGTATCTGCCTGTAAAGAAGATTTCTGGTCAATATGTTGGTCATTTTGCAAAGCAAACTTCACGTTTGGAGTGAAACTGTTATTACTTTCTGAAGTGCCTGTCTCAGAAACACACTGGATGACAGATGACAGCCCTTTCAATCCTTTTGAAGAGTGACTTTTGTTCTCTGTCATTTATCAAAACTTCAGATAACAGAAATGACACCCCCCCCCCCCACAACCCCGAAGCCTCTAGCCAGTATCTGAGTAAAAATGGCAGAGGCTGTCTGGAACTAATTAGATGGAAACAGTTTTTGCATGCACGTCCACCTTCCAACGACACTTAGGCACTGCTTTTATAAGTGCTCACTTTATAAGTTTGGCCTAAATCATTTTCTGGTGGGAGAGTTTGTGTTCACTGGATGACAAAGGCCTTGTGTAGACGACCTCAGAAGATTCTGTTTGGATTTGAGGACTGAAAAGAGACCAGACAAAGCAGGTTTGTTCTACTCTGGGTAAAGCTTGAGGAGGTCGGGTAGGAGGTTCAGGGAGGGGGAGTGAGAGCAGAGGACATGAAAGGAGAAGGAAGGATGGAAAAGGGGAGGGATCATGACAAAAAAGGGGCAGGGTGCTTGCATTTTCATTCCTTTCTGTGAAAAAAATCTGTGGTTTAAATCCAAGTCTAAATCTCTGCAAGCAACTAGTGTGATCAAGTGGACAACAAAAGCGACAACGTTGAAGAGCAACATGGTCAGTCGGTGAGTAACACTTTCAATTCACTGTTTAAGATGTTTCTTTCAGCAGAAGAAAAAAAAGTGGGACTTCTTCGGGGTTGCAAATGTTTATTTTATGGAATAAAACCAGAAAAAGTTGCTGGCAGACATGGCAGTTTTGCTGAAATCATCCAGTGAATCAAATGAAAATATATCAGATGACGCAGGCTGTAAATAGAGAACTGGCAAACCCAAACAAGCTGCACCAGCCTTTTGCAAAACTCTCCAGCATGGGGGGGAAAAAAAGAAATGATTAAAAGCAGGAGAGGGAAACCAGTAAAATGGAGAGAGCAGTAAAACATGAAGGGCTACAAGACAAAACATGGACTGAAAAAGAAAGGATTTATGATTGTTAATTCCACAATCATCACTAAAAGCGTAAATTCCCCCAAATTTCACTCTGTGTCTCATAATGAATGTTGGAAGTTGATGTTTTCTAAATTTTAGAGACACCACTCAAGTAAGCTTTGGTTTGTGGAACTGTTCAAAGAGGAGGAAGTCTCTCATTTCGTAAAATAACCTGAAAATATAATTTTTATATTCTTAAAAATCTTTCTGGCAAATATTTTGACCATAATAAACTTTTGTTTAATGCAAAAAAGGACTAATCGCTGCAGAAATAGATTATCCTGACTATTAACCACAGTGGTGGGAGTGTGATGGTTTGGAATTGTTTTAAAACGGCTGAACTATTCAGGCATCGCATGAATCATCTATTGCATCCCAAATGAATAATGCAGTGAATCTGTGAAGTCACACCTGAATTTGACCTTTTTTGTTTCTTCTGAAAGTCTGAATTTTGTGGCAGAGGTGACAGCTCATGTGTGGTGTGGCACACACCACACTAAAGTCTGGTATGCAATGTGAGCAAAACCAGATGGAGATCAGCAACAGAGTGAAAACAGGCTCTTTGGCAAACAACAAAGTAAAGCCAATAAAGTAATGAATTTAAGCACCTTGAAAACGTTAGGTAAAGAATAAAAACAACCAACTGAATCCAAATATTTATAAATGTGATGTGGTAAAAAAAGTAATGGTGTCTATAAGCAGCACCTTTGCCTCTTTTGCTTGGGCTGCTTTATCCGGGGTCATCTGAACTACATCTGCCACAACACAACAGTTAAAACCCTGCTTACACTGAGTAACACAGATATTTAGTGAACCAACAAGTCTACAATAAAACTACAAACGTATTCATGCCTAAGGTTTTTTATACACTAGGTTGTAGAATGAATCCCTCTTCATCTCTTTCCAGTGTGGAGCATCCTGCTGCAGGCTACAAGAAGATCTTTGAGACAGTGGAGGAGCTGGATGAACCCCTTCCTGCTCAAATCAGTGGTAAAATAAAGAGGATAGATGAGCATCATCCCAACCAATGCTGTTTTGTTAATATTTCCCACCAGTGGATTACTTGGGGAGATTTGGCAAACTATAGAGAATTGAAAGGATCAGGATGTGGAATCCTGTCTCCCCAGGTGTTATTCCATCATGGCTGGGGGGCAGTCTTCTCCGAATGGGTCCCGGTCTTTTTGAAGTGGGAGATGAACCCTTCCACCACCTGTTTGATGGACAGGCTCTCATGCACAAGTTTGACCTGAGGAACGGTCAGGTGACATACAACAGAAAGTAAGAAGACCAAAAAAATTCAGAAAATACAGAAAACTAACCATTTTAGCTATGTTTTTGGTATGTTTTGAACTTGTGAAATTGGTAATTCTATAGATCTAGTGTGGCTTAATGAATTTAGTGCATGCCAAAAGGAATGTAAAGTCTGAACTCTGATTTGGAGAAATCATAAACAAGTTCTTGAGACAAGCTCAATGATCTTTTTGTGTTTTTTTAGCTATTTATTGAAATAGAGGATGCTCTTTTTGTGAATAATTTGCACACAGATTTTTTTTTTTTTTCAGATTTATTAAGACAGACTCATATGTTCGTGCCATGACAGAAAACAGAGTTGTCATCACTGAATTTGGCACCATAGCTTATCCAGACCCCTGCAAAAACATCTTCTCCAGGTAACTACAGAAACCACACAGATTTCAGATTACCTCTCGAGTTATTATATTATTTAATGCTGACTTTAACAAAAAATTGAGTCCATAAGCCATTTTTCCACACAGATTTGCGCTTTGTTTTAACCAACACTGATACCATCAACCCCATAATTAAATTATAAATAAACGTTTTTGGTCTCGGCAAATTTCTAATTCTATCTGACATTTTTGCTAAACTTAACTTATGCAAGCAACTTATTTTTTTTTTTTTTACATTTTTGTTTAATTGAGAGAGAGCTCCCACTGTTGTTTTGTAAAAAAAAAAACCAAAAAACAGTTAAATATCGGTACACCTTAACTGAACTTATGATTTATTTCCATACCATTTTAAATAAACACATTTAAACCTTAGACCACATGATTTCCTGGATTCCTTTTTTTTTAAACATTCTGTCACTTGCAGTTGTCATGTCTCTGATGAACACAATAAAAGCGATACAATTTGCAGAATCAGCGACTGCTTAAATACAAATGTTGCCCCTTCTGTTTAGAATGATTTTAATTTTTCTCTTCAGTGCACGTATCATAATTCTGCTTTCTGCACAGAGCTATAATAACTATTGGCTCATTATGAATTTATTGGATTTTTTTTTTTTGCTCATATTTATTTAGGTTCTTTTCGTACTTCAAAGGAATTGAGGTGACTGATAACTGTTTAGTTAACATCTATCCGATTGGCGAATACTTCTATGCTGTCACTGAAACCAACTACATCACAAAGGTGGATCCTGATTCTCTGGAGACTTTAAAAAAGGTAGGAAAGGTTTCACTGTTTGGTCAGTGTCCTTATGAACAGAGTAGTCAACAAAAATACTCAAGAAGCCTATCAAGACCAGAAGAGAATTGCTGATTGAATGGCAGATGAACAAACATTTGAATTTTTACAGACACTGACAGCTAAACAATGAAAAATGACCAAAAATGTTTTTTTTTTCCCTTTCTAAAACCATTTTATTGAGTGTCTGTTGTTACCTTTTCAGCCATTTTGTTTTTAAAACCAGATGCACTAATTTTGAATAATAATAACTGCGAAAATACAACATGTTTACACCATATCATAATTTCTGGGTGGGATCAAGGTTGCTGTAAATAATTCAAACACAGTTTGTTTGTATTTCATTCTCTTTCCATTGCTTCATCCTTTAAATTAGACAAAACAGAAAAAAATGATCTTCTTTATTGTATGTGATGATAATGTGTATTATGCAAGATCTTTTAAAAGCGTGGTACCATTAAATTAAATAGTCTGTCCAAATATTGACAATCTTACAAAGTTTCTTTAATCAGAAAGTGTAATTGTATTGTTTTTTGAGTTTTTTCTTTAATTGCCTGCTCTAGGTGGATCTGTGCAAATATCTCTCAGTGAATGGCCTTACAGCTCACCCACACATTGAAGCAGATGGTACGGTCTACAATATCGGTAACTGCTTTGGCAAAAACATGAGTCTGGCTTACAACATTGTCAAGATCCCACCTGCACAGAAAGGTGAGTCCCTCCATCTTTGCCAGATCCAAATTTTGTCATTGACGTTTTGACTGTTTTTGGAGAAGTGTGCAAGTTTACATCTATTTCCAGATAAATCAGACCCCATTGAAAAATCCCAAATTGTTGTTCAGCTACCAAGCAGTGAGAGGTTGAAGCCCTCCTATGTGCACAGGTATTTACCTCATGAAGATGGCATGTTTGTTTAAAAAAAAAAAAAAAAAACAAATGTAAAATTTCTGTCCCTCTCTGCACAGTTTTGGCATGACCAACAACTATTTTGTATTTGTGGAGCAACCTGTGAAGATCAACCTGCTGAAGTTCCTGTCAGCCTGGAGCATCAGAGGAACCACCTACATGGACTGCTTTGAATCCTGCGAGAGCATGGGGGTAAAGTCCCACTGTTTCCGTCATTGATCTTGGATTGAACTTGAAACTCTAAATATTGCACTATAAAACTAAATAGGGCTGCACGATATGAGGAAAACCCACCATTTGCAATATTAGTGATCAACATTGCCATGACGATATAACTTGCAATACACGGACAAATAGAAAAACAACCAAAAACATCATTTCCATTTCGTTGCAACAGTTTAATTTAAATATGAGTCATCATAACTTAAGTTATACTCCAAATGACCCTCGTCTGCATAGGAGGTGAGCATCTAACATAAAAGGGTTCCATCCAATTGGTCAAATGCATAACGGGATTGATTTGATTTGTTAAATACTTCAAGCTGTCATAAGATTGTTTTAGCACATTTACCATGTATTGCAATTATCACCAACTATTGCAATATGTGTTTTGCACAGCTTGATATCGCGATAAATTTGGAATTTATTGTGCAGGCCTAATACTAAACTTTTAGTTTCTGTGATGCAGACATGGTTCCATTTGACCACTAAGAACCCGGCAGCTTACATGAGCAGCCACAAGTTCAGGACATCTGCTTTCAATCTGTTCCATCACATCAACACTTATGAAGACCAGGGTTTCATCGTGGTGGACCTCTGCACATGGAAAGGGTGAGTCAGTGGCTGACAGGACTCAGAATTGGGTTTCGGTCTCATGACTTCCTGTCTGTTGCTCTGTAGTCATGACTTTGTGTACAACTACCTTTACCTGGCCAACCTGAGGGAGGAGTGGGAGGAGGTGAAGAAAGCGGCATCAAGAGCTCCCCAACCGGAGGTCAGGCGATACGTTCTGCCGCTGGACATTTACAAGGTCAGTCTCAACGTACACATGTACACGTGACACGTTAGGTAAGACTTTTACCAATAATATCCATTTCTTTCCTGATTGGATCACATTTCTATCAGCAGGAGGTGTTTGTTTTAAAAAAGACAGTTTATGACACATAAAGAAATACATTTTTTGAAAATAGTTGCATTATTTAGATGCTTCTCATTGAAGAGTAGATGACTCATATCCCTGGTTTCAATACTACCCATGTGAGTTTATTTAAATGAGAGAAAAAGTGTCAAGATTTTAAGGATGGTGCTGGGATGAATTTTCTCACATTCTGCTTTTATTTTTAAAGAATAATATGCATTTACATAATTGAACATGCAAACTGTTAAAATTTATAGCTTAAATATTTTTAACAATATAATTTAAGTATCGAGCAACCTTTTTATTCAGATTCCTAGATGGGATTGAAATTGTATTTTGATAACATAAACACAATTGAACTTAAAATAGGGGTAGGATTATATATATTTGGTTTTAAGCACTTTATCAAACTCTGACAATCGTATTTAATGGGTTCAATGTGTCACATGTGTGTATTGTATGTATATAAGTCTAAACATGTCTGTATATGATTGGAAGACATTTTAATGTCCAGAAGATAGTTACATTTTCTTGTGTTTATTTTCAAATCAATTTATGAAACATTTTTTATATCACTATCTAATATCTATTATTTTATTTTTCTTGACATTTTATTTTAATATTTTTATGGCTGAAATTGCTTGAAATCAATCAATTATCAAAGTCAAATTCAGTTAAGCCTCTTATTTTAGTTGTCTTTTGTAAGTTCAACTTTATCATTTAAAAACTAAGATAACAGTCAAAAAAGGGCAAAGGTGCTTTCCTAGAAGGTCAGCAGGACATTTAACTTTGGCTAAAATGTAACACTGAAAGGATTTAACAGCAGTTTTTAGGTTTAAAACTTGACAAAGTAACTCACTCTACAGTGGGCTCCCTGCGTCCTCATGTTGCAAACATATTTCACGTATGACCCCCAGATTTCTCACCAACACACGAATCCTGTGCTGTGTGTCTTTGTGAACAGGAGGAGCAGGGCAAGAACCTGGTGTCTCTGTCCTACACCACCGCAACAGCTGTTCTTTGCAGAGATGGCACCATCTGGCTCGAACCTGAAGTGCTCTTTTCTGGACCAAGACAAGGTGACACACATACTCGGTTTAGCACAGAGGGTGTGAAGAATGCATTCATAAGAGTACATTTCTGAAGCAAAGACAGTAAATATTGAAGTTTTTGTGTTTTTGAGTATCACATTTCAAATCCTAAATTGCAGATGTCTCCATCTCTCACAGCTTTTGAATTTCCACAAATCAACTACTCTCAATGTTGTGGAAAGAAGTACTTCTTTGCTTACGGCCTCGGACTGAACCACTTCATCCCTGACAGGGTGGGAGCAAATGTACTTTCCCCTGTGCGTGGATGAAAACAGATACTTGTCAAGTTAAGCTTTTGGTTGTTGTTGCTGCAGATTGTCAAGCTGAATGTGCAGACCAAAGAGACCTGGGTGTGGCAGGAGGAGGACTGTTATCCATCAGAGCCAATCTTTGTGGCCACACCTGGAGCCACACAGGAGGATGATGGTACGATCAGTTGTTCTACTCTTTAAGTTAGACAAGGTAGTAAGTAAAGCACCTCCATTTGGGTCCAGGATTTGCTATATTGACATACAACAAATTGTTTTAAAAAGCAGACATTGAATCTAAGCAACGGTCAAATCAAAACTGCCGTTCTATGCTAAATTGGTAACTAATTTAAATTTGTCTCTTAGTGGCCTCCACTATAAAACCGACTTTATAACTTTACTTTTTTATCATCAGAGGAAGAAGGTCTTATTGTTTGATTTTGGCAGGTGTGTTGCTGAGCATTGTAGTGAAACCGTGTACAGAGAGGCCAGGATTCCTGCTGGTTCTGGACGCCATGAAGCTGACAGAAGTGGCCAGAGCGGAGGTCAACGCCGTCATCCCAGTCACGCTCCACGGGTTGTACAAACCATGACTTCATCCATCATCCAGCAATTATGTCAGCATTTCAGTTACTGACGGCAACCGCTTTTCAAAACAGCAGCTGGAACACATTATATTGAACTATTATTAACTGGAAGCATTTATTCAAATATTTGTGCTATAATTGCATTTTGATGGCAATCTTTGTCTTTATAAGTCGGGAATTGATTTCTGGAAGCATAAAGAAAACAAGTAATGGCATTTTTTTTAATGAAAAATGTTTTTTTTATTGTTCATATGAGTGAAATTATATTAGTATAACTATGCTTAAACTGAATTTACCTTAAACTATTATTTTCAAATAAAAATATCCATAAGTCATCATTAAGATGTCTTAATATGATGTTTATCTTCTTTTTGAGATTAAGTTTACAACTTTCTTTACAGAAGCTCTTTTCTTAATATGTTTCAGATTTTTTTTTTTTTAAAATCAAAGGCAAAGACCACAACCACTTATTGCACCATATTTAATTTTATTATATACAATTAAACAGTGGAGCAGCAACATAATGACACATTAAAATAAGTGTTTTTGGTTATAAATTAATCCATTAATTTTGTCAAGAAATACTATTTTTTTTGCCACAAATGTATGTCATAGTACATATTAGGCACATAAAAAGAAGAAGGGCGAAATAAATTCAGTCTCTTTTTTATTTTATATACAAAAAAATATTTTTTGACAATGCATGTATAGTTAAATTTTCAGTAGATACAATTTGTACTATTTAAACATATATTTTAAAAACTTTTTAAGATGATTTTTTTGTGCTTCTAATGCAAAAAAGAAAATCTGTTCTATTTTCTTACAGTTTTGCTTTTGGCAGACTAAAGACAAAGCTCGAGGCACTTTGGTAAAATAAAAAACCTTTTTATATCAAATCTAAATGAGGGCATAAAAAAAACAACAATAATTTTAATATCAATCTCCCCAGATGGTCAAATAATCGTTCTTTATAAAAATGGATAGCTGCATTGGAACTTCAACTAGTCCAGCTGCAAATGCATTTTCTATACAGCAGATCCAGAGGGTGAAGTGAGACTTCTACATGCGTAGAGGCATGGACTGAGATTTCTTTGTAGACAGCTGATAATGCTGCTGTTTGATGATTTCCAGACAGTCTTTTAGAATCTAAAACGAAAAAGAAAAAATCTACAATATCAGAAAGTCTCCCAAATATCCTGCAAGCCACTTTCTGACAAGTCTTTTTACCTTTCTGGTGTCCTGGGGCAAAATGACTCCATCGTCCCACATTCTGCCAGAAGAAAAGAAAGCTGAGCTCTCCTCCTTCAGCCTGCTGTTCAGCTTCTCCTCCTCCTCCTCCTCCTCCTCAGCATCAGGAGGAAGCAGAGATCCAACATGGCCCGGAGCAGTCACGGACACTCTGGCATTGGGCCACAGGAACAGAAAATTCGGCTCAAACGCCCGCCCACACTGGAGATGACAAATGTGCCGAGTCAACCTGTGGCGTTGTGTATTTCCTGAAGTTTGGATTTTCTGCCCAAAAAGATTGATATTTACACTCCCCTACCATCGCATAGCTGTCAGCTCCATGTGAACCACCAATAACCACTGTGATTTTGGGAACGGAAGCACACGCCACAGCTGCCATCATTGAACCCTGAGCCTTTAGACGGTTGCTGTTCATCTCCGCCTGCAAGAGAGACCATCGTTCCATTTGATTTACTTTTCTTTTCGTGTTTATGCTTCAATTTGGTGAAGTACCTGCTTTGTTGACAGCGTCAGCGCTCCGCTAGGCGCCGTGTTCTGGAGGAAGATTAGAGGGATGTCCCTCTGGTCGCAGAGCTGGATGAAGTGGCTTCCTTTCAGAGCAGCCTCATATGACAGCACTCCGTTATTGGCGACTATTCCCACCAGATGGCTTAAAAGCAAGAAAAAAGAAAAAAAAATCAGCCATCTTTCTTAAATATTTCAATTTTTTTCCTGCACAGTTATGTTGTTTAAACATCATTTCAAATTAGATTTAATTTATTAACTCTTTAACATATTCATATGTCAAAAATTAGAAGAAAAAAAGGCCTAAAAGTTTGTTATTGGCTCTGTAAACCTAAAAAGTCAGCCACCTTTTCCACTGTATGGAAGTGCATATGCATCCGTGAGAAAATTCCTCCTGATATTAAACAAAAACATTTATAAGTTTACGTCATGAAGTCAATTGTAAAAATATCTGCTTAAGAAAACAAGTAAAAAAAAGTTCAACATGTAGTGGAAATTTAAAAAAGAAAATAGCAAAAACATCAAATCTTGAATAAAAAAAATGTGCAATATTCTATTGAAATGATAAGGAGCACTAAAAACGGACAGAAAATGGAAAGCTGATCAGTTCCTTACAGCTCGTTTTTGATGAAACATGATTCTTTGTGCCCTCATAACTACAGCGCCCCCTACATTGCAGTTGAATAGATAATCAAGAGCATTGAGCATAGACGTGTGTGCCTGTGACTTTTACCCATGGATCTTTGCAAAGCCAGTGATGAGGGTGGTTCCATACAGAGCTTTGAACTCTTGAAAGCGGCTGCCATCTGTGAGGCGACTAACTATCTGAACAAATTAGAAATAAAATCAAACATTTTCACAGGAATACCATAACAAGACTTAAAAAGACACAACTTTTGTGCGTTTTTTTGGATTGCCGTACCATTTTAACATCCAGACTGTAGTTATAACTGCGAGGAGCGAGCCCCATGAGCTCCTCTGAAGCGTACAAAGGCTCCTCCGCCGCCTTCCTCCTGGTGCTGTCCTCCTCTTCATCCGGCAGTTGGAAGTTGAAGGTGGATATGATGTTTTTTGTGTAGTCGAATGCTTCTTTCTCCTCCCACGCAAAATGATCCACACAGCCACTCACCCTTGGAGGGGAGGGGAGAAAACAAAACATTTTGCGCTTCAACAGGTGGATGAACATTTCTGCCTCTTTGAGTTTTGCTGATGGACTCACTCGGCATGAAGCTTGGCTCCTCCCAGCTCCTCTGGCGTCACCTCCTCCCCTGTAGCGGCTTTTACCAGCGGGGGTCCTCCCAAGAATATGGTGCCTATCTGATGCACCATCACCGCCTCTTCTGCCATGGTTGGGATGTATGCTCCACCCGCAGTGCAGGAACCACACACCACAGCCACCTTTAAAGTTATAAAGCATTGAACAACAGTAAAACGTATTTGCAGATGCTGAAATGAAAAGAAACCTCCTCCTGTATTTATGACTGGGCCTATGAGTCAATTCTTTTCTTCACTGAAGAAAATTTAAAACAAGGGGGGTTCAGACCTATGCAGGACAGCGGTGGGTACAGAGCATCACCTCGGTATATCCCTCATGTGATGGAGACTTGTGCAAGTGGCTTGCCATTGGCTTCAAGGGTGGCTTTCCACAGCTTCATCGAGTGGCTAGAGAGGGCTGGCCTACAGGACAGCACTGAAGCGCTCATCCTGGCAGCTCAGGAACAAACCCTGAGCACCAGAGCAATAGAGGCTCAGATCTACCACACCAGACAAGACCCAAGGTGTAGGCTGTGCAAAGAGGCGCCTGAAACAATCCAGCACATAACTGCAGGATGTAAGATGCTGGCAGGTAAAGCATACATGGAGCGGCACAATCAAGTGGCTGGAATAATATACAGGAACATGTGTGCAGAATATGGACTGGAAACCCCAAGGTCAAAATGGGAAACACCCCCGAAGGTGTTAGAGAATGAGAAGGCAAAGATCCTGTGGGACTTCCAGATCCAGACTGATAGGATGGTAATGGCGAACCAACCAAACATTGTAGTGGTGGACAAAGAACAGAGGAAAGCTGTTGTGGTGGATGTGGCAGTGCCAAGCGATGGGAACATCAGGAAGAAGGAACATGAGAAACTGGAGAAATTCCAGGGACTCAGAGAAGAACTGGAGAAAGCCTGGAATGTGAAGGTGACGGTGGGGCCTGTGGTAATTGGAGCACTCGGGGCAGTAACCCCCAAGCTGGAGGAGTGGCTACAACAGATACCTGGAAAGATCTCAGACATCTCAATCCAGAAAAGTGCAGTGCTAGGAACAGCTAAGATACTGCGCAGAACCCTCTGGAAACGGTAAATAGATTAAAAAAAGGGATTTTAACTTTAAGCGAAAACTAAAAGAGTCTTAATAACATCATTCAGGAGCCAATTAGCATCAATTACAGCCCATCTTGCAAAACAGAGTTATTGTTCTGTTTTTGTTTTTTCATTTTCAAAGTCAAAGTAAAGTAAAGTTTATTGCCAATATGTATAACGTTTTCACATAAATAGAAATTGATATTCCGTTTCTCTCAAGCTTCAGTCTAAACAGATTGGAATCTAACTTCAAATTGCAAAATAAAATAAGACGGAAAAAATAAAGTGACTGTAAAAAGAAAAAAATAAAGTGACTGTAAAAGAAGAAAAAAACAATAAAGTGACTGTAGTATTGTATTTGTGTTTTAAAAATAAATAAATACATAAATATTACTTCATTTTTTTACATTAAATTTGTATTCAGTAATACAGGCTGGTTACTGACAACTGCTATTGTGGCACCAACAGCTAATGGAGGGAAAACAGTGAAAGAAAAAGAAAAGCAACAAAGAAAAATGAGATTTTATTTTTACCTGGGGGATCTTCATGGCTGACATGATGGCTTCATTGTAGAATGTCCTCCCTCCCTGGTTCTTATCAGGAAAGATCTCCGACTGAAAGTCCACAAATCAGGCATCAAAAATGAAAAACCATATCATTATGATTGAAGTGGTTCAGAGAGAAGATGTTGATGCGTTCAACCTGCAGCGGGAGAAAGGCTCCTCCAGAGTCGACCAAATAAACGCAGGGCAGCCGGTTCTGGATCGCTATTTCTTGTGCCCGTAGCTGCTTCTTCACAGTGATCGGATAAGCTGTGCCGCCTTTCACAGTAGCATCATTGGCAATGAAAACACACCACAGGCCACTAATCCTGCCAATGCCTGGAGGTACACACGCAACACGTGGGTTGCACATCAAAGTGTTCACAGAGCAAATTAAATGTAGTCACACTGGTCAGGCAAAAACCAAAGAAACAGGATTACAGCTGGACGTTCCTAACCTGTAAGGCAGCCAGCGGAAGGGATGTCCCCATATGGGAGACCCAAACCGGCAAAGGGCGAGAGCTCCAGAAAGTCCTGGTCATCCAGGAGGAGACGCAGACGATCCCTGACCAACAGCTTCCTGTTTCTTTGCGTGTGCCTTGTGACGGCATTCTGTCCTCCCCCTTTTTTCACTTTTTCTCTCAACTCTGTACACCTGTCAAACAGGAAGTCAGAGATAAAACCAGATTCAAAGAGACAAATAAAGCAACAAAATGAAGCTGTTTTTAGTTGTGGATACTTGTCAAAAAGTACCTATTTAGATTAAAAAGATTATCCTTGGTTGATAAACCAATATAATCATAGTATAATCAATATGGCAAAAAATAATGTATCTATTGAAAGCTCCATAGCATCTGTGCTGATGTTAATACAACACACTTCTTATGGCAGGCGGTGCTGTTTCTCAGGTTTGCTTCATAGATGTGGTGCTGGATGGGATGGAGGGGCAGATCCAGCACAGGGAAGGATCTCTGCACCACCCGGCTCCTCTTCCCTGCAGAGGAGCTCATACAACGGGATGGACACTGCCAAGGAAGCTCTGCAAACCTAGAAGACAAGTTATATAAACAAACAGACAAACAGTATATACATCTTCTTCTAACTCCACAATAAATAAAACAATAACCTAAATTATTGACTACAGATCTGATTGAAATTTAGTAAACAAAATACTATGATCATCTAAAATTACCCCAAGGTACGTCCTTATTTTTAATCATTCAATAAAATTCAGTTTTGCCAAAAAATATGTTTACTTACAGAAGAGGAAAAAAAAACTATTCAAACTATAAATCAAAGCAAAAACAGTTAAAAAATAAAGAGAGAAAAAATATGGTCACTTTTTTGTATGCAAGCCTTTGTCTTATACACCGTGTCAACAAAGGCAAAAATTGATTTACAGAAACACTCTTCTTTTGTAATTCAAAAACCTTAAAAATGCGTTTTAGCAAATAGCAAAACAGATTAACTACCGTTAATGATTAACTGTACGAGAGCTCAAGTGTGTCAAAGGTTGTCTGCAGGTGACACAGAAACGAAGGCTGCTTTGTTCATTAAAAACATTCCACCTCTTACCTTAAGATGCAGCGGTGCATGTTGGACGATGGCAGACTAAAAACAGCCAATTAAAATATCGAACAACAGTTAATAATTTGTTCCATTGGTATAGATCTGTAGGAAGAACTTGTAGAAAAATCTTCTTTGTCGTTTTTGACGTCAACCATTATCGTTTGACGAATACTATCGCCCCCTGTTGGCGTGAAGGGAAAAGTGCAGCTCTCCAACTAACATAGAAAGATTATTTTTGTTTACACTGTTTGTTAAACTTCCAGAAATGATGCGTTATTTCTTTCAAACGTTTAAAGTCTTTGCTTCTACCCGACACATAAAAAAATAATGTCAATTTCAGGAAAACGTGATCCTTTAAATATTATTTGAAGTGGTCGGGGGGAGGGGCACACTGAACCACTTCAGGATGACCGCAATGTGATGATAGATTTTGACCACTAGATGGAAGCATTTCGCATTTTTTGGTTAAACTGTTCCCAGAAAGATGCTCCTTATTTCTCTGAACTTTTTGTACACGTGACTTCCGAAAACATTCATAATATGATCAAGATTTTTTAAAGATATTGCGTAGTAATGAAATAGCCAATGAAATAGATTAGGTACCACAAAAGATAAATAATTTCTTAGAATAATTTAGGACACATTTTAGCCTATAGTCTTTTTTTTTAGTTAATTAGTTCGTTTAATAGTTTTAACACTATTTTCTGTCAACAAATATCTGTTTCTTTTGCTCTCTCTTTTTTTTGAATTGGATTTTGATCATTTTGAACGTTATTGGAACAGTAGCCTGTTTGTTATTTGAGAATTAACTTTATTTCTCCCTCTCTTTCTCTCTCTCTCTTTTAAAATTTGTATTTTTTATTTATTTTTTTACTCTAAATGTGTAAAACAGCTATAAAGCAGTAATCCAGCAGTTGTTTGGGGCCCTGCGGTCCGGTATCTCCGCTTTGGGGCGGCTCCGCCGGTTCGGGAGAAGGAGGTGAAGGAGGGGGAGGACGACACGAAGGAGGCAGGCAGTCACTCACTCAGACCGGACTATCAGCGGCACATTTTCAGAGTGCACGCCGGGAAAGCTGCTTCCGAACCAGGGGGGAAATTCAGTCAGAGGGACCCGCAATGAGTTGGGGAACGGAGCTCTGGGTGAGTTTCAGCTCTTCGCAGTACTTTTCAGCGGTTTTTGCTTCGTGTTGTGACGTCGTCCGCCGCGGGGACGGCTGCGGGGAGGGAGGCTCGGGAGTGGGAGAAAGGTGCTCCGTGAGCGCGGAGCTTTGTGGAGGAAAAAAAAAAAAAAGCGGCTAACTCCGCTGCTAGCGCCTTCTGAGCTAAAGCTAAAGCTAATCCGACATGCACCTTAACGGCTGTGACATCGCGGGGAACAATAGCGGACACGGGGCGCACAACAGGCGGCCAGACGGGGCGGGGGGCCGGGCGGGGGGGGGGGCCTGGTCTACTAGCTTCCAACTTCATGATGAACAAACGGCGACGAAACGGAGTTTAATTTTAATTCCTCAGGAAAATCGTACCTTTTTTAAAAGTGTGTCCACACCCAGTTTTTGGTAGGGAGAAGAAATAACAACCCCATTGTTCCCCCTCTTAAAAGAAATGAAAAAACACTCCTATTTCTATATCCATAAACATATATATATATATCTCGTGATTTTCCTAGCGTGTGCTTTTATTGTTAGTCTTTTGTCTCAACTTCCAATAGACACCTGACTTCACCTCCAGCCGGCCTACATCACGTTATAGTCTGTGTGCGCCCTGCCTTAAAACCGCAAACAAAACAAAACAAAACAAAAAATAGCCTTAAAATCTAACATGTAATATTAGAGTAAACAAAGAAAGTCTTATTGACTTCTTTGTAAAATGTGATTAAGTTACAGTTCTACTAAGTTGTTGATTTATATTGGTTGAAATAAATCATGCTATGTGTCTTTTTTGGGGTGTTGCCCATCCAATGCTGTAAGCCAAGAGGCAGCCAGCAGCAGCAGCATCCCCCCTTCTGCAGGAGGAGGTGGAGGAGGGGACTCCTAACCCCCTTCAATGACACCTCCTCTCCTGTTAACCTCCCGGCTAGTATCTGTAGTCTGAAGTACGCTTGAATTTTGCCTCCTCAGCCCCAAGATGTAACTTGACCTCACAGCTGCAGACAAAGAGAGAACTTCTCGCCTTTGTCAGGTTTAATAAGACGTTGAAGAGATGGAGGTGCAGACACCAATGTGATTATCCTCGCCATCCATCCGTCTTTTCTGTCTGTCTTTTCTCTTTCTTTGATTTCAAGTGCTCTCTCAAAGGCTTTAAGAAAATCACGTTTTTGGTGCTTTTAACATTTTCTGGTTCGTTTTTTCTGATGATGGAGGATATATATGTATAAATAAATTAGGCTTAAAGTTGCATTGCTGATAGGGGTGTAATGATACGCTAAAATCTCAATTTGGTTCGGTTCAGAATTTCATAGCTGGGTTTGGTACATTTCGGTTCAGTACTGCTGTTTAACAAATCCGCCTGATATGAACTGCTGTTTTATGAGCTATTATTTTATAGTGATTTAGTGTGTGTTTGTGTGTGTTTTGATGCCGGACACCTGAATTTCTCCCTTGGGAGATTAATAAATAAAGTTTTTATCTATCTGTTTGTCTCTCTCTCTCTCATTTATTTTTGCTATTTTTTTGGTACAAAAAAACTAAGGCAGAAAACAATTACTTACAAAATGCATTTATTGGTTTTATATAACAATAAACAAACTTTACCTATGTAGGTGATCTGCTTAGTAAAATAAAATAAAAACTATTAGCTGCCAGTGACCAAAAACTTTGGATACGTTTTAAGTTTGTTAACAGACTGGATGTGTTACTGTGGCTACGCTATATTTGTGTAACAATGTCAACACACAACATTCGACTTATCCAATTGTCTTTTTCCTTCATGGTTGCTGACAACAAAGCCAAAGTGTTCCCACACAGGAAGTGAACTGCCGTACCGAAACGGTTTGGTTCAACTACATGTAACGTTACACCCCTAACTGCTGAGTATTGTTTTTAATTCAAATTGTTGGGAATCAGTAGGAGGTGACAAAAAATGCAGTTGGGAAAACCTTTTAGCTGTTACACAGAAGCCACTAAGGCAAGCCACAAGCTCCCTCCTCCGTTCCATTCTGATGGACGACTCTATCCGTGTACATCTTAGTTTTTCTCTTTCGCCGTCTCCAAACGGTACAGCTAGATAGCTCTGATGTTGCTCGCCATTTTTGTTGCCCCTGTAATGCTTTGTTGGGGTTGTGAGGGGCTATAAGATGGCTAGAGAGTGTAAACAAATGGATGATTGGAAGTGGGGGCAGGCTTACTCTGCCCACAACTGAGGCAAATTTCTGCTGAACTCCTGGCGCTCTGCAGAAACTGTCTTAGAAAATGTATATATATATATTTTTTTAATATATTGGCTGAAAACAGCATACCGGTGATTAAAACTATTGGGAACTGTTTAAAAATAAATCAAAAGATGAGTGGAGTGAGACTTGTTTATTCTTGTGTATTGTTCACAAAGAAGACTGAATGAGCTTCATCAATTCTGCAGGGATTTGTATCTTCTCTTAAAAAGATGGTAAGGAGATTCAAGCAGAAGCTGTCATAAGAAGACTATTAAGAAGGAATGACAGAAGAATATGTCACCCTTTTCATGAAGGAAACAAGAGATTTCCCCTGAAATGAATGAAAGAATCACTGAAAGAGGAACTTCAAGAAGAAAGTTTACACCACAAGTGAATGATTGTTTTAACAATATCCAAACAGATGTTTAGTTTTTTCTAGGAAATGCAGTCTGAGAAAATATGGCTTATAAAACCCTTTTATTTCCTTCTGGTTTCTGTTGCTCATCCTTGTAGTTTGTAGATGTCAGCACTAAAGTAAAGCCCATGTGATGGAGCGGGCATAGAAGCTTCTTGACAGGCTGTCGTAATCCCTCAGTCCTCTGACGGGATTACAGTGCTGGCTGTCTGATGTCAGATTAGGGATTATCAACCATGAGATGCAGTTTAAAGCTGTTGATTGGCAGTTGTTCTTATAAATCTCACATCATGTCATCCAACATACCCAATTAGTATTTGTTTAGTTGTTTAGTTTTTGTTAGTTGGGGAAAAGGATGTTTGTCTAGTTTAGCTGTTTGCTAAAAATTTCTCTGACCTCCTTCTTGGGTAAATTGTTTTCCTATTGTTGTAAATGAGTTTATATCAATCATTAGTTTATTTTGTATTGTTTTGTATTTGTTTTGGCAAAATAATTACTTCACATTAACTATTGATGTAAATATGTATATGTATAGAAAGGAAAGTTTCACTTTTGTTGAGTTTATATTACTTTTTATGCACCGGTAAATATGGATTTTCATAGTCAAACAAAATTGGTTTCTAAACATAAATTTTAAGAATAAATGCATTGGCACATACACAGCAAATACACTCCACCCACAGAGGATTCCCGGAGTGGGGTTTCTGCGGTTTAGCAGCGGTAGGGACCCCACACTGGAGACCTCCTTTTTTTACCTGCAGCACACACACAGCACTGCCACACCTCCATACATGGGTGGGGTCGGGGGGGGGCGGCCGGTCTTCACCCGCCTGGTCCTCTCAGGGCGGCCGGGCTTAAGGGTATCATGTCGGCTGCGGTGATGGTCGGGCGTACGGCGCTGGGGGTCGGTCGGCAGGGGGGGGGTTACTGCGTGGCGGCGGGGGGTGGGGAGGTAACCAGATGATTGTGAGTATGTGTGCGTGAGTGCATGGGTGGACGGACCTGGGGGCTGGCTCACTGGAACCCTCTGGGGCTTTCCCTTCCCATCACAGAGGGGTAGGGCACTTTAAGGGTAAGGGAGGGGGGGGATTGTAGTGGGTAGGGTTATGGGGGGTGGCTGTGGGTGCGTGGCGATCTCTGGGTTGTTCGGTTCGCGTGCCGCGGCTGGCTCGAGGACACGGGGCACTGGTCGGGTGGTGGGCGGCTCTCGGGTTCTGGAGCCCTGGCTTTGTCCTTGGCCCTTGTCTCGGCGTCCGGCGCCCCGCGGCCCCCATGGCTGCCGCCTGGTACGGCTAAGCGCTCCTGTCCTGTGGCCTGGGGGCCGGACGCCGGGTTCGCTTATGCCTCTGGGCGTAGTGGGGGCCCCTGTAGGGGGGCCTTCTCTGCGCCTGGCTGGTCGGGTGGGCGGTCCCCGCCTCCCCCCCTCCCGGGCTGCTTGGGTCCGGTGTGGGGGGGGCGCTGGCCTTGGGGGCCTCTCCTCCCCTTTCCTGGTCTGGCTGCTCTGGCTGGGTGGGATCTGGTTCCCCACAACACAAGGTTCACTTCGGCAGCATGCATGTATCTCCACCCCCACGTGCACGTGCACACTGTTATACTGCTCCCTGTCTGCTTCATCCCTCCTTCTAACCTACAGTGTATTGATGGACAGATATTTTCCACTCATCTTCGTGTCAGATTTTTACCATGATGGAATATTTGTCTTTCCAGCAGATCTGGTATAATTGTTACAGCTTAAAAGAATAACTGATCCAAATCAGTGCTTGTATCCCCCCTTTTTTCACCCTTCTTCCCTTTACTCTCTTCCACACCCCCCCACCCCCCGACACACATTTTCCCTCTTCCTCCCCACACACACTAAATATAACAAATAAAGAAATAAATAATTCAACAAAAAGGGGTTAATTCAGATCTACACTCTGGCTTCTAAAGTTCTACAACCTCTTTTTGTGATAGTAAAACCTGTCCAACACAAAAGGCCTGCAGCTCTAATCTGCTTGCTAAGTTGTTGGACAGAACAAGTGAAAAGGAAAAAAAAAAAAGAAAAAAAAAAAAAGAATAAATGCATTGTTAATCAAATTGCATCAAATCATAAATCTAATAGAATCTTTTAAATGATTTATCATATGAACAGTGATACCTAGCCCTAATATTCATGAAGCAAATCCCTCATACCTCAAACCGTGGTCACATGCACACTGATGTGGGCTTTTGGGTTGTCTGGGTCCATAGCGTTGCAGACAGCAGGGGCTGTATCCTAAGGGGAGCGCAGGTGTGTTGCAGTTCACTTGAGGCTGGCACGGCCTCCTTAAGGTGCGTCATGAAAATGGAACGTACAATTGTCGTGCGTGTTGAGTGTATCATGAAGTATTTGTAAGGATAATGCAAGTTGCTGATGTACAGGTGATGCTGTCATATGATGCTCTAATGCCACACTCAAGTCCTTGGTAAGGTCAGTGCACTGGCTCCTTACTTACCATGCTCGTTAAACCTGCACAATAAACCGCAAATTTATCGTTATTGCGATTTCAAGCTGTGCAATATCCATATTGCAATAAATACTAAACCTTAAATGTGCTAAATTAATCTTATGGCAGCTTGAACTATTTAACGAATCGAATAAATCCATTTATGCATTTGACCAATCAGATAGAGCCCTTGATGTTGTTGACCAATCGGAAGGAGCTTTTATGTTAGATGTTGGCTTCCTATATAGACGAGGGTCATTTGGAGAATAATTTAAGGTATTATGACTCTTATTTAAATGAAAATGTTGCAGTGAAATGGAAATGATTTGTTGTTTTGCTATTTGTTCAAGTATCTCACTCAGTTATAAAGTTATATCGTCATCGCAATATTCATCACTAACATCGCAAGTTTCCTCATATCGTGCAGACCTAATGCTCTTGCATGTGATTCATGAGTGTCCGTAGGATGCTCGTAGGATGCCCACACAACTACATTCTGGTTGATTAATTTCCTCAATTCTAACTCGCAGGCTGCATGCAAGGAGTGAGCACTTGAACAACACTCCTGGCCCCCAGGCGCAGTGCCCGGGGTTTGGGATGAGGGTTGAAAAAACTGAAAAATCTGTACCATGTGCCTAGATCTCACCTACTTCACCATTAGGTGTTTGCTTCGATGTGTCGCTTGCACCATGCCTGCGGGAAAAAAAATGTGCATGAACATTTTCACTCTATGTGCTCACTGAACACGATCTACAACTTTGATATGTCGTGCAGACAACCTGCGTGCCCCATACTGGTTTGCCCATTTGTTGGCTGCAGATTCTTTATCTACCTGTGAGGACAGTTGTGACTGAAGCCAAATAAATATATTAATGCATGTTTCTGCTGTTTATTTTCATTTTTGTCTGGTCTTTTCTTGTGCTGACCATTTTCTTTGATTCTTTTTTATTTTTTGCTCAGTAACCTGTTTCATTAATGTAACTTTGTTCATCCACTGTATTTTTAAGCTCCACTGTAGCTCCTTCAAAAACCAGTGCGGAACATCATAAAGCTGCTCTTACATAAAATAGGAAGTGTTTGTCTGAATTGAAGCTTTGTGTGTGCACTGTGTGCTCTGCGCCTGTGTTGGTGCCAGGATGCAGCCCCGCTGTGTGCTCTGGTCAGTCAGAGTGAGGGGAACTTCAGGCTAGCAGAGCATATCAGCCAAGTCTGACTGAAGGACAGAAGGATGAGAGGCAGTCGTCTCCACAGATTAGCCAAGCGAAAAGGCACGGAACAGGAGATGGGGAATACAAAGGTGCAGGAAAAAGGCTACAGCTAGGATTTTCTTTTGAAGACTGTTGGCTGTGAAATGCTTGTGAAAACAGTGAGCAGGTTGTTAGCCTCTAGTCAAAAGCTCCTGAGAGTTTGCTTTTCTTTTGCTTCAGTTGTTTGTTGGATTAAAATAAACCCTTGAGTTCCTTCGCAGCCCATAGAAGAGGTGTTGTAGTCCAAGATGTTGAGCTTTATCATCAATCATTTCATG
This sequence comes from Oryzias curvinotus, assembly GCA_023969325.1. Lineage (NCBI taxonomy): Eukaryota > Metazoa > Chordata > Actinopteri > Beloniformes > Adrianichthyidae > Oryzias > Oryzias curvinotus. The sequence continues at coordinate 7,928,407 of CM043709.1, forward strand.
CCTTAAGCAAGAAGATGTTTTAGATTTGCTGCATCAGGTGGCCTTACAGCATGAGGATGCTTGTTATCCTGGCTTCTCTTTAGGATATTTATAGATTGACGCCTGGAGTATATCAAAGTCTGGATTTGTGATCTTCAGACTAGCAACTCTGCAGTTTGAGGAAGGCTTTGTCTTGATGTGAAGGTTCGACTGATATACTCTCAAATAACGGGGTTAACATCCCATCAGATAATGATAACAAATGAGTTTATAATGACATGCTTCTATACAGTCAAAATACATTTTCAATTGTGTCCTAGATATTTTTTTGCAAAAACAGAATAATCTTGCTGATTAATTCCTGATTCAAAAATCTGAGCAAACTTGAGTTAATTCAGATAATTTGCTTTTAAAATTGAACAATATATTTTTTTAAAGGACTCATTTTGTTCTTTCATATGGAAGGTAGCTTAGGGGCAGATCTTTGGTATCTGTCTGTTTTTGAATCAATCAATAAAATTGTGAGGCTTTTCTATTTCTATTTCTATTTGGAGCAACAGCATCTTGGTTCTTTACAGGTCACTGTGGGTGTCGGTGAAGTCATGCTGAATCCTTGTACACTGACCTGGACATGACAAGCTGTTAGACTTGGTCTAGCCAAGGCTGTCATCACGTTGTCTTCATGTAGTGGGGTGTATTTGGACGTTTTCAGCTGGAGGTGTAACACATAGCTGTTTAAAACGCGTGTTGTATTTGTGTACATCCCAAATGTGAGGGTGAACGTCTTTCTTAATTAAAAAAATTGTCCGAACACATGTCCTGAGGAGACAGGATGTTAGATGAAGCTGGAGAGGATGGAAGGAGGTGTTGGAGAAGAAAGCATGTCCAAGACAGACAGGATGGGAGGTTTAATGAAAGAGGAGGAAGGGGATATTTTTATCGAGTGGGAGGGGGGGAACTAATGAACTCGGATAGATCTGAGGTAGATACATGTAATAGATTTAATGAAACTTTAATGATCCCAGTGTAAATGGATGGTAAGAGGATCCATAAGAATGGAAGGTGCTGTCAGTGTTGAGCAAAGGAAATTTGGTTTAAAAGAAAACATCCAGACATAAATTCTGTTTGCTTCTCTCTTGTTTCAAAATCAACCTAATAGAACATGTGTCAAACTCAAGGCCCGCGGGCCAAACGTGGCCCGCCATGTCATTTTTTGTGGCCCGCGAGAGCATAAAAGTTTTTAATTTCTTAAAATAAAAAATAAAAATTGGTGTGTATTTATTCATATCTAGGGGGAATCTGACTTGAAATATCAGATTGGGCAACTATACATTAGGACTTAAACACTGTTCCTATAACCTAACCTGACAGGTTATAGGGACATAAAAGGATTTATGCTAGAGTAACAAGCAAACATATGTTTTCTATGCAACTGTAATTGTCACTTTAAAAAGTTATAATAAATAAATAAATGAGTAATTTAACATTAAGGAGTAGTTATGTTTATTTTTCCTTACATTTAGTTACATGTATAAGTTACATCTGGCGCTCTGAGGACAACCACTACGCTGATGTGGCCCTCGGTGAAAATGAGTTTGACACACCTGTTTAAATGGAAGGAGGTGTGTGATATGATTTATTTAGACACTTTAACAATGAGTTGCATGCAGATTTTCCTGACATATTTGGAGTTTGAGTATTAAAAAATGTGTAATTGGTTATTTCTACCTTGCATTGCCCAGCCCCTCCAACAGTTGATGGCACAGCAACAATTTTGTTGTTTTGAATGTTAGGAGATAAACGGCAGTATTTTAAACAAAGACTTCAGGTAGGAGCTAAATATAGAAGCAGTTGGCAAACAAGAGTTCATCAGGAAGCTCCTTTTACCTGTGTGCATTGTCTTAGCTGGAGCAGCTCCACCTTTCTTGGTTCTACCAGCAGATCTCTTCTGGGTTTGTATACCACTAATAGATCTGACCGGTATCCACACTTTTAGGTGATGTGTAAACTAGAAGCAGTACTTTAAAATCAGTTTGTTCTGTTACTGGCAGCCTGTGTAAGGACTTAGGAACAGGAGCAATGTCATCTTTCTCCTGATTCTGGTTAAACCTTTGCAGCAGTGTTCTGAATGAGCTGCAGCTTTTGAACCCTTTTAACAGTGGAGATGTCGCTGGTGATGCCTAAATAACCCACACTCTCTGACAGACTGTAACCCTCAACCATTTATGCGATCTATGCTAATCTGTTGATTCAAATGCTGAGAAAAGTGGCTTTTCATATTGGCTTTGCACCGATGAAATGAAACAAAATACTAATGTGAAGTTACGTGCAATGCCACTTTTCTAAGTGACAGGATCAGTTGATTTTAGTTGATTGCGTAAGCACTTCACCAGTGTAAAGTGTTGCATATCAGCGCAGGGTTGTTTTTCTTTGCTTTAGCATCCACTGGAATTAGGTTAATTGCGTAACTGGAGCTAAAGCTCTGGTGTTTAAGGGTTAAGTGTGTTATGAAAGAGCAGACAGAAAACTGTTACACTGGTCCAGCCTGTAGGAGATGAAAGCTTGAACCAGTTTCTCTAAATATTGTCAAGACATGAGACCTCTGTGTCTTACTGTTTGATTAGTACAGTAAAAAGCTAGTTTAGTTGTTGCTTTAATGTGAGCACTGAAACTTCAGTTTGAGTCCGTTATGACATCTAGAAATCAGCTTTTTATTTACCTTTATTTAGCTCTTTATTTCCTTTTACTCTTTCCTTTTTGTTTTTCTAGCACTACTTGTTTTCCATCCATCCATCCTCTGTTTCAGCTTTGGGCCCATGCAAGGTCACATGGGTTGTTAGAGCCTATCCTAACAGGGTACACCCTGTACAGTTCCCCCGTTAGCTTCTGTTTTGTTACTGTTTAAATGAAGGAACTTTGACTGCATCCAGGAGTTTAGCTGCTCTAACCCGTGTGCTATCCTATGGGGTCCAGATGACCCGATCCTTTCATTGATGTGGTATCCCTACCATGAAAAAGGTGGATGAAGGTAAAGAGGATTTCATGTAATCCATGAACACCAGGGAAGATCACATATCATCGAAGAAAAAAGGTTTAGCGCGCTGTCTTGTGGGGTCTACATGACTCCACTCCCAATGTTAAAGTGCCTAGAAAGGCACAAGGGCTAAGAAGCAGCAGAGAGAGTCTAGTGGAACATGACGATTTGGTGTTAAAGCATAGTGTCATCTGCATAGCTGTGCTGAGAAACATTTGAGTATATGCAGGTTGAACAGCAGAGGCAGGGCTCCAGACTGCGACCAATTGGTTGCATTTTGCGACCAAAATTTGAGAGTGTGCGGACTGAATTTACAACCAGTCGCACATGCGCGACCGTTTACATTTGCCTCCCCCACCCTACGTATTTTTTATACATTAAACGTGGAAGGGGCCGTCAATGATCAATTAAATAATCATGAGACGCGAGCGCACACGCACGCAGGAGACACAACACACTCGCGCACATACTCATGAAACGGAGCACACCTTGCTTGATGCCGTCTGTAGGCGTTCACTGCGTGTGGAAAGAATAGGGCAAGCCGCAGTAAGTGGCTAAATGCGTGGAGGGGGAGGGGCCTTAGAGATAATCTTTTTTTGAGAGCGCGTTAACATCTGTGGGAAGGAAACTGAGACAAATATCCTCACAACCTGACATGTGCGTCTGAGCTATGAGTAAGTGAACTATTGATTCATTCTTCCAACCTGCAGCTAGTGTACCAGTGACAGAACTACAGCAGGGGTCTCAAACTCGCGGCCCGCGGGCTCTTTGCAGCCCCCAAGATGATATTTTGCGGCCCCCGCCTTAATGTTACTGCAGCCCGTCAGTTTGTATGAATGACACTTTTTCATTGTCGTGCACGGAGATGGCCAACCAATCACAGTGGGGTATATGACTCTTGGGGGCGGGACAATGACAAGGCTTGAAAGCAGGACACCTGCTCGTAATTTTCTAAATATATGCATTCCGTGCTGAGCTTTTCTCTGGGTCACACAGAACCGGAGGAAGGCTAAGTTTTGGTTACGGTTACGGCGGCGCATCAAACGGTTTATGCACGACTGTTACGGCAGCACAGCGCTCCCGCGGGAGTCGGGTCAGCTGAGGAGAATAAATGTCCCACACCTACATGCGTGACAGCTAAGGGAGCTTGAACATTAAAGACACTCGAGCAAAAACAACATTAGTTTTAGACACACTGAAAATACATGGGGAAAATGCAACAATAGACGTGCTTGAGATGAACCGGCACCTCGCCTGGATCGTTGGTGGAGACCGGCCGGGGGGGGGGATCTGCAGCGAGACTGAAGGACAATAGGAAGTTGGAGTTGTCCTTAACATTCAATTTAGTTTTAATATTCCTCTCCCCCTTAGTGTGATCTGTGTTATTATATATTTTATGATTATTTTAATGTTTTGTAATGTATGTAGCCTTTTTTAATCAATAGGTATTTTAAATTATTTTAATTGATCACTCAACTACAAAAACCATCAGGACACATGTCCCATAATGCATTGTTTTGTAGTCATCTGGGCAGCTTTCAGTCAGTTCAGTACTAAATTTCCAGCTGTGTTCGCTCAGGTTGGGGCCTTGATCCCGCCCCTTTCTGGTGACATTTTTGTGATGATTGACAGGTGATGTTGGAGCAAAAACAAATATATGTCTCACACCAGGTGATCTGCGCAGCGTTGCGTCGACCTGGGTGATCTAAAACACGCTTATTGTGCATCTTGGTTGCACTTATTTGGTGTCACCAAGATGAATTTCCATCCGTTTTGTTTACTATTTGTTCTGTCATGACAGTGATTGTTCTGTCAGTTTAGCTGTTGTTGCATCTTCAAAAGTGCAGAATAAAATGTGACACTGAATTTGAAACAGCACATTGTAATTTCTGCATCTATTATTAAAGTATTTATTAGTAATACAGTGGAAATTAGTAGATTTGGTTTGCATGTTGATTTACGGTATGCGCCCCTAAATTTTCTGGTTGTGCCCCTAAAATTTTCAGTTAGGGGCCACTGTGCTCCTGGTGAAAAAAGTTAGTCTGGAGCCCTGAGAGGTCTAAGGTTTGATATTTGAGGTACTGCGGACTCTAAGATTTATGATTACTAATGGAAATAACATAACCTCAGCTATAGAATGTGCCCGATAAACCCACTCATTTTGTCTGCCAAGTCAAAAGGATTTTAATAATCCACAATATCAAAACCTGTTCCTGGAGGAAAAAGTGCTAAAACTGATGTTTTTCCTGAGTCAGTGTTGATGTGGGTGTCATTTATCTCTTTAACAAGTGCTGTCTCAGTACTGTGGTTATCCAGGCTGCCTTTCTACAGAGGAGCTTCGAGTGGTTGTGGAAAAATACCCGACTACCATTGTCGTAATATGAAACTTTTCTGGCAGAAGTCAAAACCCGACTACCATTGTCGGAAGCTGTTGACAAATCAGGAAATACTTTTTAAACAGCTGAAAGCATTTTTAAGGAATTTAGTTTGCTAAGGTTCCAAATGGCAGGTTGATGAGTTTATTTCAGAAACTCATCAACCTGCCATTTGGAACCTTTACAAACTAAATTCTGTAAAAATGCTTTCAGCTGTTTTGTAAAGGTTCCAGATGGCAAGTTAATTAGTTTATTCCTGAAACGTCCTGCAGTCTTTTAGTCCTGATTTCAGTAAATTTGAATCATTTAGCCAGGTTAGCCCTGTCATGTTGTAGCTGAGGTTTGGTTTGCTAATTTGTGAAGGATGAATGCATGCTTTGTTGCTCTGATATTTTTTGTTTTTCTGTTGAAACATGATCCAAGCTCTTTCTAAAGGATGAGCTTGTTTCCATAAATTTGGGGGAGTTCAGCTGATGAAGGCTGAACTAAAAAGGGATGAGTGTTCTGGCTTGCTAGATATGTTACAAGCACAACTGATCACATGATGTTTCAGCTGGTTGTGCCTCGGGAAAAAAATGTGACTCAAGACATGAGATTTTTGAACAAAAAGAAAGCTGAAAAGCTAATAAAAAAGCAAGAATTTCCTCCTTTTTTTTTAATGATTTCTGGCTTTGCTTGTGGCTCCTGCTAAATTTTGCTTTTGTTTTCTTTATTTTGCTGTTTATAATCTTGGTGTGCTTTGTTTTATCACCTGCTTTGCCTTTTTATCAGCAAAGCAGAATTATTCATGTATGTTGAAAATAATACTTAGTTTTTGTGCTAGTATATCGTGCATCCATAATGTGGGATAAGCCAACTTTCTAGCGATTGTTCTTGCATGTAAATTCCATGTTTTCTATATCAACATGCATGAGACAGACACATGCGATACCATAACATGATTGTCATTTAGAATATGATGAAAAATATAAACAAAAGCAGTCTTTTCTGGATAAAGGAATACATGTTTGATCTGTCCCATCACCTCAAAGTCAGACAACCAAACCAGATGTCTTATTTGTAAAATATTGTTTTTGTTCCATGCAGTTTTATAGAAATTTGACTTCTAGTTAAACCTTTCCTGTACTGTACACAAAGCAGCTGGCGGTTAGGAGTAGACTGCTTTCAATTTCTTTTCCCCTCCCAGCTGCTTCAGTGTTTTTCTTTACATATTATGGACAACGTCAGTGCAGATCTTTCTGTGCTTCTCCCACAGTGGCCATCATCATTCATGTTCTTTGAATGCTGCATCTGGTCATCTCGTAATATGAAACTTTTCTGGCAGAACTCAAAAATTGTACAATAGCAGGTCATTCTAATAGCATTGTCGGAAACAACTCCCCCCCAACATTATATGGTCTTTTTCGGGGACCGTCTGCACACACAGCTGGATTGTGCAATTCCAGTTTTGTCCTTGGCTTCTGGAAGCCTGGCTGCAGCTGTTGGAAATAAGCCGACTGTATGTGTGTGGGGGGTGTTTAAACACTTTCCAATGTTACTTTATAAAGCTTAAAGAAATCTGGAAGCTTAATTACAATAACAGAATTACTTTGGGTTGGGGGTGGAGGAGCAGGATACTTCAGAAATGACAGGGTTTCATTATTTTGCCCAGATGTTACTGTGCAATTTCAGAAAAAAAAGAGGTAAAATGCTGTTAATTTGTGAGTGGAACTGTCAAAGGAGTAAACAGAAATTAGGAGATGACCACTACTAAAGCACTTCTACCAACGTAATGCAAAAAAAAAAAAAAAAAAAAAGTAGCATTGGATGTAGTGCATGACTTCTAGTGAAATATTTACAAGCATAGACTTTGTTGGAAACTTTTCCCCGGTGTTCCTCTCATACCTCCCCCTCTTCCTTCCTCTCATCCTCCCGCTGTGTCCCTCTGGACCCGATCAGAGGTGCACACAGCCAGCCGACTTCAGCATTCAAGTTCCTCTTGGACTCAGACAGCATGACACCTGCATGCCTGTGAGATCAGTGACCCAGGATGAAACTGTTTTTCCCTCCTAAATGGGTCACTGTATGCCTCATGACTCGACTTTGTTAGAATCCTTTGTTGATGAGAATGGCGTTTCTTATTCAAGTTGAACTGTATTCGTGGAGTCTGTGAAGGGTCACATTGTCCAACTATTTTCTCAAGGCTTCAGCTCCGACTTTAGAAACGGTGATTGCCAGCTGCCTTGATCTCAGATCATTTGACCACTCTCAGAACCAGCTAGAATTGCCTCATTTCCTAAATAAAGTCAGTGTTCCAGCTAAAAGCAGGACCTCTTATATAGTCTGATGTGCAGATTCAAACAAAAAAGAAGAAAAAAATAGATGTTTGTTAGAGTAATGTGAATGTCAAAGAAATTATTTGAAATAAACAGAATTTCTAATGAATGAAGCAAATTTTGTATTTTATTTCTTTTACCCAACTATAGTGATGTTTGTAGTCACATAGCTGTATTCATCTGTTTGGGGACTGGCTTCCCATAAAAATGAATAGATTTCCGTTTGACTTCCGCTGACATTGTTATATAAAAACAAGATGTTAGTGTTTATGTGCACAGCCCAAATTTTGCCCCCGAGGCATTAAAAAAGCCACTGCTGAAAACCTACGAGGAGTTATAAAGTAACAAATGCAAAAGATGCATCCTTATTTGATTATTTAAAGATTTGTTTTCTAAAAGTCTTCTTTTTTTATTGTTTAAAACTTGTTTTACATCTGTTCTTGCAGCACTGTTTTTTTTTCACTTCAGCATTTTACTGTTCATTTCTTGTAGCTGTTCAAACAAGGCAATTTCCACATTCAGGGACCAATAAAGACTTTTTCATGCTTATTCACTTTTTTTCCAGGAAGTAATAAGTGATTCAGCGCCAGAAGAAACAGTTCCAGACTACTCTAAACTATGACTCGGCTAAGATGCGTTCAAGGTTTACTTCCAGGAGTCAGTTTGCCTGTCGTCTTCTTGTTGGTTTTATTAGCCAGCAGATAAAAATGCAATCCTTGGATCTCATGGAAAGTTGGAAGATGCTTGGAAGTATTTTTTTTTCTCCTTTAGAATTTTCCTTAGACTGGCAAACCAGTTATTAGACTAAACCTCTGCTGGATGACTGGATGCTGGCGAGCTCTGTTTGTGTTACAAGCAAGAGGACAGTTTTAGAGGAAGGATTTTGACAAGGAATCTTTAGAATTGTTTGCTAAAGAAAGTGAATAGCTAACTGAACTTTGGTGCATTTATGGCTATGGTATAATAACTACTATTGAACTGTTGTTTGTTTGTTAACGTTCTTTGATTGGTTAGCATACAGAATGCAAGATTTTATTCATGGATTGTATAAGCCTTTAAGCAACAGCTACACTGTATTTGTAATGCTGAATCCTGTTGAAGGTGTCCCAAAACTGACATTCTTTACTTTTTGTGTACTAAACACGTCGGCTGGTGGGTAAACCTGCTCACCTGCTGCACTGATATTCTATCGTCAGAAGATCTGTTGTCTAGAGGGATTACATTGTAGAACATATTTTGGTGACACACAGTTTCCAACAATTTGTCTGCATATGGACAATAATGTGGAAGATGGATATCATCCACATCTTTAGCTGTATAATCCTTCTAAAATCTTTATAGTAAACAAAATACACACCTTTATTCATCGAATGTCAATTTCCAAGTATTTTCCAGTGTTGTGTTGAAATCACACCTATTATCAAACCATTAATATTTTTCTAAATCTTGAGAACAACGTCCTATACCTTTTCAAATTAGTGTTTGTTTTTATTTGAACACTGAATGCTTTTTCATTTATTTGTATTCCAGTTGTTATGCTTGTCCATTACATGGGAACTGGTTTCCATTTGTCCAAAAGTATGCAGTTATATTAGGAGAAAAGCTGTGTTATGAAGAGTGTTCTACCTTTTTCAAACAACATTTGGTTAGTTAAGGACATGTCTGTAATTATGACCATGACCTGAGAGCAGAAGGGAAAAACTGTTTAGCCTGTATTGGTAAATGGGTACATTGGTTTAAGTAGTTGGTAGCTGGACAGAAAATCCAGGAAAATGTCTGAAACAAGTTCAATAAGCCTGCCCAACTAAGACATTTCCACCATGATTTAGACTTTTATTAAACCTATCTTACTTTTAGGGTTTTTTTAGTTTAAAGTTCAAAACCTCTTTGGCAGCAAGTTTAGGCAATCCATTTAGGTTTATCACGGATTGGTTTCAGTTTGTAACAAATATTTGTCAAAGTTTTTGGTTGAATAGGAAAAAATAGGATTTTCACTTTAAGAAATTTGGTGAAAAAACCTTTAATCAATGCAACAGTTAAATGTAACGATAAACAACACACAAAAAATGTCTGTAGTAACAGAACTTTTTTGTGTGCTGTTGCTGTATACTGGTACTTGGTGATTAATGTTTGACTGCACACCAAACACAAGGATGCAAAGTTATTTAAACAAACCAGACAATGTAAACTATTTTTAGAGAGTTAAACCTCTTCTAAATATTGAAATGATGGTCTACTTTGAATATGGAAAAAGATTCTGTCATGTTTTAGTTTTGTGTCATTTAACAATAGTTTTACACTCACCATGCCCAGACTAAATCGTTTCATGTTTTTGATTTAGCTGGTAACGTGATTACAAGAAAAACAAAAGATGTGATAGACGTGTGTTTTTCCTTTTGGTAGCTGTATGGGAAATGCTGGTTTTTGTGAGGAATTTGCCACATTTCACATACCATAAATAGAGACATACACATAGGTCAAGTGTAAGTAGGACAGCCCCTCCCTCACTCCTTTCCTGTCTCTTCCCTTTTCTTTTTTTTCCCCGGTCCCCTATCCCTGTCCCGCATGTAGCCTGCTTGGATATGAGCAAACAATGTTAATTTGAACTACAAGAGTTTTTTCCCAGGCCATTTATTCGGCCAGTGAAGTTTCAGACCCCAATAAAAATGCCCTGTATTGTCCACACAGCAAGCGGCTGCTCTGCATGGAGGTTTGCAGGTTTCCTTGGTGACATGTCAACAGCTCACACTATATCCCCTTGTATAAGTGGGTAACCCGGTCCAGAGTATATCAGGTAGTCAGGGAACATGAGAAACAAAATTGGAAAGCTGAATATTTAGGACTGCAAAAGGATTCTAGATGTTGCTCCAAAATATTTCATAGTGCTTTTTATTTGTCACACTTGAGGTGCAGTAAGAACCCTGATATAGGAGAACTCACAGTATGCTAAATAAGATGAGATGAGTTTTTATTTATTTTTTTTGTGTGTGGAGGTATTTATACCAAAGCAAATCTCATTACTAGCACAGTTGCTACAGGACGTGTACAGCTAGTGACAGTTTGGCACGGTAATATAGAGGAAAAGTCCCAGGAAACAGAAAAGAAGCCGTACGGTGTGGTACTAAGATGAAAAGAGAAAAATAAAGCAGGACCAATATTTATTAGAAAATAAAACAATTCTGTAGTTCTCAGAAGATCTGTATTTTTCTGTCTCAGTAGATATATAATGATTTCAAACTTCAGGTTCCCAAATGAAGCTCAAATACCATCTAAAGAAAAGAATTCTTAATTGGTCAATAGTTCTGTTAATTTAAACAGACTGATACTCTTCTTAATTTCATATGAATGGTAATATTTCTGTCAGATGACGCCACAAAGTTTCAAGGTTTAAAAAAAAAATTGCCAAAAAAGAACAAATAAACAATAACATTAATATGCAAAGACACAAACTGTTTGAATGAAAACAGGCATTGCTTGGGTTGGTTGTTTAACACAAAAAACCCCAACACAAAACAAAAATCAATGCTTCTAAGGAAATCAAGTCTGGAAAAATAAATATATGTGCACCTGCTGTAGGATATTTTGTAAGCAGATTTGAATAGGTTACAAATTTGTAATAAACAATTATAGCAAATGGCTCCAAACAATATTTAATCATTAAAATTCATTTATATAATGTTTCAACCCATTTTGTGACTTCATGTTAGTATTCTCATTTTAAATACAAATATGACTAGTCCTTATTTATTTAAAAATGTGACATTTAATGTTTGCTTGTTTATTGTTCATGCTAATAAAAAAGAAGGCAGCAGAGCTGCAGCAAATAGTGACTTAAGTTTTTCTAAATTGTAGCATTACAACAAATATTAAAGTTCCCACTTTTCACTTTCAACCTCTCTTCATCTTTTTAGAAAATAGGGGTCATGTTTACGCTGTCCAATAGACTACAATGATAAACACAAGTATCTTGCTGTATGCAGTTTTTCAGTAGTTTATTTATAATGAGGTTCACAGAAATTTGTCTTGCTGTCATGCAATGGTGACACTTTTTTTGTTCCTGTTTTCTTTGTGCCCAAACTCTGTATTTTACCTAAACCAAATTTCGGACAAAGCTGTACTCACGCATTTGTATTTCTAATTTGACTACTGTCAAATAAAAACTAGGGGAGGAAAAGGCGCAATGTGCACAATGGCTGGTTTGGATCTTATTGTATTCAAGAGTAGTTTGACCTTTTAAGACTATTTCATTTCTAAATGCACAGTCGCAAAAATAGTTATCAAGCAAAGAAATCCACGGTCCCAGAATTCTCAGAATCCAAATTTGTCATAAGGCAGTGTTGATGGTAAATCCAAATTATACACATTTGTACACAAACGGGTAAATGAATGGGTAGTAAGGCAGCATGGAAGCACATGCACAAATTCCCCATCATGCTCTCGTCCATGTGACATGATGAGAACAGTTCGGCTCATTCGTTCTCAGCACAGTGCTCCTTTGAATCTTTGTAAACCTTATCTTAGTACACTGAAGAGAGTTTTTTTACTTGTTAAAGTCTGTTAAAGGGGAAATTTGCAACAGTTAACATGACAGGGTTAGGGAAATGTCATCTGCCCCCCCCCCATACCACCTCTAAACTTGCCAAACAAATTGCTTCCTGTTTTTGACCGACGTGTTAGATTTGTACCAGTTTGCCATGCTGCGATGCTATGAAACAACATGTTAAAAATATGTTTACTGTTTGTTTTTCTTTTTAAATGAACACAAACCAAAAAAAGTGATTTTGTCTGGCTAATAAACTCAGAGTCTTACAAGTTTTAAACTAGAGCTACAGCTCCTGCTTTAGCACTCTTTTAACTGTTTGATCCATCGTGCAGTTAATGTAAATCCAACAAATTCTGTATTCTGAGTCAAGCAGCTTTGCATCGATATTCAACACCAGTACTTAGCAAACCAGTAACGGGTGAATGTAAATCCATATTTTAATTTAATGTAACCAGTGCAAGTGCATTTGTTAAAAGAACAGGAATTTTTGCTTTTACCACCAAACTATTAGTCTGTTCCCAAATTTTAAACACTTAATTTTCCACTAGTGGAAATTTGTTTCAAAAAGGAACAGTTTCCTTCAAAATCTTAATATTTTGGGGATTTGATTACATCTAAAGTTGATTGATCATTAGGGACTGGTTATTAATTAAATGTTTTTTTGGAAGGTAGGCAGACTTAACATTTTTTCTCACTTTAATTTGTCCCGCCCATTTTTGGAATGTTCTTTCGTTGGGTGGAGTAAATTCCTGCCAATGTGCCCTGACCTATTTTAGGCTTTCATTTCATTTTCTATGTTCACGTGCTGACGTCAGTGACTGCTGCTCCAATTGATGGATGTCTATGACTAGCTCTCAAACAACTGCACTTACTAGTTTTACCACACAGTTGAATGTGTAATCCTTCAACACGCACTTGATGTCACGGATGGGAGTGTCATGCCAAGTTTAATCTCTTCAACTGTGGTTGTGAGTCTTTTAGTCAGTGGTCAGAATGACTGGGGTTTTGTGGTTATTCTTCTGAAATCAATCAGATTGGGGTGTGTTTGTGTTCATGCAGGAGTGTGTGTGTGTGTGTGTGTGAGTGAAGATGTAGTGAAACAGATGACTGAGCAGAGTATTCACCACTTCCTGTTCTGTCATGATGAAAACACCGGAAATACTGTGGCTGATATTGTGGACACCCACAGAAAATCACAATGCTGAATTAAGCCATCTGTGCATGAATAAGTGTAACCAAAGCATCTTGTTATCTTTTTCAGTTATTTATTTTTAGATAACCATGTTTTTATTCTTGCCTTGTACATTTAAAGTGGTTTATATTTATTTATTATCCATTATAGGATTTTTAAAATATGCTCATAATATCTGCTCATTCGTGTCTTTGATAATTGATATTACTCTTATGGTAATATACCCACATTTATCTTTTTTTATTCCAGTTACATGGCACACTTTTACCTTCTTTAGAGATCATATGCTTATGAATTTTTATGAAGTTTTTAATTTTATATTGTTTGTTTGTTTGTTTTGTTTTTAATAAATGCACTCTGTAAGAAATTAAATACAGGTTTTGTTCCAGCACAACTCAAGTCAAAGATGCTTTCTCTGCAAATGCATTTGTTGACTAACGAGGTTTGTTTTGCATGCTGGGAGCATGCACGAACATCCTGTTTTTTTGTTTAACATCAGGTTGCAATCTTTGAATATTCATTCATACATTTGTGAACCATCTGGTTATGGAAAGGTGTTTTTTTATGGTTAACGGTAGTTTTTTTTTTTTTTTTTTAATCTAATCTGAATTCAGACATGCATGATATAGCATTTCCTGTTTGGTGATTTCCTGTGGTTAAGAATCCTGTACTTCATAAATTGTTGAACTGTAAATATGTTATGACTCTGGTGCTTTAAAAAGAACTATTTAATTGCTCTATCATAGCTTCATATTGTCATCAAGTTTACTACAAGCTACAGTTTGACCCTGGTCAAAATTTAAACCTTACCCTTTCCGATAAAATGGGCAAAATATTGGATGGGATGTAGGCCTGGGCGATAAATCGATCAAATGAATTAATTCGAATTTTTTGTTACGGGCGATTTCAAAAATAACTAAATCGAGTTTTTATGTGGCGCATTTTTGGCTCCCCAGAGCTTCCGTAACTTTATTATCACACGGCGACAATCGACACACGAAGCAGCTAGCGACAGCATGGCTACCGGTGACAGTGGGCAGTTTGTTCCCAAGAAAGGACTAAAATCATCTGTTGTTTGGAACTGTTATGGGTTTGCTGCCACAGACGTGGAGGAAGAGAGAGACCCCACGCTGCCTAAAGCCCATCGAAGTCAAAGGCTCTCACGCGCGCAGTCCTCTTACACATGCACGCGCCCTGACACACACACATATACTCATTCTACAACGCCTGTATTGTTAGTTCATTAGTTAGTTAGTTAGTTGTTACTGTTATTTGTTAATAAAGAATACTGCGTTGTAATTATTACCTGTGTATTCATTTGCGACGCGGCTGCCGTAGGATTTTGTTTTTGTAGGAGGCGGCCGCGGGGGGGGGGGGGGGGGGGGGGGGGCTTGACCATGACTCCTGATGCTTCATCATCTTCTCCGTGGAGAAGACGGGGTTTATTAATTTATTTAAACCTTAGAGCCCAGATATGAGCTGGATTGTTAACTTTTTAGAAAATGCTGCTACTCTAAGGTGAATGTTTGTCTCATTTTAGTCTAGACTACAAAGTGTGACTGAAAACACAGCTGGAACTTTAAGGAAGTAACCTTTTTATTTTGGACAAGTGAAAACAAGTGTAGAATAACAAAATAAGACAAAAACAAGACAAAAATTATATACAACAAGACAAAATTATATAAACACGAGTCCAAAAAGGAGTGAGAAGAAGAAAAATCATATACTTAACTTTGATTCCAAGAGTGTGTTCATTTATTTATAATTCATCCAGAAATGGGGGTTAGATTTGTCTTGTGTTTGATTAAATAAAAGCAACATTTGCTTTAAGTTGTCTGCCGTTTGTACTTATTGCTTTCTCTAAGTAGGGGGAAAAAAGAAAATCGGGAAAAAATCGTAAATCGAATTAAAAAAAATAAAATCGGAGATTTTATTTTTAGGCCATATCGCCCAGCCCTAATGGGATGTATTACAGATAATGCAGAAGTATGTTTGAGCTGTTTGCTTAAAAATGTTAAAGAAAAAAGAAAAGTTCCCCGAAAACAATATTTAGATGGCCCAAATGACAGACATGTCATTAACGCCATTTTCCACCGTTTTACACAGAGAGTAAGTCTTTTGGCTTGTTATAACCCGAACATAACCCACAATTAACACTTAGCAATTTTTGGACTATGGCTATCCTTTATTCAATTTCCGATAGGGGCATTTTTAAGACAAAGTGTAGAAAAAGTAATTTAATGTCTCCATTTTTGATCCTCAAACAGTTTGTCACAAAAAAGTATTACCAAACAGTGAAATGCTTGTCTTGTCTAACCTGTATGTCAAAGAGGATGAACAGCAGCGCCACAGCAATTCACACATTAGCATTTGTAGCCTAAAGTCAGACTCTGTTTTGAGATGTTTGACAAGTATTTATCTTAGCTGATTCTTTTTTCTTTTCACAGGTAAAGTGAAAGTAAAGAAAAAAAGAACAAAAAAAATAGACCATCTTCTTTGAAAATGGAAAATAGAAACCAAAGAGAAACTGAGACGTGTGTGTTTTGGAAAGACTACAGCATAAAAATGTTGCCTGATGAAAACAATTTATCATTAAACGTACTCCACCTAAGCCTACTCAACAGGACTGCCTGCTATTGGCTCTAAAAAAACAGGAGTAGACACTTTATGGACACAAATATTTTGTGTCAATGAAACCTAAAAAGAAATTTAGTTCAGCAATTTAGGTTGGAATGGATTTAAGAAAGAAAACCTCAAAGTGTCCAGTTTTCTTTATGTGTGGATTTTTTTTCAGTCTAATGTAATACTAGCTTTTTAAACAGGAACTAGTAGAATTGGGCATTAGAACATTTTTTATTTTTCTAGTTCGTAATGTAAAGTCTGTCCACATCACTGTCATCACAAGACATTCACATGGGGACTTTCTAACTACACTTCATCTTGTTCTCAGTCAGCAAAAAGCTTTACACATTTCATGTGATCTATGATGGGTTAAAGTGTGACTGTGTCCAATTTAGGTCTTTATTGTAGAGGTGGAGGAACCAGAGACTTTCTTTTAGATTAGTTTTTAGAACCTGTTTTTGTGTATTATAAAACCTGGAACTAGTTTACCCTATCATCTTATCATCATGCATGCTCTTCACTGTGAAGAAAATAGCTTTTCCAAGGATTGTTAGTATGACTTGCACTTTATTATACAGTTCAGTAATATGTAGTGATGCCAGTCACATTGCACTGGCTGTTTAGTATCATCATCATTGGCTAAAGTTTGACTAAAGTTTCCCTTCTACTGACTGACAAGCTCTAATGAGTCTTGTTTAGGTTCATTAATAATTAAGGTTGTGTTAGATTATAAGGACATACAGAGCAACTGTTGTGTCTTCAAATGACAATGGGGCTCGTTCAAAACACCTAAGCACCTGCTTATATTGGCTTTGTGATTATTCCATGTAGAGTAGATAAACCTATAAGCCTAAAGCTGCTGCCTGTTCAATAGAAGTAACATGCTGATTTAAAATGCAAATTCTACCAGTGTTAATTATTTCAACCAATCCAAAGTCTATTTGCTATTATTCTGAGTGCCCAAAGTAAAAGACACTTTTATGCAAAAAGTGTGAACACTGTTAGTATTGTTCAAAACGTCCTTCCAGCCATAATAACCATGCAACAGTACCTAATAATATTCATAATAGCCATAATAGCTATAAACCCCAGATGTAGGATGGAACCCAATCCATTATCCAAACATCAACACAAAATAAAAAAAAAAGCAATGATAACTAACCATGCACTCCCATCCACCAACCAACCCATCAAAAAACACCAAATAATAGATTCATTTTTATGAGCTTTTTACAAACTTGTCATTTTATTTCAACATATATACCAGCTGACTTTGTTAGTTCCTACGCTAGAAGTACTCCTGTATAAGGGTCAGCTGTAATCTTCCTTATTGGCACATTAGGTAGCTCCTAAAGGTGCTTTTAGTGGAGTTTGAGGAAGTAAACTGGTGCAGATCATAACGGCATCATAAGAATAGCACTTATTGTTTATCCAGCACCTAAAACCAGATGTTGAGTTTTACTCTTAACACAAATAAGCCTGAAACAAGATAAGAAATGATTTTATACTTTTGCTTATGAAGACCAAAGGAGCTTTTTTCCTTCTCTTCTCATTTTGTTGTGTAGAAGTTGTTCTTTTCAAATGCCGACTAAAAATCCAGCTGTTTCTTTTTTTTTAACTTTACGTCGACTTAAATCTGTGACGCTAAATCTTAAACTCATCGTTTGTGTAAGCCGCCTCCGCATTGCATCTGAAATTTTTGTTTGTTTTTTCTTTCATCACTTTTCAGGTTATTGTTGTACTGAAACAGTTCCAACAGAAAGTGTGCAAACGGAGTGTGCAGTTTAAAATTTTTGACTGCCTAAACACAGTTTTCTGTCCAAAATCTGACAAACATTTTTATGTACCAACATGTTTTGGCAAAATAAGAGCCACGTTGACCTAAAACAATATTTTTTCCTGGAACAAATTCCCCAAATTTATTGTAACTTTTTTTTCAAGTATGTGAAAATATTGTTTTTGGATTATCTAATCCAGGCAGACGGGAAAACAAAAACTCCCAGCTGTTACATAAGAGGAAGAAACACCCACGTCTGCAGCTCTGCAAAACTGTTTGAATTGATGTAGGCCAATGGAAGCTCTCATTTGACAGACTGAAGCACCTCCCAGCATTTCACTGGAAAGAAAAAACACATGTGCTTAGGTCTAAACATTAAGTTTGTGCACCTCTGCCTGCAGTAGCAAAATAGTTCACTGACTTATGACTGTAATTTATGAGACAGACTTGTAGATTCAGTCTAATCCCCTGAAATGACTTATAATTTGAACTGCTGAGTCACACATTTCCTCCAGTTTGTGTGGCAAGACAGAGGAGTGTGTTTGTTTATGGACTTAGCAGTTTCTACTTCAGAAGGTCAAATTGTAATTCATTAGAGTGCAATGTGAACATGAGTGCTCACAGCAGGGTGTGCATTTAACTTATTTGCTGCGATATTGCAGCTACAGATGTTGGTTGGTTTAAATAGCATCACTTAAAACAAATGAAGCAATATTAATAACTAGTGTAATGGATGCAGCTCTAATTGTACATATACTAAACTGAACATATGTGAAAAATGCAGTGTGCTAAAAAGGAATTAAAGTCAGATTTTTAAAGTAGAGATTTTGCCTTTTATTATTTCTACCAAACCATGTTGAGCAGGAGGCATTGATTAAAATGAAAACAGTTATGGAGCAGTAGAGCTTTCCAGTGAGTTCCCTTGTTTAGAAATGGTTCGCAGATCAGCAAAAACTGCAATGAAAGGTTGTTTGATGTTGGTTAGGGGTCAATACTGTTCACATGCCAATGATCCCTCTGGTTTTTCCTTAGATGGTAGTAAGCTGGACACTTTTCAGGACATTATTGCCAGAAATTCAAGTCTATGCAAATTCAGATACTCGGAAAAAGCATCTGACTGTCCTTTCATTGACTGTAAAAACGTAATTTTGTCATACAAGGGTTTGTTTTGTCTCCTATTTGGAAATCTTCGTCTGAATAGAAAATGTCTTACACCCTGCAGCCCTGCTGCCCTGTTTCATTTTCTCCACTAGTTGTCCTTACCCTCCTCCTTATCTATCCATTCCTCCCTCACACTCCTGGTTCAGGATCCAGTGCACAAAAAAACACAGATCCCTTCTCGTCTCCACCATCACATTCTTGGAATAACGGGGACTTTTTGTTTGTTAGGAGGAGGGATTTTTTCAAACTCTATAAACACACCAGACACAGAGCCTCCTCAAAGTGATGCTGGTCTTTCAGACAGGTTTATGTTTTGCACCTAGTTTGCTGTGTGTATATGTGTGCGTCTGTGCTTTTATATACCACAGTGTGTAATTAGTACTTTGTCTTAGCAGCACTTTCTGTGCTTATTAACCCAGCCTTCCCTAGTGGAATGCCACAGGCTGTCTGGATCTAACTGACTGTTGATTGGTTATTAGGCCGTTTGCGAATTTCCACAAAAGGCGTATTAAGGCTTCCGCATCTAGGATCTAAATTATGAATGTTTTTAGGATCAGAGCACATAAATGCAAATTCAAGTGTTGCTGATTGTTTGAGGAAATATTGAAAGAATGAGATCTGTGACCCATTTTTGGGTTTGATTCAGGGAATGAAACAATTCCCTTGTCCGTCAGTCTCAGTGGCATGCAGTAATTAGATGAGCGTCTAGTAAAGATTTTTCAGCTGAATACTAATAAACTGTATGAAGGGAAATGTTGTTTTTTAAACTATTGGTACCTTTTTGGTGTCTGTTATTAAAGTGTTTGATGTGACAAAAGTCAACAATTGTTGCTGGATTTAAAAACTCAAATAGTATTAGCTAATATCAATTCATTAAATTCATGAACTAGTTTGATTTTTAAGCAATTTATTGTTTGCTTTTATCCAAAAATAATTTTCTGTTAGTTTTTAATTTAATAATTCACAAGTTTTATATTAATTTTGTTGAGTTTTTTTCATGTTATGCTAAAACTACCTTTGATAAACACATGTATTTCCACTAAATTGTAAATTAAAGTGAATTCTTTCTGTACAACAGAGTCAGCAAAAAAACCCAACCAAGTTATTAGGCTTTGAAACAGCTGTTGCTTTAATTTTTACTTAAACAAAAATCCATTGAATTAATACTTGGTAATGTATGCAAAGTAAAAAAAAGAAAGAATAAAAAATTGATGATATATTTATGATATTTTGGAGATTGAAACAAGTGCTGCTAAATAGTAGAATAGAATAAATAAAGAATAGAATTGGTCTTTAAAAATCCCCAGCGTTTACATTCTTATAATTTGTCAGTAAAACTGATAATAATGTCAGGAATTAACCTGGGGGATTTCCCATTCTTTTTTTTTATTCTTTAGATCTGTAGATCTTTATATTGAAATACCAAGAAAATATCCAACTCTGTGGTTTGTAGATGTCTATGCAGACATGATTCATGCTTTCAGCTTCTTCACACATCCTCCTCCTCCTCCTCCTTTTAAGATGAGATTAGGAACCCCAAGATGTTGTCATTTCCTCAGTGAGCTCGTCTGCACTGAGCTTTCCACAAGCTCCACTATGAGCTCATTCCTTATTACTTATTCATAGATACTGTCACATATGCTGACGTAATTTCAGAGAGGCATGCTGCTAAAAAGAGATGGATGAGCATGTATGCAGACAAGGCTGGGAGCAAAAATAGCTCTTATGGCTCAATAATGAAAGGGTGTGATTGGTAATCAATCCATTATTTTAAATAGTTTTCTTTGCTGCTTTTTATTGAATTTTTGCAACATTTTATTTGATTTTACTTTTACTCAAATCTCATTGGAATTTGACAGTTTTGCACCTTCTTCTCAAAGTAAACCTTTAGTCAACCAAAATAAGACTGATGCTTTTTGTTTCAATTAGGGTGCAAATTCTTCATGGCTGATTTGGCAGCTGACTTATTTATTTAATCAGATTTAATTTTGTCCTGCCAATGGAGTTTTGTATTAATTCTTCAAGTGGATCTCTTACATTGGATTACAATTGTAGAAAAAGATGCAGAAAATGTTTGAAAAACATAAAGAAATCAGGTGGAGATGTAACTTTTTTTTTTTTACCTTTACATTTAGTTTAGACAGTTTTCTAAGTTGGGCAAAATGCAGGGCTCAGTTGTAGAAAGACATTTAAATGTGATTTTATTCATAACTGTATACTGTTTATTTCAATTTTTTCAGTGCACCTCCCTGTCCAGTACAATCATCAACTGCTATATTTGTAGTATTTGTAGTATAGCCAGAGAGGAAAAGACAGATGAAGATTATCATCAGCAAAAAAAAAATCACATCTTCAAGAGTCAATGTGCCTTCTCTGTTTTTATTTTATATAGACTTCTGTGAATCTCTGTGGATTATAGACCTTGTCCTATTTTCAGATTTTTATGCACATCTTTTTCCTTTTATTTGCAGAAAACCTAATATCTTGTTGTTTAAAGAGAGAATTGCGAAAATGGTTGGGATTTGTTTCTAAATGGTCTCAATTAGTATCCTCGGAATTCTGGGATCAGCAAGATCTTAGGTTTGTTTTATGACCTTTTGAATAGAAAGATGGCAGTTAAATCTTTAGAATAGAAGGATAAATCCTGGTGGAAACCTCCTTGTACCATAAGACTGTTATTGTGAGGCCCTCTAACAAAACACTTGACTGTTGGTTTCCATTCAGTAGACAGCAGATAAAGCTGTTTTTCTTCTGGGCAGATTCCAGATGGGTATGACTCCCATGGTGAAAACCTTTTTGTTTATTAGAGGTTTAGTTTTAAGAACCCTGATCACTTTTATTGGTCATTAGAACAGCTTTTTGTGTTTTTCGTTTGTTTTATTTTTCACATAACATTGTTTTTTAATATAATAGTAAAAAATATTCTGAATCAAACTGATTTACAGTCATCCGTTGTCATCAAAACCTAAAAAGAAAAATCACGTTTTATCCTAACTACTGTACTTGTCATGCAATATGTCTCAGGACTACGTCAGGATACTGAAATTTGTTTATGATGTGCACGCAAAGACAGCTGAAGAACTTATTGCAATCCCTCTGTCTGTGTTGATGTTGGGGGGGGGGGGGGGGGATACATTGAGCGATAAAGCCTTTAAATGTATTTGCACTTGGTAAAAGAAGTACAAATATTGAGAAAAGATCAGGTGTTACAGCTGCTTGTTCATTAGATGCAGAATGCATTTTAAAAGCAGATGTACACAAGATCTTTTTGTGCCTGAATTTAATAAAATGTTTTTATGCTCGTGTCAGAGGAATTTGGAGTTAGTGGAAATGACACAGAACAATTCCAGACTGCCAGCTGTCCTTTAAAGCCAGTTCTCCTTTTCCTGCGCTTCATTATTACATTGTGTGGAACATGCAATAGCTTATGATTTACAGGAATGTAGTATGCATTTTGTATCTGTTATTTGTGTGTACATTTAAGAAGGTTGACATCTTCCAAATGTTGTTTTAACATCTAAAATGTGTGTTTGATCTTTGTCTCGCCTCTTCTGTTTCTCATCATCAGGACCAGTTTGATAATCTGGACAAACACACACAGTGGGGGATCGACTTTCTGGAGCGCTATGCAAAATTTGTCAAAGAGAGACTGGAGGTTGAGCAGAACTATGCCAAGCAGCTCCGGTACACTCACGCATGCACAAACACGGAACACACACCACTGCAGCTGTGATTTACACTGTTTGTGTTTCTGCGTCGCACTCCTGCAAACACAGAGGATCCCTGGTTTGTGGAGGGTGTCAGACTCCCAGGACTGAATCTTATTCTCTGTTTTTGTGCCATCTAAGATATATTTTCAGGAAACGCTTGAAACAGTTTATAGAGGAACTACTCAGTTTTTCTTCACAGGATTTTGATATTTTTATTGTATACATAATTAGAACTGGACATTTTTCTATTTTAAGGCAAAGGACTTTGACTTTGGAGCATATCCTAAATGTTCCAAGATCATTCAGGATTTTATCAACGCAGCAGAGCGATGAAAATGTTTAAAATAAAAGTCAGATTATTGGTATAAAGGGCTTTTACAGTTTCTCCACATCTCAGCAAACATGAACCCAGACTACCTGATTTAAAAACAATCATTCTACTGTGGCTGCTAAGATGAAAAAAAGTCTGAAAGTCATTCTCTGTGTGCTGTTGTGTCACTGTGTTCATGTTTCAGTGCATAAATCAGACAGGGACTCTACTTATGATGCACAGTGACACATCCATTCCTCTGCTCATTCTTCAAAGCCTGAGGGGAAATGACAGCCGCAAGCTTTGAAGTTTATATCTTTGATTCAACTTTAAACTAATGCTTAGAGTCTGTTGATCTGCGTGACTTCCGGTCCCCTGTGTTTTCATTTATCCATCTATCTACCAGGTCTATGGTTTTGGTCTGTCTGTGGTGTTCAGGTTTGTTTCTCTTGTATGTTTGTCAGGAACTTGGTGAAAAAATACTGTCCAAAGCGCTCTAAAGACGAGGAGCCAAGGTGAGCAACCTTCTATACATTTTTTTCTGCTTTTGAAATATGCTTAAATATCTGTGGATTGTAGTCAGGAAACAGGCCTTGTAAATAATTGGGCTGTTCTTCACAGACTGTCTCCAATGTGGAGTCTAAAGTCTGGAATATTTAGCATATTTCATACTTTAAAATATATCAAAGAAACATTGTCTTTTTTCAAAAACCTCTGCTGCACTGCTGATACTGTTGATTTTTTTCTTTTCTATTAACGATTTATCATTCAATTTTTAAAATACACTTCTAGCCAAAAAAGCACCAAAATTTAATATTGGTCACAAGATGTTTTATGGTCATTCATATCAAATGTAGATCAAAAACGAAAAATAATGATAAACACTTCTGCTTTCAGTAGAACAGTACTTTTTGTCTTGAGTAAAATGAAAAGTTTGATTTGATACAGGGACAAAGTGTCATTTATGCTGGTTATTGTGTCTTCCAGGTTCACATCCTGTTTGTCGTTTTACTCCATCCTGAATGAGCTGAATGATTATGCTGGGCAGAGGGAGCTGGTGGCTGAGGAGATGGCTCTCAAGGTTTACAATGAGCTGATGAGGTACAGCCAAGACCTCAAAGCCGAGAGGAAACACGTGAGTACAAGATGAGGTTGATCCTACAGTCCCATACTGTTTTCTGAAAATCGACTTACCTCCAGCAGATCTCACCCATCTTCCTTCTTATGCATTTGCTTTTTGTTTGACTTCACTGAGGACGATAAGTGTTGGAAATGATGTTACCATGTGTCTTTAATGCCTGCTACCATCTGCTGCTGGCAAAAGCAGAACGTTTCGATCACAGGTTCAGAAAGAACCAAGATAGATTATTTTTCAACCACATTTATGGGGAACGTTTTTGTTGAGTAACTGCAGAAAAGCACATTTCTAAATTCCCTGTGTATGAATAATTGTAATTCACAGTGTTTTTCTGCTGTAATTAAATGGAATTCCCTTTCAAATTCTAAATAACACATGCTACGGCTTCAAATCGGATTTTTGTTGGACTGAAACCCTTTGAGGGTGCAATGTATCTATAATAAACTTTGAAGAAAAAAAGTCAGTTTTGTCTCCAAATTTCCAGTTTCTTTCAACATTCTGTTATATTCTAGTTTGTAATGGCATTGTAGTTTGTACTGAAGGGATTAATAATAAAATAAAGATCTTACGTTTCTTTACACTCAGGTTTAATAATAGCTCTGTCCTATAAATAAACTCTTGAGTAGCAATTTAGCTTCTGAAAGTTTGACTCCAATGCAGTCAAAATGCAACTTCTTGGTTCTGGAAAAACCAGATCTTCTGCTTGCAAAACTTCACTGCCTGTTGTGTCAAATGTAAAATTCCAGAACTCAAAATAAAATGGAATTAAGTTTGCAAGCATGTAAATTTCACATAAGGATTATTGTTGTTTTAAATGTATGAAAAGCTAGGAAACACACTAAATGCAATGCTGAACCAGGATGAAGGTTTCGGTGTGAAGTAAGCAGTTTCTGGTGCCGTCTGTGTTCTTCACTGCTGCAGTTTCTGGATTTTTGTTGAACTGCAGCTGAAGTTTCACAGAAGTCTTTGTGTTTTGTGAGCTAAATGTGAACGTTTGTATGCACCCACATATTTATGTATTTCTTTGTGTTTGTGCCCAAATGTCTCTTTGTGTCTGTGTGGAAATGAGCAGCATCTACAGGAGGGCAGAAAGGCTCAGCAGTATTTGGATCAGTGCTGGAAACAGATGGACAATGTAAGTGGCAAAGAGGAGGGGAAAGGAAGGACAAAGGAAAAACATTAATGTTTAGTGTACATAATCTCTCTCAGAGATGCCGTTTGTCTTATACATGTTCGCATGAGGAATGCAAGAAATGCTAACAAACGAAACTCGTCCACTGTATTCGTCCCTGGTTTTCATTCAGTCATGATTTGTGACCAAAGGAACAAATATGGGACTTTCAATGTGTTTATATTTTTTAAACATGTTGATTTGAGTTACATTTGTTAGAAAAACACTATAAACAGAGAACACGGCTTCATCCATCCGTTTTTTTTCCCTGGCTAGACTCCATGTGGAGGGACCGGTGGCATGATCCAAGACCAGTAAACACACACCGACCATAGATCTCAGAACATAACAACCCTCCCCTCCCAAAACAAGCCACATTCGGCTTTTGTCAAGCTCTGTCCCTGGAGCCTTCAGAAAGAGATGGAGACTCCATTAGCTCACATCTGAGGTCATTTAGTTACATAAACGTTATTTCTGAGCACCCTGCTATTAGTTTTAATTAAGTTCCACAGTCCTAAATGCTAATATGCCTTTTTACAATTCTAAATAATAGCAACTTTTTTTTTTTTTTCTGGTCTTAGTGGAGCAGCAAATGTAATTCTGAGGGTGTGTGGTCTGCCTGACTTTAGCAGTGACTAGCTAGTGTCTAGACTGTAAAGTCTCACCGTCTTCCCTTCACTCCTAATGAAACCCAGATGGAGCCAGCAGGAAGTAAACTATCTGTGTCTGATTCATCTCCCTCTTATTCACATATTTTCTTTGTTGTATCTACCGAATGGGAAACAGAACAAGCGTGTGTCAGCGGCAGGGCTCTATGGCCTGAGCTGCTTTGATTTATTTCCCGCTAAGCTTTGCCCCCTTCCTCTTTTAGAGTAAAAAGAAGTTTGAGAGGGAGTGTAAAGAAGCGGAGAAATCCCAGCTAAACTACGAGCGCTTAGACAGCGACATCAACGCCACCAAATCAGAGGTGGAGAAGGTATGAAGCGCCCGCCTGCAACACCATAAAAATGACTGATGATTCATTCTTCTAAACTGTTTTTTTTTTTCATAAACTGAGGAAATAGCAGGATTTTTACCTCACTCTGCGATTTAAGGAAGACTGGAAAGTGGAGTCATTGCTGCACTTGTTTATTGATGTTTTTTATAATTCAATTAAAAAAAAAAGTTTTCTCATTTCCATCACACATAGTTTGAACAACAGATCATTGCAGATGTTTCCATAATTGGTCTGTTGAGTTTTAAAGTTTAGTCTTACGCTACTTTTGGACTAATTGTGTGAGAAAAATGTGATATTTTTTTTCTGTGAGTCATTTTCCGATAACTTTTTTTTCAACGTGCCTCTGCATTTGTGTGTTTTTCTTTGGAAGGATTTCAGGCACAACTTTTCAAACTTGACCATCCATTTACTCAAAGCTGTAATGTTCGGTGAATTTTGATATCGTTTAGGCTAAAAACCAGCTCTACATGCGCACTCACATGGCCGATGAGAGCAAGAACGAATATGCTGCTCAGCTTCAGAACTTTAACGGCGAACAGTGGAAACATTTCAACAACGCAATACCGCACATCTTCAAGGTAAAGGCAACACTTTCTGAATCTTAATCTGTCTAAAATGCTGCACTTTTTAAAAATCAAATAATCTTTATTCAATGCGAACTGACATACCGGTACATTTTCATTTTCTTTGATTCATTTGTTTATTTACCATTCCTTAACAGTAAAAGTCATATCAGGAAGTCATACAGGGAAAGTCAGCAGACTGAACCAATTTATATCAGAGCAGATAATTTAATCTATTCCATTCTGGTTCAATCCAGGTCAGGCCAAACTGTAATGACTCTTCATGGAAGGACAAAAATAGGACGTGTAGTACAGGAACCAACAGATGACGTCAAGCACATTTTTTTTAAACAAAAGTGAGCAGGCATACCAGAGAAACTCTAACTCTTTAAACTACCACTTTCATTAAACAGTACAGGCATTTTCCATCTTCTAGTTTGAACTATTAACGTCATTTTCACAAGAGTGTGGAGCTGCAACATTTCATTTACTGTCTTCTATTATT
Source organism: Oryzias curvinotus (assembly GCA_023969325.1). Classification (NCBI taxonomy): domain Eukaryota; kingdom Metazoa; phylum Chordata; class Actinopteri; order Beloniformes; family Adrianichthyidae; genus Oryzias; species Oryzias curvinotus. The sequence goes on from CM043709.1 coordinate 7,955,799, forward strand.
TTCAACCATCTGTAACAATTTTTGGATCTCTTACCTTGACACTTTTGATTTTTCATCTTACCAGAAAGTTCCTTAACTGCAGTAGAAACTTTATTATAGCCCAGGCATTATCTAAGGTGATAACATTGTAGAAGTCAAACCAAAGTTGGGAAATAGGTGAAGTTTCCTTGTGGACACAATCTTACTTCTATTTTCGGAACTGAATTCCACTTTTATTGGTTATTTGCCTTTATCCTGAAAGCTTTTTTTTAACGCATTATTATATACATATGTATGGATTTGAGCAATAATGTTTCACAAATTTTGTTAGTTTTTTTAATGACATATTAAACCTGTTTTTTTTGTTGCTTTTTTTGTTTAGCTTTACACCATTAAACTGTAGTTTTTTTTTTTACTGAATTGGGATGAGCGTTGACCAGATGATGGAGCTGGTGGAGCAGAGGTTCCCAAATCCAGGCCTTGGGGGGGGCGGTGTCCTACATGTTTTCCAACCAACCTGCCATGAAAACTCCTTTTTGGCTAAAAACACCTGACCGGGTAATCAACAGCAGATACGGCAGGATTTATGGAAAACTAGCAGGAAGCTGGCCCTCGAGGCTCAGATTTGGGCACCCCTGTTGTAGAGGGATTTGTGGAGCGTGTGATCATTGGTTCTTCTGGTCCGTGTGCAGAACCTGCAGCACATGGATGAACGTCGAACGGTGAAGCTCGGAGAGACGTATCGAAGCTTCGCAGAGGCAGAGCGGAAGGTCATCCCTATCATCTCCAAATGTCTAGATGGAATGGTTTCTGCAGCCAAAGCTGTAGATGAAAGAAAGGTATACTATGCCTAGTGCATACAAAAAATAAATAAATCAAAAAGAAAAAGGTTGTAATTTGCTGTATTTGAGAAAAGCTCCCTTTTCTTTCTTCTACTGATTCTGCTGTGCTCCCCTTTCCAGGACTCAAGCTTAGTTGTGGAGTCCTTCAAGTCTGGCTTTGAACCCCCAGGCGACTTCCCCTTCGAAGACTTCAGTCAGAATTTGAGCGGAACAGGATCAGACGGGACTATAAGTAACACACCCAAAGGAGAAAGGGAAAGAGATGGGGTGCAAGGGCCACGTTCTGAGCCAAAGCCCACCTTGGGCAAAGCCAAGAACAAGCTGTGGTTGTTTGGAAAGAAACCAAAGGTACACACTCAAGGAAGTGTAAAATCAACCAAATGATCATTTATTTCATATTTACAAACACATAAAAGCCATCATGAATGTAGCGGCAGAGATTTATTGGTAACATCCGTTTGCTGACATCAGCTTCAGATCTCTTGAAGGTGGTTTTCACTTTTCCAGCAGATACAACAATCATCTCAAATCCTTTCTTTTTACACACTCCTTGGACCTTGGCCTTTTCCTTAACCACCAAGTTTGTCATTCATTAACCATCTGCTGTTGGCACGTGTTTGCTCCACCAGTGGCCTCACAGTATCAGGAGCCTCCGTGATGGATGGCGGTGTGTCTGTAAACACAGAAAAGCTAATGAAATGTGCTGCTTTGTCCACAGGCATGTCCAGAATTTGTAAAAATAAAAAGCCTACAACTTTAGTTCTGAATAATCAAGCAGAACAGAAGAACAGTTTTTTATAGAGCGTAAATCTGTTCAGTACTTCAATTCAATCAAGTCAATGGTGAAAGCCCTACACACCCCCCCACACACACACGTCTAAGAAATTTCATAAAAAGGCTTCCAACCGATGTTCATCCTTATTTCTTCCCCTTTCCTTCTCGCTCATCCACCAGTCCCCTTCCTCCACCCCCCCTCCTTTACGTTCTCCCCCTGTTTGTCAGCAGTCTTCCTCAAACCTCTTCCCCACACCACGGTTCAACTCTGACCTTGTGAGCCACTATCTGTCTGAGATTAGGACTGCAGTACCCAGAATCCCTCAGAATTTGAGGGGCCTGAGGCGAGGGGTGAGATGGGGAGGTAGAGCTAGATGATGGGGGTGTTTCTAGAGGTTCTGCAGAGTGTCTACTGGCCCTCCACTACTGCAAACTCTTCACTTAAATGCATTTATCCATTGGATATGATTAACAGTTTTGGGGCAGACACCCTGCAGGACTGTTTGTCTCTTGTTTTGTTTTTTCTGGTGTCCCCCCCACCCCCCATTTCTTTTGTCGTGTCATTTTCTCTTTCTTCTGTGGGACAGACTTTTGCTGCGATCTCCAGACGGTGGATCGCTGCTGACTGATGGTGTGTCTCTGCGTGGTTCTGGGGGGGGAGGGTTGTGACATCATGGTTGCAGTGTTGTGAGTGTCGGGTGGTGATGACCTCTAAACATAAGTAACCAGCATCAGGCGGGGAGGTGGAGATGCTGCTGTTTGAGGCTGCAGTGCTGTTGTTTGTGTGTGTGTTTTATAACAAGTGTCACAAAGCTGTGAAAACAGACGTTGCTGCTTTTTGACACTTGAACACAAACTGCTAAATAACTGCTAACTTTGGGCCAAACTAAAGCTTCTATTGGCTGATGTCCTTCACCGTTCTGTCAGCTCCGTCTGTGTTTTGCTGCTTTTTGTGTGCAGCCTGTGAGGTTTCTCTGAGTGAACAGACAGACGGACTGGTAGAGTTTGGTTTTGCTAGTTGATGCTGTAATTAGACCAGTGGAGGACTAATTAATAACAAAAATATAAGTCATAAGTCACATATCCTCGAGTTCAAAGGATTTTATTAAATGCATTTAAACTGTTTATTATCTGAGAGACATGAATAACTAGAGTTAAAGCACTCATCTAGTGTGTAAAATATTAGTTAACTCTGTAAGACTTTGTTTAATAAGATTATTTTTATTTTTAAAGTACCTAAAGTATTTAGGTAATGTTTGCTATTATGTTTTAAGGTATATGAACTATCTGAACATATTTGACTCGTTTTGAGCTCCCCCTTGTGGTGTAAAACTGTATCTACTTGTAAACTTTTCTCAAGACAGCTAAAGGAAGCGCTCAGTCTGGACAAGGGAATGTTCTGTTGTTTCTGTGGACAGTCTGTCCACTATCAGACATTCATGTCATTTTATCACAAGATGGTTAAACCAAAAAGCACACTGCAAAGGAAGAAAAATAATGATTTAATACCAATTATCTGACTAGTTTGATTATTAGAGGGGGGGGGGGGGGGAGTTACCCCATTGACTGTGGCAAGTCTGTGCTTTCCTAATCACTTCTGTTTAAATAACAAATCAAAGGTTTCTGATTTATTTATCGTGGCTCTCGAAGCTTTAATGTTTGTTTTTATCACCTCAACCCCAGCCCCTAATATAGGGGGAGTTTTACTCTTTTTCCGTTTTCCCAGTTTGGAGGCAGTGCAATATCACTCTTATCAGAAACAAACGTCTCTGATGCTTCTTCATTTAAACATCCGCAAATATAATATTATATAAAAGTTGTAGGGTTTTTATCAGTTTGGCTGCTTTGAAACCCCACTCCAATGAAAATGGTGTTTTTGACATGTTGTTGTGGCATTTTTCTCATGATGGAGGATGCATATAAAGAAAATTAAGCTTAAAATTGCTTTTCTGAGTGTTTCTTTATTCAAATCGTTGTGAATCAGGAGCAGACAAAAAAAAGGCATTTGAAAAAGAGCTTATTTGTGATGTAGAAAATACGCTGGGCGGGCCACAAGCTCCCTGCTCCACTCCATCCCGATGCATCCACTTGTAGACAAATAGATAGAATAGAATAGAATAGATAGTACGTCTTTGTTTTCCCCATCCAAGCTGACATCTGCATCAAAAACTGTTAGGTTTTGGGGTGTGAGGGGCTGTTAAGTTAGCAGGATGTTGTGCAAACAGATAGCTTAGGTTTAGGTGACGGGAAAAGGGGGCGGGGGTTTCTCCCTGCTAACAGTGCCACCCACAACTCAGAGGTGAATTTCTAATGAACTACTGCCGTTCTGGAGAAACTATGTCCCAAAAAATGACTTTGGCTAAAACAACATAACCATAATTGTAAAACCACTGGGAACGCTTTTAAAATAACTCCAAAGATGTTTTTTTCCAAGGTTTCCAGGTTACAGTATAAACCACCTGTAACTTTTGTCATTATTTATGGTCATCTCACCACACATAGCACAGAAACAAACAATGTGTGCTTTAAAAGAAGAGTCTTGACGTCTAACTAGCATTTATTGTTGTTCTCTCTCTTTTTTTTTTCTTACTGTAACCATTTATGCGTTAACTCAGTGGTCAGTCAAAATGGTAAGTGAGTGTGTCCTGAGAAGACCCAGCAGTGTAGCTAACATTGCATGTAACTTCACTAATTAGAACTTCCCTTAATCTCTAACAGAGAAGTAGATTTCATGTGGATGGCTTTCCTCATGAATGCACAGTTCTCCGTTATTAGAGGAACAGGCTTAGTTTATATATAGAAATAAATGATCTTTGAATTGTGTTGCTGTACTGATCTGTTAAACTTCAAAAGTCTTAACATTAAGAGAATACGTCTGCTTTTAACGCTCCTAAATGAAGAGGACTTAAACCTCCTTTTTTTGGTGACAAATGGACTCACAGACCAGGTCAAAATAATGCATCTGGGCTGCTAAGTCCATGGCGTCATTACTGTGTGAATATATCCCATCTCTCTTTATTAGGCGCCGTCTCTGGAGGATTTTAGCCACTTACCTCCGGAGCAGAGACGAAAAAGGCTGCAGCAGAGGATTGAGGAGCTCAGCAGGGAGCTCCAGAAGCAGATGGATCAGAGGTAAAGCAACACATCCATTTTTCCCTACGTTTTTCAACTCGTCCTAATCTCCGGTAATGACCGTTCCAATCAAAAGCAGAGATTTCCCTCCATCAGCTCCATGCCTTTTGTGTTTCTGACAGAGATGCTTTGAACAAGATGAAGGATGTATATGAAAAGAATCCTCAGATGGGCGATCCCACCAGCCTGCAGCCGAAAATATCAGAGACCATTTGTAACATGGAGAAGCTGCGCTCAGAGATCCATAAGAATGAGGTACAAATAGGGTTGGGTACCGTGCCCCGGTATTGAACCAGCCCCGGGGCCACATTCTTCAAGACCGCAGTATCGTTAAGATCTGACCTGAACGGTTCTGCTATCGGTACTGGAGAAGTTACTTTTTCTTTTTTTTTGTGTGTCCCATAAGTGTTATCTCCCATATTTAACTCACCAAGTCAGTCAATTTCCGTTAATTAATGATGATAATAATTTCGGTATTCTCGTTGAAGAGGAGAGCTCTGTCTGTCTTTTTGTGTGCAGGGGGGGGGGCTACGATGACCGTATGTTGCGCTGTTTGTGTAGAACACGCTGGGGCGGCATGTTCTACACAAAACATACAGGTAGAGAGGCGGGGCTTAGACTCACCGCATATGATTCCAGACCCGCGACAAACTATCAGCTGCTTCCTAATACTTAATAATAATTAATGACTAATGATAGTTGTTATCCGTAAAGTTAATATAATTTATTGGGTTTACTGGATTTAAACAATCCAGTAAATCCTTTTGAGTTCATGTTTTACTTCGAAGCCCATCGAGACGACTGTTGTTGTGATTTTGGGCTATACAAATAAAATTGAATTGAATTGAATTGGAATAAATAGAAAGGAGTCTGCATCAAAGTGAATTTGTTTCCATCATCTCACTCATCTTAACTCTGGGTGTTTGACAGATGGAAAAAGTCTATTGAAGGTTGTGAAAAATGGACAAAAGATCAAAGGAAACATCACGCTCATAAAGAATGAAAATAATTAGATTAAATAATTAAATGAACATCCTGTCTGGAACATTCTCATGAATAAAGTAAAATGTTTTGTTAAAAAAACAGTGATGTTGCACAATGAGGAAATAAAACACTTTATGTTCTTAATTTGTTATTATTTATTTATTTTTCGTCCTCAAAAAGTATCGATAAGAGTACCGTTAAAATACCGGATCGATAAGCAGTATCGATAAGAGTAGTAGTACCGTTTAAACCTTAACGATACCCATCCCTAGGTACAAAGTGAAGGTTTGAGGCATGTTCAAACGGGCTCTACGCTGGTCAAACAGATCACCGGCTCTGCTACAGAGAGTTCAATAATAGAAGACTTCAGTTCAGATCTCTCTATCTTTGTTCCAGACCTGGTTGTCTGAGGTGGAGGGAAAGCAGAGCTCCAGAGGAGACAGAAGACCCAGCACAGACAATCACCAGCACACTCCCCAAGGCAGAGAAAGGCAAGCTTCTCCCTCACACACACAAACATCTTTGAGGGTGCAACTGCAGCTAAAAGATCAATTGAACTTTTTATCTCATGAAGCACGTTTGGTCAAATTTATGCTTAGAGTGCATTCTTATAAGAAAAAAAGTTGTTTGTTTTTTTATTTAAAAAAACACATTTATGTTGATTTTCTTTCTTGATCTTTCAAGTTCTATTATTTTCTTATTATATAATAATGTTTTTAACCTATTATCCGTGTTTGTCATTAGATCTTTTGGTTCTGTGCTGTTTTCTCTGTACAACCATGAAAAAGTGAAACAAAACCATACGAATTGTAAAGTCTAACAGCTTGAAAGTTAAATAGAATATTAGAATGAAGAGATCTGTTACTTTAACACAGTACTTTCAATTGTCTTTATGTATGTGAATATGCATTTGAAATGCATGTATATATTAAAAATATTCCTGCCTTTAAAATCTTTTTTAGTTTGGGGGGCTTCAATTTGGCGGTCGGCGCAGCCGCTTTAAGGAACGTAGCGCTAGGATTTTGGAAAGTTGACCGAGCGATTTGAATTCATCAAGATGAATTCAGATGTGGTGGAGAGAATCCAGCAGTTTTCCAAAAGAAAACTTCCTTCAGAATAAGATTTTATATTTTCCTCTGCGCCGCGGTACCAACTGTCCCATGGGCCAGTGCCGGTCCTCTGCTCGGGGGGTTGGAGCCATTGTTTTTAGTACTTCTGCTATAGAGAAAAGCACAGGTTGCTGGTTTGTGTCAGCATATTTTTGACGGGCATGCTCGGATCTCTCACGTTTCTTTTTTTCAGTCCTGAGGGAAGCTATACAGATGACACAAGTCAGGAGCATCACACGCCTCACCGCCGGCCTGGTCCCACACAGCCCGCCAACCGAAACCCTGACCTTCACGAATTTGACGACGAATTTGACGATGACGACCCTCTGCCTGTCATCGGCCACTGCAAGGCCCTGTATTCTTTTGATGGTAGGAACTCAAGGGATCATGCATAATGAGGTTGTCCTGCTTGTTTGCCGGGTTTGTGCCAATGAAGTTACCGGAAAGAGTTTTCAGTAAACAAACAAAAGTCATTTCTAGAAAAGAGTTTTAAAATGTCCATGAATAGGATTTCAACAAAAAAGTTGCACGGAATTCCCTACAGAGAAACCAGTCTGAACATCGTGACTTTCTTAGTGGGTTTTCTTTCTAATAAAAAGCAAATGTAATACTTTTCTAACATAAGAATAAAATGCACAACAGTAACATGACGTTGTTTGTTTGACTCTTAGGTAAGAATGAAGGAACGCTGATGATGGCAGAGGATGAGGTAATGCTCCTTTGTTGTTGTTTTTTGGGGAATTTAACTGATGTGAAGAAAATGTTTCTAGCTTTAGGTGGTGACAGAAGAGATGTGGACACAATCTCTAGTTTTGTTTTCTAATGAACCTGATGCTTCCCATCATTGATTCCTGTACCTGTAATAGTATGAGCTGCCTGCCTTTACTCCCATTGATTCAAAATGTTGTCTTTTATTGTTCACCAGACATGAAAGATGTTATGACTTTGACATTTTGACACCTGTTCCCCAACAGTTCTCACTCTATTCTCATTCTATTAGTTTGAGTCCATGACATATCCAATTATAAATAAGTGATAGATTCATTAAAAAAAATATATTTACCTGTAAAAAATTTCTTACAGATTCATACAGAAAATAAATCACACCAAGGATCTTTTTTAATTAAAAAAGCATGTGTTTGGGGCTTTTGGGCATAGATTTAAGTTATTTTACTACTTAATACTTATAAAACAAATCTACAGTGTTTGTATATCTTCCAAAAAAAGCTATTTGAATAGTTCATGGTGTGGATTATGGGACACATACAAATGTACTGTTTTTTAAAGTTGGGTTTGTTGAAATTCTGGGAACTAGTGAAACTTAAAACAGCACTCATTGTGTTTAAAGTCAGAAATAATTCCAGTAAACATAAAACAAATGTTTAAGGTCAGAGATGGAAGTTACGAGTTAAGAAATCAGCTGAACTTCATAAAGCAGTGCATTCGTACTACAAAAAAGAAAATGTGCTTATCAATGTGTGGTGTGGACTTATGGAACGGGCTGGATGAAGGTTTAAAACAAAGCAAAAGTTTACATGCATTCAAAAAAACCTACAAGATGTCACTGATGGAACTGTACAAGGCAAGAAGTGATCAATAACTACAAAAATGTCACTTCTGCATAGGTGCCATGCAGAATGTAATGTGAATGTATAACATGTACAAAACTGTAAATAGAAATACAGAGATCATAAGTTGTTGTAAAAAAAAAAGAAGGGGGTGGGATCTCACAACATTTCTCTTCAACCCACTCCTTTTTTCAAGCACACCGTCTTGTTTCATCGGCCTAATTTAAACTCTTGTGTTTATTTTCATTTGTTTGAAATAAAGAAATTGAGTTGACTTGAATTTTAGGTTATTAACCTGCATTATCCTCAGTGCCGCTTTATTTTGGAGAGATTTGTCTAATATATCTGGTTCTAACCGTTTCCAGGTGTTGTACATCATAGAGGAGGACAAAGGCGACGGCTGGACCCGAGCGAGGAAGCAGAGCGGAGAGGAAGGCTACGTCCCCACCTCCTATGTGGAGATCACCATGGAGAAAAACAGCAAAGGTGCCGTCACCTACATCTGAAGCGTCGTCATTCTCCTGTCTGTCATTTCCTCCATATCGTCCTCACTCATCAACTCAAAAAAGATGAGGACAGCATCTGCATGGAAGTCTGTCGCCTGCTCTGTCTTCTTGTTTGCATCCCATCTCTCTTCCTCTTTGCCCGTTTGTTCCTCCAACGCTGCAATCCTCTCATACTTGTGAAGCGATGCCTCAGAGGTGAGTCTCTCAGACAAACGACAGAACCCTGTTCCAGCCTTCAGTTAAAGCTGCAGCACTTCAGAACGATCAAAGTGTTCAAGATCCATCAGTGTAATATTTCAGAAACTTCACTGCCTGCTGATTAGTTTAAAGCTTCTTCTTTTTGTATCTGGAGATGTTCAAACTCCCTGATTTTACGTTGAACTGTCAACATTTGTATTTTGTGAAATGTGTTTTTAGTTGATCTGTCTTTTCATGATTCACATGTTTGTGTTTCCAGTGCCATCCCTCCAGACACTGTCTGGGTTTTAACTGCAGTAAAACCTTTTCTAAAATCTTTGAGAAAGATAAAGAAGAAAGCACTATAGCTTTTTACAGAATCCACTGTCACATTAATTTCATGTCACTTTTTTTTAGTGCATTTAATATTATTCGTGTCATTCAAAAGTATCACATGCTAAGCAACGAATGGATGGACTGTATTTCTGACAGAAAAAAAAAAAACGGTAAAACATTTGATCATTTAAATATTTAAAAAATCTTTTTTTCCAGATAGATTTTTATTCATAGACTAGATTTAATGCAGATTTTCATCATATCCAAAGCTACAGTCAGATTGGATGTTTTAACATTGGTGACTAGGTTTCCCATAATACTCTAATCTGTAACTGAAGCTCAATGTTAAACAGAAAAAGATTCAAAGCGCTGTCTTCACATTTTATTGTTGTAATTTTTTACTTAAATTTAAGTTTCTCCTCCCAGTTGGGAGACTTTTAGGGAACTAATTGTGTTATTTTAACTATTTTAAGAGGTTTCCTTCTTTTTTTATTTTTTTTTACTTTAAAAACGTCTTCCAGCTGTTTTCCTGCACACTAACGTGTCCCCATAATACCAGAGGAAGTGCAAGTTTTTCCTCATAATTTTGCACATTAACGTAATCTGACTGTTGGCTTCTCTAATAGCTACAAAAATGGGCCCCAATGACAGCTGCGGTGAGCAGTTGAGTAATGTAATTACTGCCAGTGTTGTCATTCTGACGGTGACCAATAAAATCCTTATTGACATACTACAACATTAAACATCCCACCGTGTCTTTATACCCTGCAAAGTTCATGTTTTAATAGAACTAGACAAAAAAATCCAGATTTTATTACCAAATATGAAACATTTCATTCATAAAAAGTTTCTTCTCTGAGCTTCAGGTTGGATCTAAGTGATGATTTCTTTTCTATGTGACTGCAGGTTCCTGAGGGCTGCAGAGTGGCCAGGCGATTTGATTGGCTGGTGGAGGGCTCATGCTGATTATTGGTGGTGGGGCTGATTGTGCATTAGAGAAAGAGGAGGGGGGGGGGGCATCTGCATGTCTGCATGTTCACATATCCACTATCAGGGTAGAAGTTGGTAGAATACATGATCCCAAAGTCACAAACAGGTAACAACGTCTTGTGCATCCATAAGTATTTGCACTAAAAGGAGTTTTTGCAGCATTCTCACTGAGAGGGGACATCTGCTCCAGATGTTTTAGAGAAATAGCTCTTGATTGGACTTTTAGAAATCACTTAAATTAGTTCAGGTAGGTCATGATTCTGCATGTTGATCAACCCTGCTCTGTAGAAAAACAGTTCCTAAACTTAACCTGTGCAATCACAGTAGTTTGACCTGATCAACATCACGAGGGAAAAGGTCTTCAGTTTTGACCGGTGCTGCTTGTAATCATCCATTAATAGTTAAATTGCCCCTGAGAGAAGAATTAGTGCAGCCAGCAGTTTTATTGTGATCGTTGCCTGCTGGATTTTATTAACTGTTTGCCTTTTAAACTGTCATACCATTATTGAAACCTGTTAGCTTTAGGTTAAATCACAGCTGGAGGCTCATCATTTGTGCAGAGGCGAGAGCATAAATAAATATTCAATTAATCTTTACTAAGGGGATTTGTTCCTCCTGAGCTTTTGATTCCACATCTTTGTACTTAAAATAAAACCCATAAGACTGCCAGTAAAGCCTCTGTCTGCAGCCTTAATGCCTTCGTGTTCACTGAAACACATAGAACAGGCAACAAGCTTCAAGTTGTCACCCTCGCCTGTGTTTGCTGCACAACTCTGTTAAAAGCTGCTGCAGCTTCAGCAGAAATGCAGATTTACAGTCAGGGAGTTGTGCGTAGTTTTTTTTTAAACCACTAACATTGTCAGCGCTGCTCGCTTCAGCTCACTCCTGTCTTCATCTGTGGTCTGTTGGTGATGTCTGCCTGCCTGAGCCACTCTGCTCCTCATGCCTGCCCCCAACCTTCATGCAGCCGCATGTTTGTAACATCCTCCCATTAGGATTCAGTTGTGTTTGTGAAGCCGTGATTTATGTTTAACTCCATTCCGTCATTTTTCCTCCTTTCCTGAAGCATGATTTATTTTAAGTAACAAGTGTCAGAATGGATGAAGCAGAAAGCAGGACTTTCAGGTGAATAGAGGACCCCTTTTGTCCTCTTCCACTCCATTTCCTTTGTTTTTCTCTTGGGATACAATACCACCAGTTGAACAGCAGAGGGCGGCCTTCTCCAAAGCTCTGCTCAGTGGGGAGCTCTGGACTTTGCCTTAAATCTTCACACTGTAATCATGGAGACTTTGAAGAAATAAAAAGTTTGCTCCCATCTTTTGACTACATCTCCCATCATCCATCAGGGCTGTCACCAACCCCCTCAGATGCGGTTCCACAAACTTTTTTAATTCTGTTTGTGAATGTGACGACAGACACAAACGAAATGTAAATATGAATATCTGTCATGTCTTGCTGAATGTGTTTCTATGGTGATTGTCTTTAGGTTTGTTTGAACTGAACCGATGCACTTTGTCCCGATTTACTACAGCATTTGAACATGATTAAAGAGTGAACGGATGAGTCTGCACTGATTGTAGAGAAGTGCTCCATTTTATTATGACCACTAAGCAAAAGAAATTGATTTGATGCCTTTTTTTTGTAACTTTCCCTTCTTTTTATAGACTCTCTAATCTGTAATATTTCTCTTAATTGTTTTTTAACTACAAAATGTTTGATAAAGTACACAATAAGATTTCTTTAGATTAAATGGAAAGCAGAGGAGTCCTTTCATGAAAGCCAGAAAGTGTCTGAGCTTTAATTTTTTTAAACAAAGAAAATAAAAAAAATAAAAAGCTGTGAAATATGCAGAACAATGCTGTAGATTTTACTTGAATCTGTAATTCCTCATCGTGTCTCTGTTTCCATCTGGGACCGTTTAGCAATCAATACTGGAGGAATGGTTGAACATTAAAAGAATCCACCTTTCAGGTCTTTTTGCTTTGAAATCAATCTGCTTCCCTATTGCCTTTTGTTAAAATAAAGAAAAAGCAAATAGGAAATGGCCTTTAGTGCCTGTATATTATTTTTTCGAATAGTCTCTGGGAGCCAAATTGGTGCAAAAACAAAAATCTATATGTTTTGTAATAGCTGATAAGATCCATCACTAACCATTTTATTAAAATTAGACATTTAGTGTCATATTTTAGACATATAGTTTAAGTCGTATTGCAGTCTTTTTATGCAGTTAGAAAAGCATCAAATGTTGAATAATTATTGTAATATTTCCTGTAAACAGTTTATTTCCAGCTGCTCTGTTTACATCAAAATGTCATCCAAAAATATCCAAACTGAACTGATGTGAACAGCATGCAACTGCGCTCCAAGGATTCAGTCTATATACTAAAGTAATAAGCTTTTGTCATTTCCAGGAGATTAAATTAAAGAGTTGACAGCCTTTAAATTGGTCTCCTTGGAAAGGTCAGTGTACTGTCCTCGTTGGAATGTCTTTCGTCATCTGTGGTGCAACACTTGTAAAAAATGATCAAGAAATCCTTCAAACCTTTTATATAAACCAGTGATATGTAGCATACTGGCCTGTGTTTGTTCTGAGCAGCTCAGTTCTGTACAAAGATGCAAAGTAAGAAAAGTCTGGCGGGAAAGCTGCATTCTCACACCTGTGCAGTGAAAGCCACAGTGAGTCGAGGCATTTCCTCTGCCAACTCTTCTTCACGTGCGTTCCATTAAGATCTTCATCATTTTTTGTTTCTTTTTTAATTTCACGAGAGCGACAAACTGGTAGCAGGATTTCAAATCTAGATCAGGTGGCAGTTCTTTTCTCTCCATGTTGTCTTGCACATTTTTTGCTTTAAATGTTGGACACTATGTGGACTTTTTGTTTTCCCCTCGCAAAATAATGTTCTAATAAAATAAGAAGCAATAAAACTTGTGGGTCGGTTTCTTTTGAGGAGATGCTAGTAACAGAACAGTTCACTACAGTAACAAGAACTTCATTTATTGCATCTGATCACATATGTTTAACAATATAGACAATAATATTCACCAACACATATTTTTCTACAAGAAATGTACAGTCTATGAACATGCTTAAAAATATATACAGCTCTTAAAGTGATTTGTTTGGTCTGCACACTTGCACACATGGTTTGGTTTAATTTGGATTCTCCTTTTGGGATGATTAGAACAAAATGTATCTTATAGTTAAAAATTTTTTTTATTTTTTCTGTATCAGTCACTAATTTCATGAATCTCACATCAATTACTGTACTGTGAAATGTACAACTTGTTAAATACGTTTAAAGGTGAGGATGGTGTCCCTTTTCAGATCCTGTCGACAGCCTCTGCTCTTGTTTAAAGGACAGAGGGGGAAAGTTTTGTGAACAAATATGTAATATTGTGCTTCAATATAAAGAAAGTGAAGTCAGCAGCAGCAAGTGTCAGACTGTCAGTAAAGTGAAACTGAACAGAGAAAGGAAGAAACTTCCACAGGAGGAGACTTGGGCTCATGGATGGTGTCTGGATGTTTGCAGACCTTAAAGAACTGGGATGGAATGTTGATTTATCTGTGAAATTGAGGAGGGGGGTCAGATTAAAGGTTGGGTTTTAGCTGGGGGCTCCAGTTTCCGTGACAACGCAGTGAGGATGAGATTGAACTTGTTGTATCGATCTGACTGGTTGACGGTGGCGCCACGGCTCCCCCACAGCAGCCGCAGCTGAAAGTCCGTTTTAAACACTTCAAGTAAGCCTTCATCAAGTTCAAAACCTGTAAAAGAAGAAAAAAATAAAAATAGACAAAATTCTTAACTAAACAAGAAAACTTTTCAAATGTTTCTATTTTTCTTTCTTTCTTTTGTTTAACCTTTTAAAATCATCTGTGCGTTGGAAGTGTAGCTTTGTGCATTCTGAGCTATGATTCGTGCGGCCTCCAGGTGCCGCAGCATGATGTCACAGCCTTCATCACTGGTTTCCCAAAACTCCGCCCCCTCAGGTGGGATTAATGGACGCTCCATCAAGGTGAGTAGAGGCAGAAGCATCGGCAGACAGAGCGCTTTGGAATTGGGGGCTGCAGAGGAAACATAAAAAGCATTTAAGCATTAGAAGGTTATATAATTAAGGCTGATTAAAATACCAAGTAATTTAAAGTAAAAAAATGTTCAGTCAGAAAACTCAATGTGTCTTCCTAATTTAGAATATTTGAGTCTTATTTCATTGATTATAACATAAATGAATAAATTATGAAATAAATGAATTTATATATATATATATACACTGATTTTTTGTTAATTTTATGTTTAATAATTGTCTGAATATACAATGAGCTCAAAATCATTTAAAAAATAAGAACCATTGCCTTGACTGTCTGCATTTATAGATCTGTTGGAATATTAACTTATTTTTATGTACAAGCTACACTCAGTGCAATATGATATAAATATTCAACCTGATTGTAAAAATTGCTTTATTTTGGTTTTTAATAAAGTCAGTAAGTAAACTTTTTTTTTTCTCCATTCTGGTGTTTACATTTGTTTTTCCGTTTGTCAGTGAATGCATTGTGTTGTTTTTCATTGCAGAGCTTAAAATGCAACCATGTCAACAAGACACAATAAGATTGTCCCTAAAGGCAGGATTAAAACCAGATTTGTGGGGCTGAAGCGAAAAGGAGTTGTGGAAACAAATGTAAGCCTCTTTTAGAAGGGGGGCTGTTTCTGCTCTTACCTGTGCCTTCATACAAGCTCTTGTAGAAAGGTTTGAGGATTTTCTCATAGCTAATGGCTGCTTGTGTGAAATTCCTGCGCAGAGTCGTCCAGGTTTCCTCCAAACGGCTGATCTGGAAAATCAACAATCCATTTGAATTTAAATCAGTAAATTCACAAGGGGAGGATTTCAGTTTCGTCTATGTTTCTGCTGTGTCACATGTCTCACCTGCTGAAAGTCCAGAGCTTTCATCAGAGCTGTGAAGGCGTACAGATCTCCCACCTCATCCTTCAGCTCCTGAGCAACCAGAATGATGCGATTTAAGGTGGACGCTCGTTCCTCCACGCTGCCGGTGCATCCCAGAATATCCACGGCAACGCCGATAGCCATGGTGTGATGCCTGGAAGATCAAAGTGGAGTTTGTGTTTGTCAAATCCCAGCCTTCAGCTCTGTGATGACACTGCAGAAAAGCTGTTTACCTTTCCATGAGGTCCAGCCTCAGCTGGCGTCCGTGCGGCAGCGTCACCAGTTCCAGACCGGAGGACACGCCCATCTGACCTTTCATCTCTGGCGTCACTCCGAGGATTCTCGCTACCTGGAGGTAGAAGGACACTTTTTAGTCAGGTTTGTCATACTCATTTGAAGAGATGGATGCTTTTAAATAAAGGTAATTCAGAGACACAAAGTGTTTTAATAAGAAACTTGCATTAATTTTTAACATTTCACACGAAAGCCCTTTATAAAATAGTTTTAGCATTTTTGATGATGAAAAAAAGCCCTCAAAGCGGAAGTTCATTTATTTGGGTGTAACAGTGTTCCTGGTCTTTGGCGTAAAATTTCTCTTCTGAAAATTTTTATTAACTTTCAAAAAGGAAAAAGAAAATGTTCAGAATGATGAATGAAGTATTTTTGTGTTAACGGTTTGCTTGTGTTAACGGTTTACTTGTTGCACATGGAATCCCTGTTGTGTGTGTTTGTACCTGGCAGTCAGCCATCAGCAGGTGTCTGGCTAAACTCTGGTGATCGTGGCTGAGCACCAGCTCCTTGGCTTTCCTCAGAACAACCATCTCCAGCGGTTTGTTCTCAGGGGGAAGAAGTCGCGATTCAAAATCAGTCGGCCTGAACATCGACTCAGTTTCTTCCACCGGCCTCTGAAATCCGCCTCTCACTTTTCCTCTCTTTGGTAAATCCCTTTCTCCATCCTCCTCCTCTTCCTCCTCGCTTGTGTGCTCCGAGGCTTCTATGGTGTGATGGTAGGAGCTTCTGTCCAGCCCTCCCTCTACTTTCTCCTCCTGGTCCTCGTCTCTTGACCTGTCTCCTTCCCTCTTTAGCCTCTCCACATAGCTGCAGAGTGATGGAGGAAGTTCAGGATTTAGGTCTGTGGTGGAGCTCGACTCAACGCTCGGTCGCAGGTGCTCCACTCGCCCTGTTGACTCCCATTCGACAGGCTGGATGCTTTGAGGAAGAGTCCGCTGCAGCTTACGGGGCTTTGCCGGCGGAGCGGGAGGGCCTGCAGCTGTGGAGCAACAATCCCATCCAACTTAGATCATTTGTTCATGTAGCAGTAAACTAAAACAAACTACATTTCTCATCTAAATGTAAATGTTTGAGCATAATCAAGCTAAAACATAGCTTGATAAAAGCACTTTGTCGGGACGGTTCATTCTGACAGTTGCATATATATATGCTGGGATGTTTTGGGACACGCTGTTGCTGTGGCAAAGAGCTGATGCTATAAGGTGTTAGTTGTCAATTGCTAAGTGGATTCTCAGCTGCCAGGCTAGAAGAGGAAGCTCCACAAAGCTTGGTCAGCATGTGACACCCAGAAACCTGTAGGGCCACTAGAAGGGGGCTCAAGCTGTTGCATAACCAAGAACGCCATTTCCAGCTGGCGTTCATTACACGTGTCAAACATGTCAAAAGAGGAAGAAGGATTTGTGTTAAGGGGCATTTGCTATTTCTTTAGACCAGCCTATGGAGAGTTACATTTAAAAAAAAAAGCTTCCTTTCTCTTTCATAGGATTACTTTAGAGGATGTCACCATATTTTCAAATCAGAACTATGTATTTTTTTCATTGTTAGGTTTTATAATAAATTCTGCAGCTTTTCTTCTTAAAATCAACATTTTTGTCAAAGAATAATGTTTTAGCAAACACACCAATCCAACAAAAAAACCCCGTCTTTTTTAGAAAATAAACAGCAGTTACCTGTACTGCAGGAGGAAGCAGCAAGAGGAGATACAGCCGGGCTGGGGGAGGAGGCAGGGGACCGCGAGGGCTGAACAGAGGGGGCCTGAGACAACTGAGCCAGGAGCAGTTTGCTGGGTTTGGGGGGCGGTTTGGGACACAACTGACTGTCAGAGCCACGGATCGCCTGTCCTGCAGGTAAAAAAAACAAACAAAAACATCAACATTTACCTTTTTTTCCTACTCTGCTGTTGTGACTTTTGTTTCTGAACTTCCCACAATTTTTTCTATCTGATCATAAAGAGAAATTGAACTTTCTTCACACATCCAAATGACAGCAGGAGCAAATAGAGAGAAAGCTTAAAGAGTCTTAAGAAGGACAGCGCCTGATTCATTTTTAAAGCCCCACAGCAGCTATTATTTGTCCCTGGTGAGCCTAACAGCTTTATTTTTAGACACATAATCAAGCTGAATTGCTCTTTTGTCTCAGTACTTTAACTGGTGCAGTAAATCCAAAGACTGGAACAAAGCAGCTTTAAGTTGATTCTTCTTCTTATTCCTGAAGGTGGACTGCAAGAGTTGGCGTAGAACTTTAGGAAGGGCATTCGCTACCTCAAAATTCATAATTCTAAATTCTTAATCTGCATTGTTTATTTTAATTTTTGTTTTTTTAATGGTAGAAACTATTAAATGTTAATGCAAACTGAAAACACATTCGCTGAATTGCAATATAGAATATAGAAATACTTCAACAAGTTGACCTTTCTGAGCCTTTTTGGTTGAAAATAATTATTAGAAAAGCAAAAACTCACAGCAGAGCTGTTGCCTTTGCCTTCATGACAATAATTAAACAATAAATTACACGCCTCTATCCCTATTTTCTGCATGAATGATGTTTATGATCAAAGGGGTTTTAATCATGGAGTTGGCTGCGTAATAGCTAAGTATTCATCCTCAGGCGCCTGTTTACCTGCTTGATGCTCTGCTGATCTCCGTGGAACACACGGGCTCAGTGCCGGCTCACTGCCGGTTCGAAATACCGGAGACTTGGGGCTGGGCGGGAGGGGGTCAGGGGACTGCTGAGACTGAGGTTTGGACCCTGGAGTAGACAGAAGAAAAGAGAACGTTTCAAAACGAGGAAAGAAAAGTGCATCAAATGCACCTAAAAGAAAAAACTGTTTAAATAAGACAGGAAACAAGCAACTGATTAAATGCAATTTATGTTCCCACACAGAGATGCAAGAATCTACCGGGATTTTAGATCCAACCAACAGGAAGCAGGTTGTTTATGATCTGGTAAAGAGATTGGGGCAAATGTTCAAGGACGCTTAACTTTGACTTACCAAGGGGTAGAAAGCTGTCAGACTGGTGCGCCTTGAGTGGGCGTCGGCGCTCCTGGACCTGATTGAGACTTGCTGGTTGGCTGCCGCAGCGATCCTTTAGCCTGAGTGACAGATGGAAGAAAAGACAATCTTTAAAAAAGACAATTATTTAATAGAGAGGGCTGACTCTTTTTTTTCTCATATTTCTTTCGCAGACAGCCTGTTTCTCACAAAAATATAGATCCTCTATAAATTGTGTTAAAGTCCCACTCCAATCATCTTTTGATCTATTGGAAAGCGTTCTCAGTGGTCTTTTAACTAGGATTGTGCTGTTTTTAGATAAAATCCAAAAACCTGTCATTTTCTCAGACGGATTCTGCAGAGCACTACTGGTTTATTACAAATTCACCTCTGAGTTGTGGGCGGGACCATTAACATGGAGTAAGCCTGCCTCTGCTTCCCGACATCCATCTGTTTCACTCTTTCCATGAGCTTACAGCCCATCATTAGCGGTGCGGCAAAAATGATTAGCAATATCTGAGTTATCAAGCCCAGTTTAGAGCCAGATTCCAGCTCAGGCGAGGAAAACAAAGACATCTATTTGGTGTCTTGTAGAAAAATATGTGTTGATGAATATTATTGTCTATATTGTTAGATCTATTTGTCTACAAGTGGAGCAGGGAGCTTGTGGCTTGCTGTTGTAGCTTCACACCTACAAGCTTTTTTCAATAGCATTTTTCACAACAATTTGAATAAAGAAATACCCTGAAATGCAATTTTAAGCTTAAAAAAATAGCACAAGAACATGTTTAAAACACCAAAAACACAGTTTTCATCTGAGTCTTTAACCCCTAAATACCATGAGGTTAAACACACTTCTGTTCCTTTCACAAAAAAAGAGTGTGTGACCCTCTCCTCTCATGCTCAGACTTTAGCACATGTAAACAGCTTGGGGCTGGGAGTGAAAGCTGCAGAGTGGGAATGAATGTTAGTGGGCCAGACAAACACAAAGTGAATGAATGAAGAAAGGCAGGTTCCCATTATTCAACTGGAACAGACGCATTCTGTGGTCTCGGGGCCTCAACGCTGTAATCATATCTCCCTCTAAAAACACATTAAATGAGTGAAGGCAAACACGCTTTGTTTCAGTCACTGCGGAGTTTGTTGGTTTGTGTCATTTTGTGTGTTTGTGTGAAGCCACAAACCTGAGGTGGCTGCTGCGACTCAAACCGTTGTCTGGGCAGTGTGAGCCGTCTTGCACAGGATGCCCGATTCCGTTGGTGATGTTGAGGCTCAGACGTTTCTGACATGGCTTTTCCTGGGCCACAAGCCCCGCCTCCCGCTGGTTACCCGACAGGGCGTACTTTTCTTCCATATAGCGCAGAGGGAGCGACCTGTTGATTGGCTGGAAGATGATAGCTCCCACAACCTACATTAAGATATGATGAGAAAGTATCCCACAGAAGAAAGAAATGAAGTAAATAAAATAAATAAATTGGGGGAAATAAATAACCAACAAACTGACCTGTGAAACAGGTTTTCTGTTTCCAACATAGAATCTAATTAGAGAAGGAACGCTGTCAAATCCGTCTTTGTCGAGTCGATACTCAACTTTAGAGTAAGCTTCATTAAGCATCACTACCTGCAAAACAGAACAATAAAATTATAGTTATATTTTGACGTGTTTTAACAAAATATGAGCCTGGACATTTTATGTAAACAAAATAACAAAAATCTTGTCATTTAAATCCCTTTGGGTTTGACTTTTTGATATTTTTGAATCCAGATATTTTAGTTGTGATGTTTAGCTGAAGCTGTTTTTTGCATTTGCTATGTTATCATCTATTCCTCTCTACTCGAATGCATGCATTTTGCATCTTCTCCTGTATTTACATGGCTTTTTGCTCAGGTTCTTATCCCTGTTTGCTCTAAGTGGGACCAATTCAAAAATAACAAACTAAATAAAAAAAACTCATAACAGAGTAAGAACCTTGATTTGACTTCTATCTGAAAAAAAGGAAAAACTTTGTTCAACATGTTGGTAGCGGTGTTTCAGCTATGGCTGATGGCCATTTGGTTTGGTTAAAGATTTTTGGTGTTAAACTGCTTCTAGGAGAGTGTTTGGTACCTCTGGTGTCATAAATACTCCGATTGTGATATGCCAATATCAGCCAAGCACACAGCAGGTTTGATTGCCTCTTTTAAGGAAATGTGATACTTTCTAAGGTCACACTGGCCGTGGCTTTCAAACGACCTCTTTCAATGAAAAGTCTAGGTGAACGCGCATTAATGCACGTTTTGGGCTTCCATGTTCAAAACTCTTGCTTTCCTGGGTGGCTACTTAAGTTTTTAAATTAATTTTAAGACTCTACGTCCGTGCTCTTGAATGTGCCACATATGCCCAGTGTGTACATAGCTTTACACTGCAGGAAGCGTAACAGCAACAGTAAAGGTGAGGGACAGTCAGAATGATCAATTCTCAAAGGAAACTTCTACCAGACATCTGAACATCTGAACCAAAACTCCATGAGACCATGAAATGAAAGGTGTAAAGGAGCATAAAAAAACAAAAACTTAAAAATAGTAGGACTTAATTTTCTATTTGATTTAAACTGATACAAACAGACAAAGTAAGACTTCCCCCAGACTATTTCTTTCACTTGCAACAAGTATACCAGCCTAATAAAAGTAACTACTTTACAATAAAGTGGGTTGATTGAATTTGCTTGACTAAAATTGTCAGCGTTATATTGCATTTTATTGTCATTTAACCAAGATTTGGATTATATAAAATATCCCAAAACTAAAAAAAAAAAAATTCCTTCAGTTCTCAAATGGGTTTGAGAAAAATATAAGAAAAAGATGGTAAAAGAAAAGCTATAATTGTACACAAGAATGCTTTTTTTTCTTGACAAGGTTATGTGGGAGTTGACATTTGCCCTATTGTACCTTCTTGTTAACTTTAAAGTGCTGAGGAGCGTTCCTCCATTGGCAGGTCAGAACATAACTTCCAGGGCTGGACAGTGAATCACGGACCAAAAAGTCTCCGTCGCGCTGCATAAGGTTTTCTGCAACCTGAAACCAGACGTAAAATCACACATGGGGGAAACACAAACACATAAAAACACATCTTTCTAAATGTTAATAATAGTGTGTTGCTACATTTTTATGGGCTCACTGCTGCAGGGTCTGTTATGATGACCCAAGGCGTTTATAATAAGAACCTAAGGAGGCTTAAAAAAATTATATAGCTTGTTTTTGAGAAACTGCAACCTCCATTTTTATTCTTCCTTACTTTAAATTGCTAAGATTTGCTTTGTTTTCTTGAGTCACCAACACTCAAAGCTTATTTGTTTTTATCTGACACACTAATGTGATTTTAAAAAAAGGCCTCATTTGACTTCAGCCTTGTAAGATTTACTGTTTACCTTCAACACACAGCCCTTCATAGACAAGTCGGGACTTTAATTAAGTAAGTGTTTGTTTAGTGCATAATGGTAGTTTAGAGCAGCCGGAGGAAGCAGCTTATTAAGAAAGATTACATCTTAGTTCTGGCTTTCACAATTTGCCTCTCTCAGTTGCACAAAACTTGTATGCACCACACAGAAAAAGGACTTTCTATACCCCAACCTGAGGTTACAGCCTCACTACTGCTGCAAAGGCCACGGCTTTAGCTCTCATCTCCATGCAATCACTGGGACTCTAATAATAAATGATCTGGTTCAACCAGTTTTTAATCCGACTTTCTCAAGGAGAGGCGTGTGACTCAGATTGCTGTGCTACCTGTCTGGGAATTACGCCATGGTACCACGCGTGACTTCTGGGCTCTTCGCAGTTCATCTTCAGCTCCTGTTCGAGCTCCCTGCGAAGTTTCTCCGAGGAACAGTCTAGGATGAACTGATCTCGAGAGAACTGCAACCAAAAATGGAAAAGTAAAGATGCAATTAAGTAAAACAAAAAGTACATCACTACATTAAACTTTGCAGTTCAACAGTTCCCAATCATCGTACTCTAAAACCCTCATCATCAAAATATATTTACTGTTTTTTGTTTTGTTTTTTAAGCCAAGATCTAAAGATTCCTTTTCATTTCAGGCAAAATATTCTATTAGTAAAGCTTGTTAAAATCCATTTAAAGCTGCAACACATCTGTAAATTTCAAAAGGTTCACGACAAACAAAAGCAGTTTGGTGGACTCTGTAGAAAAAAGACCTAAGAAAAGTACCACATAACTAGAGAGAAGCACAGCGGTGGGAGTATCATGGTTTGAAATCCCCCCCTGCAAATAATATATCTTACAGTTCATGACAGTTCACTCAATGAGTGTTAAAGTACGTACTGAAGGAATTTATCCAAAGATTAAAGCTGATTGTTTGGCTAAAATAAAGGAAAAAACATTCCAATAATATTTGCCCCTATGATGATAGTAATGCCTGACTATTCTAAAGTGTCATCTTAACTAGTTCTCAATTCTCTAACCTGTTTGCACAATCAAATACAAGAAAAACAAATGCTGTTTTAAATAATTCATTTGACAAAAGTAAAAAATTAACTCTTGTTACAACAGTGAAAATCTGTTATTGGTTAAAATGTTGTCAAAGTACTGTCAATATTTTGGAACTAAATTGGAAAATGATGTAGGTCACACCTACAGGAATACTGCAAATGGACTCAAGTGGAATTCTTCAGTTCAGATAAAGATTCAAAGCATTGAACAGGGAGTTTAAAAAAGTCCAAAAACGTGCTTACATTGCAGCTGCTAGGTCTCTGCATCTCTTTCCCCCTTCTTCAAACAAACTTCATAGCCGACAGAAAATGTCATGTGTTTTCCATTTGTTATCTCCTGTATCCAGCAGTCGACTTGCTAAACCCACACAAGCCGTCATCTCTCAGCGCTAATCAGACAATGTGCCCTCTCGGTCTGCCCTCTCTGACTGTCTGACTTTGCCCTTCATTGCTGCCTTGTGTCACGTGATGCAATGACACTGACTGGAAACCGTCCACCTGCCCTAACCTGCCTCCATACACACGCCTGCCTGTCACACACACACACACAAACAATGGAATGACGCAAACATTCCCCTCAACCTGTTACTAACTGTTACAGCTTCCTACAGACAGAGAAGTGACATTATTCTTACTTTCAGTGGCTCTCTGGGTGAAAGGGATCTCTAAAATCATCGCTTCATCTTTCTGATTTCGCAGCAGGAGAATCCATGCACCCCTGGAGTTGGCCTTTCATCTACTTTACATGTTTATTTGTTCTGACTTTCTGCCAAAACAAGAGACTTATCACTGATCTGCTACAAGATGGCGCTTCTCCATTACAACCCTCAGGCTTTCCCGCCCTGCATGTTCAACTCGTTTCCCTGCTTTAACACACCCCATGAAATGACTGCGCCATTATTCTGCACAGATCATAAAGACATGATGAGCTGAACCGGATGAGCTGTTGTCAGACATCCAGCAGGAAAGTTTTATGTATACATATATATTTAAAAAAAAAAAAAAAAATATATATATATATATATATATATATATATATATATATATATATATATATATATATATATATATATACTATATATTTATTTTAAAAAATCCAGCTTTTCAATTTTTGGACAAATGAAGCCACAAATACAAAATGAATCAGTCAGAATTTGTTGGGTCCGTCTGACCATCTACTTTTAGTGTCCAAAAATATGAAGCAAACCTTCCCTCACATTATAAATGTAACAATTTGTGCACAGCATGT
The DNA here is from genome assembly GCA_023969325.1 of Oryzias curvinotus. Lineage (NCBI taxonomy): Eukaryota > Metazoa > Chordata > Actinopteri > Beloniformes > Adrianichthyidae > Oryzias > Oryzias curvinotus. The sequence continues at coordinate 7,980,153 of CM043709.1, forward strand.
CAATGACACGTTGTCTATCTGCAATCTGTACAAGCTCAAACCAAACAAAAGGAAAATATGTGTGAAAACTTTTATAAAAACCCTTAGTGCTGCCTTTCAAATGGAACCAGGGTTTGTGTGTAAGTCACAGTACCATAAGGGCAGCTGTTGCTCACATTTCACAATACTGGGTTTTTCTGAGACTAAGTTCAGTTTAACCCACAACCAAGGTTACATAACAGCTGGGGGAAAAAACATGTAAAAATGAATTTATTTTTCACAGTTAGAACCCAGTTTAGTTATCCCTATTTAGGATTATTACACCGATATAGTTTTGTGCTGCAGTGAGACGTGCAGCTTTTTTTTAACCATTGAAGTATGATACCTTTGACAAACTGATGAATGAGACAGCAGATCCACAAATGGAAAAGAGAAAGTTCAAAGCTTTTCATAAACTCCTCACAAAACAAGAGAATTACTATTCATGAAATGTTTTTATATGTTTTTATTCTTTCTCACTAGGTTCTCACTTCTCTGTCTTCATTACCCAAACATGACAGAAAATCAATAAATCCTCCAGCTGTACATCAGAAAACAAACACCAATTGCTCAGATAGATGAGCTTCTACAGCATGAGATGTCACTACCTTTTACTCTTAAACATTTTCGGTTTGAGCTTGACTTTTAGTCATAACTTTTTCTGTAATTGCATGTTTTGAGTGTTTCAGGTTTCTGCAAAGTGCCGCTGAGTCAGGTTGAAACATTTTGTACCACATAGAGACAGGATGTGAACAGGAGGTTCCTGAGAATGACCTGAAGTATTTAATTTGTTTACCCAAAGACTAAATGAGTTGGGAAGCAGTACAAATTGGAGGTCATGGAACCTGTATTTTCTTTGGTTTTGCTTTCTTTTTCATTATTTCTTTTCTGACTTGTGATGCTGAACTTCAACACCTGAGCAGCATGTTTTTCCTGTTGGAAGAGGACAGCGCCAACAGCAGACTAAACGAACTCAAATGTTTTGTTCTATTGCTCTCTGACATGGACTCTTCTTACATCTGTCATTAGTACAATTTCTTCCCAAAGACTGATCCGTAAAGGTTCAGAGTGGTGATGTAAGGTGGAAACGAGGCAAAGTCACCTTGTATACATAGAAGGATGAGAATAGGAGAGTTGATGACCTCCGGCCTGCTGCAGGACATCGTGCCTTTCAAATGTCCTCATTCTGTCTTCTTCACATCTCAACAGGCACCATTTACACTTTTCCTGACTGGTTCAGAAAGGCTGACACCTTTTTTTTGCAGTGACTAATATGACTGCTGTCTTCAATCCATGATCCTCACATGATCGGCTGAACCTGATCAGAATACTGAAGAGTTCTTGACGGGTAAAGGTGATTCACTCTTTGAAGCCGTCATCCAGCCGTGCTGAGCGATTCATTTAAAAGAGCAGCAGCAATTAGATTCACTTAGGAATTAAACCCATTCAGGTAAAATAATTCAACTACTACTGCCCTATTGATCTTGATTGGGATGGGGAAAAAAAACTAGTTTACACACGACACTCAGCACAATGTTCAGATCAGCTGCTAGTTTTGTTCCTTTTCTTCTCTAGCGTTTTACACACGCCTGTTTAGCAGGTCATGTGGGCATTAAGGTGCATTGACATGAAGAAAGAAGGTCAAACTAAGCGTCGCAGTAATAAAAAAAAGTCTATTTGAGTATCGTTAAATTTTTCTGAGGGTTGGAGAGAGTTTAGAAACTTTTTTTTGCTGGAGATGACTGACTTTAGTCATAAAAGTACTATTTGAGCTTTGACTCTTAGAGTATTTTAACATTGAGTAGCCCAACATTGATGCTACAGGTCAGAGAATACAAATCTAATTAAGATGAAACAACAGAAACTCTGATTATCTCAGCTTAAACAGTAGTTTGAATTTGTACTGAGGCTGTAAAGCTGCACTAGAAAACTACACTAGACTAAAAGTAATAAACTGAGGCTGCTGAAACCATAAAAACTCTTCAAATGATGACAGATCTGATAAGTCTCCATCTGTGCTTCAACATGTGATATAAAAAAAACTCCTTTTAACTCCTTGCCCACCATAAAGTATATTGTTTTGCACACTATGCAGCTGCAATTGCTAATTAATTATTACCCAATGATTTAACCATCATTAAAAATTGACCTCTTATTATTAGAAAAAAACTGATGCATTTGAGAGTAAAATATGTGTAAAAGTAAATGGAATAAAAGAATTTCATAAACTGAACCGTATGATGCTAATATGTCTTTAGAAGGCAAAAAAGAAAAAGAAAAAAATCCTCTTCAAGGAGATCTGTGAAAGTGGACAGTGACTCTGTGTGCATTTAATTACACTGTCTTCTGTAAAAAAAAAAAAAAAAAAAAAATCTAAGCCCAAACACAAAGCCCACTGTGCAGAGGGATTTCAACTGATTGGATTAACTTCCGTTTTTACTTTTTGCTGAACTCTGCAAATCCTCATGCTCCACACCAAATTGTTTGATGCCGTGCCCACCCATGATGCCTCAGTGACCAGTAAGACGCACATCTGTATAAGCTGCTTGCCCTTTAGGTTCACTCAGTGGAAAACAAATGACCTTTGACAGCAAAAAGCCGATCCTTGTTATCCCATACACATGCACCCAATTGAAAAAAAAATAACATAATCCTCAACTTGCATCCATCCTGCGCGTCTGGAGTATTATGAACTAAATTGTTTGACATTTAAGGATTCCATGCCCACTTTTAGATATGCAGATATGAGCAAAATATTACCAGAGACTATGAAATTCTTCCTCTGCAGCCACCTTGATTTGAAAGTGTCAATGTGACACTAACCCTTACGCAGCTTCGCTTCTGTTATTTCAAGGTAAGAGGATTTGGACAAAACTGAAGCAGACACTGGAGCTGAATATCAGCGCCAAAATAGTTGACTTGTACCTGATTCCCAAGTTCACAGTTTGATTCCATTATATATTTTTAAAGTTTTCCCTCAAAACCCTTTTTCTCCTTTTCTCTTCTGTAAAATGAACATAAGAGTTATTTTGTGAATAAAATAAAGAATTTTCAGATTTTTCCTGCTAGAAAACATACTGTTATCACTTTAAAGAAAAGTCAGTTTGATGAATTAATATTGATTTTATAGATCGTTGAAATTGATTAATATGTTTTTAAATAAATCTGGGTTTGATTGAACCCCTGTGATTTAAAGTCCTAAATCATGACAACACTTTTCCTTTTATAATGTTTTTTTCTTTGCATTTCATGTGGATAAAGGAGCAAAGCTGTAGACAGGTTATATAGTAAAAGTTTGTATGATGTTGAAGGAGGAAAAAAGTGACCTTGATGGTGGTGGTTAGTTTTCACAGCTGTCACCCTCAGGTGGGACAGAGTAAATTCAACACATTTCATATTCAGACAGATTAACCTGTTAATCTTTGATGCCACAGATGTGATTATGACACAGCAGGGAAGTCCAAAAACATGAGCTGTGCCAGCTGACCTATTTTCTCTGCCCATTTCCCTACTGATTATCTGGATCAGGTGAGTCCAGGTTCTAACAGACTGGCCACAATCAGGAATTGGCAAATCAGTAATCAGTAGTATAAAAAGATTTATTGAAAACATGCAAGGTGGTAGTTTTTTAGAGCCAGGATTAGGCACTTTTTTCTTGGAAAGTCAAACTCTGGACTAGTCAGCATCAGTTTTGTTTGTTTTTTATACATTTGTAGCAGTAGAATGTAATGTATATTTGGTGGAAAAAGTGTCAGAAACATGACAGGCACAGTGCTGAGTCAACAGGGTCGCCACAGAACAAATAAACATCGTAAAGGTCTCACAGTGACAGTCATCATCATCACCAACATAAATTACAGTTCTATGATTTGGTATTTCCTCCTCCCTTGTTTCTTTAGAGTTTTGCTCTGCCTGTTTTCTCAACCCTGGGGAAGGTTCCCACGGCCTTCATCTGCAGTGGTACATATCAATTTAGCTGTCAAACTATGACGAAGTTGGGTTGACACTTGTAGGAGTCACAACGGAGCTAATGTCTGAGCTGAAGCTGAAATCTGTGAGCTTTCTCATCTAGACTGATGTTTTTAACGCTGAGCCCAAGTTAGAGACGGACCCTGATTTGTGTTTTTCCATTTCTTCATCATTGTCATGAGAAGAGCCCTGCCTTTCCTGTTTACACACAACTGAACGCATCTTCCTGTTTAGACTTGGAATCATTTTACCGCTCACTCTGGGACTGCTATAGAAGAATCATCACAAATGCAATCTTTGGGATAGAGTTTCTATGCCTCTTGCAGAAGACCATTTGTCCCAATGTAACAAAATAAGAAGCTGAAATTAACTTTAAAATTACTTAAAATTTAACTCAGAACTATTCTACTTGTTCAAATAAATAATAAAAACAAACTAGTACATATTAATCCTCAAAGTGTTGTAATTAGGTTGGAGGGTTAAAACCTTCAAATCCTTCATGAAGTCAGTAGTTCACTCTATAAGTTCGAAGCTAAAATATTAACCATTCTTTTAAAGTGTCTTTAAAATCTTCCAACTACCGTCTTGTACTTTAGTTCCACAAAGTACACTTTGATCTTTCCAGGCGTCGAAACAGGAAGCCGGCCTTCTGCGTTTTACTGTGGCCTCCCGGAGAGACAGATGGAGGACAGAGTAAAGAGATGAATGGAACAAATCCTCAGGCCATTTGGAGTCAAAGCCATAGAGATGGCAGAGGAAGCACAGATGAATCAGGGAGGGAAGGCTTAACTGGAGGCCAAGACCTGATAATTTATAAGACGTGATAAGAGATGAGGATGATGAGGACAGAAGGCTCCGTGATAGTCCTGTACAGTTTCTGCCCTCAAGATAAAAAGAACTGACATCCCATTAACTCATTAACAACCCTCAAGTGACCAAGATAACATAAACAGTTCTCCATCATTCATTATTAGTTACTGAATATTCTTTAAATAATGTTTTAAGGTCCAAATGAAATTGGAAAGGTCCCTCCACAATTTTGTTTAAAAAAAGACAAAAAATATATATATATTTTTTTTCTTGTGGTTCAAAGTTGAAGTTCCCTCTAAAATGGCAGCCTCTGATTTCCCAAATATAACATTCTCCCTACTAAGTGACTCACAATGTAATTAAAAACAACTTAATTCAAACAGATCCCAGGTGAATGCTGTGTGCCTGTGTGTGCATTAACTGATTTAGTTTAAAAGCTCCGGTGCAGAGCTTACTGCACTTCACTTTAGAGGAGCCACATAGGTGCTTTTCTTTTTTCTTTTTTAAAAATTATTTAGATGGCTCAGTTTGGGATTCATAGTACAGTCCTTAAAAATAAGCTCTCAGGAGTCAGTAATAACAAGCTTTCCAGAAATTTGTGTATGAGTCATTTTTTTCTTCCTGTTCAGCACCATGGAGCACCTGCATGACTTGTTTGAGCCCAGTTTAAAAGTAAAAGTAATTGGAACCTTTTCACTTCTTCTGGTAACCACTAGGTGGCTTGATGCTCGCAAATTTTAAACAATCACTCGGGATCCCAAAAAGTTCATGTTGATTTTATGCAGCACTTAAAATAAAATCAGTTAAATAGGTTTGCATAAAAGTCCAATCAATGAAGGCGGGACTTAACCCTTTAGCATCAGAACTTTAGCTTCAGAGTTGCCATTCTTTTTACTTTTATAACTCTTTTATGCAATTAATTAGTAATTCCAGCAGATTCTGAAGTTGAGACAAGCAGCTTTGTGCTGATATGCAACACTTTACAGAAGTGAAGTGTTTGCAAATCGGCTGATTCTGTTGGAGAGACAAATGGGCTCTGCACTGGTAGGCAACCATAAAGTGTTGCATATTGGTACAAAAGCTGATAGGAAAAGCTGTTTTTTTCCACGTCAAAATGTGCTGATTCCCGTTGATTGAGTAAAGGGACGAAGATTTACAGTATGTCAAAAAAGCATGTGTTGTTTAGGTGTCACCAGAGATATAGTATTCAAGATCCACTCCAATGAAAATTTATTTTTTGTGTGTTTTTTTATTATCTTGCATTTTTCTGATGATGGAGAACATATGTAAAGAAAATTAATCTCAAAATACAACTTCTGAGTGTTTTTTTTTAATTCAAGTTGCAGGGAATCAGGAGCAGATGAAAAAAATGCTCTTTGAAAAAGACATTATTTGTGACTTTCGCCACAAGCTCACAATTATAAGACCATTGGGAATGCTTTTAAAATAGCTTAAAAGATGAAAGGAGTGGGACTTTAAAGGATTAATAACAGGTGACCTTTGAACCTGTCATTTTAGCTCTAAAAGACCATCTTTATTTAGAGAACTGTCAGAGTTAATGTACCTCCATTTGAGCAATTATGGGAAATAGTGGGGTTCATCACATCATAAGAAACTTAAAAAAATGTTCTTCAAATAGATCCAACCCAAACAAACAGATCACATGATCACAGTGTCAGCATACACTTCCTTTGGTGACTAGAATAGTCTCATCAGATTTACACCTTGCATCTGCGGTGATGAAGAAATGACTAAAGCAGACTACATCACCTCTGCCTCCATCAAGGCTGCCTGCTTTCATCTAATCAACTTTAAAATGTTCACGGAGTTTCACTTATCATGCAAAAGAAAAAACCTCCACAAGTTAATCATCTACCAACACCAAAAAGACCATCACTTTGCTGCTGGTATCCCTCTGTCTGTGACTCTACCACCACACACAGCGGTGTCTGTCTGCCAGGACCAGTTATGGATGAAGCCGACATATATCTCACACTCAGACAGTCACACAGTTGCTCATTTATGAGATGGTCTGGTTTGAGTAATAAAAGCCCTGTGTTCAAGAGCGAAGGGAAGAGGAGGACCATTCAGGGTGATTACATTTTGCTGAGGCTGGAAGTGGCACCATGTGCTTTCTGCAGGGGCTGCGTCTTTTTTTGTAATGCCTTTTTAGCGGGCTGCAGCCGGCTTTCCCACAGCAACAGGAGATTACAGGAGCCCCGAAAGGTATGCCTCTATAAAAATAGCTTGGTATTAATACTTTGAAGCCCAACAAAACTCGGTTTCTAATTTAGATGTTAAAGCTAAGAAAAGGTGTTGGCTGCAGCATGCACAAAAGCCACCGTGCAGTGAGATCATGTTTCTTTTGCATTAAAGAATTGCAGAGTGAGCGACAACATCCCATTCTCTCACCTTTCCACTGATGACAGAGTTCTTGTGGTTGAAGCAACACAGAGCAGCTGTTAGGGCTTTCAGGTTGCACCTCTCGGACATTGTTAACCTTTTTAGGCTGTCACAACTGCCTTCTGCAGGATTACTTTCCCTGGAAAGACCAGTTCTGGTCATGTTGAGAACTGACCCAAAGCTGGATGACCTCATCAGTTGAAAAGACCTGCTTCATCCCCATTCTTTCAAGTCAAGCAAAACTTACATGCCAGACAAAAACTATGAAAAAAGAAAAATCTGCAACGTTGTCAAATTTCTCTGAAAAAGCAAAGAAAAAGTGAAAAAAGAAACTACTCTAGAAACCCCTTTCATCCACACTCCCCTGCAGAGTGAGCACTCCACAGCTCAGCGAGCTCTGGACATCCTTCCCCCCCTGTCCCCACCCCTCAGGCTCCATATATGGATGAGTGGAGCGCCACGTGGGAGGGGACAGAAGTCCTGTATGGATTTAATGGGAGTGGCCCTAAGGCATAATTAACCTATCATTCCTTCAAAGCACACATGAAAGACAGAGGAATATAGCACACAATGCACACGGCATCAGTTTTTAACAAATTTAGACTTTATATCATACCAAGCAATATGGTATTGTCAAAAATTATTGCTTTTAGTCATAAGGGAAAGAATTAAATCGCATGTGAGTTGTATGAATATCATTTTTATATATGTAGAAGATTCAAATAACTTGAATATCTTAGTCGCTGCGATTATTATTATTTTTAGTTAGTAAGATTAAGACATTAAACAGATGTAAATAAAAGACGAAATGTTTTTTTCTTGGGAAACAACTGCTTTAAATCAATTGAAATCCACTAAACTGTCGTACTCTATTTTGCTCACTGAGATTCACAGAGACACAGAGTAAACAACAAACACAACAGGGTTTAGGTGAAAATCTGCTGCAATCTGGACAAAAAGACAAAAACAGTTATGACTATTCAGCAAAGGTACCAAAAAAAGGGTGAAACCCCAGAAGCAACAAGTTAAAGGAAAACTCTGCCACTAATTACAGTGGGAACTCTGAAAGGATCTAGGAAGGAAACACATGTCCAACATTTGCTGGGGCACTACACACACACACATTCACACACACAAACTGTCAACCACAGTGGCCCCAAATCACCAGCTGGGCTAAACGCGCACCTTAAAATACACATATCTGTCGCTCTGGGGAATGCTCTGGAAAAAGCGACAAAAATCACTGCGTTGAGGATCTTTTTCTATGTGTGTTTGCTGTTTCTGCCAAAGAGATTCAATGAGGCAGAGCTGTTTTAGCCTCTGCAGGCACAGAAAAAGCAGCAATAAGATGTGTTTGTTCCAGTCTTCCTAAAATTTGCAACAATCTTTAGTGTTTTAGGGTTTACCGTGTGGAGAAAGGTTTCAGAGGTGAAAAACTACTTGGATGAGCAGCAAAGGTCTTGTTGGTCAACATTTAAAGCCCATTTGGCCTAAAGAACAGATAATGTGGGTAACTAATTTAGAATTAAAATCAAGAGGTAAAAAATTACACAGGGGATTTTAAAATATGTGATTTTAGTAAAATCAGTGGATAACTGAAATGATAAACTCAATTGCTGTTTAGTATATTTGTAGTTACTAAATTTGTAATTGGAACTTTGTAGCATAAACAGCCTTTATTTTATCATTGATCATATATTTTATCTAGCAGCAGTTCAGATGAACTTAACCCCAAAGTGACAGCAGATCCAAGACATTTCTGGAGTAGTACCTCTACTGGCCACTAGATGGTGCCATTGTCGCATCCTCTCTCTGAATCCCATCATTGAAATATGCGGAGGATAAGTAAGCCTCTGAATTACAGCTGTGTTTGTTTTATTTGTTAAATTTCTATATTAAAATTCTACTGCGGACTAAATGCAACTTTTAGTCTACTTCCAATGGTTTCAATGCAGAAAATAGAACTCGACACTATACGCACACGGAGGCAGGCATGTACACAGAGAGGATCATTGTTTTCTGAAGCTCTCCCATGAGACTGCAGAGCCTCATTCAGGAGAGAGGGAATGAAAGAAAAGGAGCAGAAGTGGGAGACAAGGAGAAGAAAGACCCAGAAAGGGATGAGTAATTCAAAATCACAAGGGATCAATCCGTCATCTTGCCATCAAAGAGTGTGGAGATTATAGAGCATTGTTCAGCACTTTCTTTAGCTACAGTCTTTAACTACAGACACAAAGGAAAGTTTTAGCCACTTCGTTTTACAAAAACACAAAGAAAATGTTCAAAATACTTTGCAAAAAAAGCACAAATTTCCCCAAATTATCTAAAAAAAAGCACTGACATGAATCCTAAAATATTTTCAGTTAAAGCCTCTACTTAAATACTTTTAGAAAACAAAAGAAACATCCATTTGACTTAATTTAGGCAAACTTCAGTGAACTTCATAATGTATCTAAAAAAAACAACTAAATCCTACTTTTTAAGGGTCAATATGTGGAACACCTGTGTGTCTGCCTGCACATCTGGAGAAAAGCAAACACAGCAGAAAAGCAAACACACCTGGAGGAGCTGACAGCAACATTTTCACACCTATTATATAACAGGTGAAATACAGTAGCTCCATCTGCAGCCAGTGTGCACACAAAGACACACAGAGACACACATTTTGTGGACACTGGCTCACAAAAGTCAGTTTAGGGAATAGAAGCACACACATGCTGCATGTTTACTCTTAACACCGAGGTGTCAGCATCCGAGCACTAACAGACTGTTGGATGAGAAGAATACAGCAGGGGGCATTTTTAAAGACTTCGTTAGCAATTTTCTTGCTAAAATGTTACAAATTTAGCAAAATATACTTTTTATTTTTCCTGTAGTACACCACAATGGATGTTTATACCCCTGAGTACTATAAAGCCAATGGCAACACAAATATAATGTAATTTATCAAGTTGATGACGCTTCGTTGCCATAAAAATGACAACAATAACTTCACCTTCATCACTTCTTTGTTACTAACGGCAGAAACTCAGGTGGTGTCCGTGTTTATTTCAAGCTGCATGACAGTGAAGCAGCAGGTTGTGTGATTTAATACAAAATTATCCCTATAGCTCTGAAGCAACTGGATTATCTTCTAAAAGATTAATGTTTATGGTAAAACCTGCAGAGACGGTTTTGTACAACTAAATGTTTATTTTTTATTTTATTTTTGTATGTAATCATGTTCTGTCCCTTTGCTTTTTGAGTTTAATCAAACCAAACCAAACCAACATGCAAGTTATTAAGGAATAAATTGATCAATTGATTCATAATTTGATCCCATTTAAATATGAATTCATTTTCATTTCTTTTCAAATTGTATTTTTAGAAAAGTGATTTTCAGTTAACTATTGTAAGAAACCTTCATTAATGAATATATGAATGATTATTAAAGTTAAGAAAAAAGAAAATTGCTTAGTAGGAAAACCAGCATTACATTTTCTAAATGAAAATGATTTTGATTGATATTTTTTTTTTAGTTTGGATGCAATCTGTAAAAAAAACCTGTACCTTCACATAGTCCACGGCGGCATCCAGGGCAGCTGCAGGGTCCCTGGGAATGACAGACAGAGACAAAGTCTGGTTGAGGGAACACATCCTTCAAGTGGGAGAACTGCTTTAGTTCCGGATCAGCTGTCAGGTCGGTCAAATTTTATGGGTGAACTGATGCAAATTTCATGTTTTGTTTTACAGGATTAAACGTATTCCATGGGTCCAAACATGTCTCGTCATCGTATATCCCATTCAAAATGTCCAGGCAGGAATCACTTTACAGGTGGTTTTAGGAAAAAAATAAATAAATAAATAAGCAAATGAGTCTGAACTTTACTCTAAAAACTGGAGGGCTTTTTCTGTCTCAGTTGCTTCTCACTTTCATTCTCTTGGATCGTGGTAAACATGTTCACTCTGCTGGCCTGACCTCCTCCCTCACTTTCTTTCTCCTCCCCCCATCATAACACACATCGCAGCCACACGTCTACCATTCTGAGTCCACTGACAAATTCACAGAGAGGTCACACGGCGCACACACAAACAACGGCTTCTCAGCCGCCTCCACAACCTGCAGCAAACCAAGCCCGTCGCTTTTTTTGTTGTTGGTTTTTTTGCTCTTTCTTTTTCTTCTCATCTTCCCACAACTCAACTTTCCTTTGAAAATGAGAAAACACGATTTTTGCCTCAGTCATTTTCTGCATGCGGCTCACATCCAGGAGCTCCATGAAGGAGGTAATTAGCTCAAATCCCTTGCTACATTAACAGGGCTGGTAGTTTAAATCTCTTAAGTCTGCAATGGAATTCCCATGGGAATATTAGCACAGTCCATTAGTTACCAAAGCAAATATGTTTAGCACTCTAAGCCTTCTTCTCCATGTTAATATGGCTCAAAATAACGAGCGGGATTTGGTTGTGTAACAGAACAGAGGCCTCCATTCACTCTAGGCACTTATCAAAAGCAGAGGCCTTTCTGTCACCCTCAAGATCAACTACAGTCTTTAGCAAACTGAGATTTAAGCTGGTGCAATGCATAAGCCTATATATTTTAGGCAGAAGTATCACCATCAACAGCTTACTGGACTGTCCTCTGCACACAGACACGCGTGTTATTTCAAAACACTAGCAGGGCTCATCTGCAACCTTTCATATCTAAAGAAATCTGTGGAAACATTTATGTTACCTATTAGATAACGAAAACATCAACATGGCATTACATTATTGTGGTGTTGTGCTTTTTTTTTAAAAAAAAATAGCACTTTACATAAACAATTTAGGATTCAGTGGCTAGAGCGCTTAAAAAAAAGTTTTTAAAATCAATTCAGCAGCTCGCTGTGGGTTGTGGTATTGATTTTTAAGGTTTGTTTAGTGGTTTTAAAGTGCTTTATGGCCCTTTCACCTCAAGATTTTGCTGACTTTATTTTACATATGGACCGCTGAGGACTCCAGGCTTCTCAAACAATTCATCATAACTATTTCTAGAGTTAAATGTAATTTTTGTTTTAGTTGAGAATTTGGCAGGATAATGAAGTTTCCTGGGATAGCAGAAATTGTTGAATAGAAATGTTCTATCCACTGATATTTAAAGTCTTTTGTGTTACATTTTTTTACACTCAGAATTTCGGTTACTGTACATTTTTGTTAATTATCTGGCATAAATTAGCAGCCAAGGAAAGCAGAAAGGTTCCAAATGGAGAAAAGCAAAAAAAAAAAAAAAAATTCTAATTTCAAAATTAAACAATTCCTATTTTTGTTTTGCTGCTAAGGCAACTGAAGGTTGCCTTTGTTTTTCTAAAGGCCTGAAACTTTTCCTAAAAGTGCCCTGGCTGTGCAGTATAACAGTCCAATGAAAAACCACCACAGACTGACAACACCCTTTGAAAGCCCTGCGGGTCAAATGAGCCAATAAGGAGGGAAAGGCCCCGTTTTTCTTTCATTCAAAAGTCAATCCGACAATCAGAGTGCCATGATTTCTACTATTGTTCCTAGTTATTGATTAAAGTTAAAGTTATCCCCCATTAAATTCTTTCGGTGAACACTGACAAGGGAATTGTAGTGAGATGGCCCAGGCATTCCAGGGTACGACTAAATTTGTCTTTTCTGCCCACATTTCTAAAACAGCATTGGACAGCGAGTTCTTCTGCCTCTGTGACCACAAAACCGACCTGCTGCACAGTCAGGGGCACACAGAGAAAGGGCTGAGGCGAGGGAAAAGGAGAAACAAAAATGAGAAAAAGAAAAGATGCACTTGCCACAGTCTTTTTCTGGCTACTTTTGCTCTTTGTGCTCCACCACACAATACTCAGCATGACCACAACCAGAGTTTGGGAAGGACAGAGAAAGAAGGAGGGGATGGGGAGAAGAAGGGAGGTCAGGAAAGCGGCAGCATGCAGGATCTGTCGACGGCCCACAGAGGTCAGTGTGCTTCCATTTAACATGTGACCAGGCTGATGATTTACAGCAACTTTGCAGAATTTTTATGAAAAATCTCAAATATCTATGCTTTATTTATGTCATAAATATGTCCTAAAAGTATGAATTACACTGAAAATGTGTTTTTTTTTCTACTAATTTTGGCATAAATACTAGATTAGCACTTTCCATGCCATTTTGGGTTACCAGAGATTTTTCATGTATCAAGCTGACTTAAAAATTTTATTTTATGGATTTGGATCAACCTTTATTAACAAAATGCAACGCCAAATGTTTAAAAGTCCTCGGATTATATTTTAAGGCCATTATTTTGAACTTTAGGTGCTTTGCCATTGATTTTTTAAAGTAGACTTCAGAATTTTAAAATGACATATGCACGTTTCGATACTTTGAGTCACTACAAAGGTCAAAAGTATTTTTTTTAACAAATTAATATTGGAAATTGCAAAAATAATTTATTCTTTTGTTGAATTGGGATTAAAATAGAATAATGAACCAGTAATTCTATACAAAATCACTTCCAGAATTGGTCACATAAACATGCATTCCCATACAAACACACTGAAAATATATAAAATTATATTTGCAATTATCAGATAAGCCTAGAAGCAAACAGCAGGTTTTATGAATAATAAAATACAATATTTCTCTCTATCTCTGTATTACATGCACTCTTTTCCTTTTACTCTGCCTCCCAGCTGTCCTCCTCCAAAGCTGCCTCCTCTTCCTCCTACTCTCTTGGTGGTCCTGATGTGTCCACTGAGGTCAAGAGAAAGACAAACTGTCCAATGGGAATCTGGTGCAACGTAAGGTCAGGGGCCACAGGTCAGCTGACAGCATGGGTCATAAAGACTGGCTGAGCAGCAATTCCACACCTTCATTTTCTCTTTATAGGAAGCTCAGATCAGAACTCTGAGGAATCCTACATGAGTTTGGGATTTTTTATTGCAAATGTAAAAGCAAAAATTTTTTTTCTAAAACATAAAAAGCAAATGTACGTGTTTGCGTCTTTATTTTTCTCAAAGAGTGTCATTTCAGAGTGAAGCGTTTGGTTCATTCAGCATCATTCAGTGGGATTACAAAGCAGCTCAGTATCCAGCCACCTGCAGAGGCTGAATCCGACCCGAACAAATTATGTCAGCCGCGTATGAAACAGATCCAGTGTGGAGGCGCGCAGATAAAGGCAACAGACAAAGAGTTCACAGTAATCTGTGATCAACCCCGCCACACCCGCACCTACAAAGGAAACCCAACTGCTCAGGGCCACGCGCACACACACATGAACACACACAAACGCACACAAAGCTGGCTGTATCTAATCCCGCCTTTTGTAACTCTACACTCGTGACAGATAGATGGGAGGACGTGATGAGAGAAGAGGTGTGTGAGCTTTCTCTGAAGTCGAGCTGACTGCTACACCCCCTCTGGGCTATATTTACAACCTTCTCTCTCTTCATGCTAACCTTTCCTCCATGTCTCTGTCATGCCCCACTCTCAAGATGAGCAGATTTTATCTGTAGGACCATCACTTAACATTATATTCACAGTAAGTCCAATCTTTTTCAATACAAACTAAAAGATTAAACAGATCCAACAAAGCATTTAGTTTGTATTTCCACAAGTACCTGTAACTATGGAAGTCCTCAGTGATATGTGGGGCCAGTGAGGATGCCGTGGGTTGATGCATGTGTCCTGGAGGCAGTGATGGGTTCCTGCAAAGTGAGGCCTGATTGGCTTTAGGGTCCCATGTGAAGCTCCCATGGGTGCTGCTGTTTCCAGCTCCTCTCTTTCGCCGAGGCAGAGTTCCATGGATTGAGATGGGCTGGTAGGCTGCAGTGGGGATTTCTGGTACGCCGCTGCCAGGAGGCAAACTTAAAGCCAAAAACAAATAGAAATGAGTCAGAGTTTCATAAAAAGTTCGTTTCAAGATGTTTGACAGATTAACACGAATTGGGCCTTGATGTTCTTTAATGTTAAAAATCCACTCCAATTATCTTTTGATGTGTTTTAAAAGCATTCCCAGAGGTCTTTTGATTATTATGATGCCATTTATAGGGAAAACGAAAAAAGCGGTGTAATTTTCTATGACATAGTGGTGGGGACTAGTTTCATGGAGCAACCCCCCCCAAACACACGCACTCACACACTCTCAGTTCTCTGTTTACATGTTGTCTCGCTGGCTTACAGCCCTTCACACCCCCACACTAATATTACTGGTGCAACAAAAATGGCGATCAGTGTTGGAGCTTTTCAGTTTACTTTTGAACTGACCAGCTCGGATGAGTAAAATGAAGACGTAAACGGATATAGTCGTCCACAAGTGGATGCATTAGAATGGAGCAGAGCAGGGAGCTTGTGGCTTGCAGAAACTTCTCTGTCTACACTTTTAAGCTTATTCCAATGGCATTTTTTTATTTGCTTCAAATTTGATTCATGATTTGAATAAAGAAATACACAGAAATTATATTTCAAGCATAATTTTCTTTATGTATGTCCTCCATCATCAGAAAAATGCTACAAGAACATGTTAAAAAACATAATTTTCATCAAACGAGCAAAAATGATTTAAATAGCATTACCATATTGTATTTTAAGTAAAAAGAGCAGTTTAAAGCACAAATAGAGAGGTCTTTAAGACTTACCCAGGTTTGGCACCGAGGAGGTCCATGGAGGTGGTGAGAGAGGCCTGAAGCCTCCTGGAGGAGCAGATGCCACTACTAGGGGGGGCAAAGGAGGCGCTGGGCACTCCTGCATGGGTGGAGCCTCTTCCAAGGGTGTGGTGAGCATGGAGGGATCTGGGTAGACTTGCAAAGCGCCCCTCCGCCATCATCCTCCACTCTAGTAGGACACACAATCGTTTAGAGTCCAGCAGAGAACACAAGTCATTTCCTGAACAAATGTAAGAGTAGCTGCTATGACGTTCCACAGAATAAATAATAATTTATTAAAATGTGTATCAGTTATTAATAAAACTCGGTCAACGCCTGACAAAAGTTCCTCAAGAACGCATCAACATCAATATGAGAAGTGCATGTTTGCAACCATGGAAACAAAAGTCAAATGAGGTCAACTTTAATCTTTCAGTCGCATGATCTGTACAAAAGCAGAAACTGAAGCAAACTCAAAGTTTTATAACACTGGATCAGGAGCCTGCATTGGGACATTTGCCTCACCAAAAGGCATGAAAATACCTCACTTATCTTCATACACCTTTAGGTGTATTTTGCCACAAAGCATCAAAGGGAGGTAAGAAAAATATGCTATTATGCAATATGTACTTTATTGTTTATCTAAATAATGCATGAAGAAGTTTAGAAGCCAGAGTTCAGAAGTAAAAAAAAAAGAGTAAAGGTAAGATTATAATACAAAACATTAAAGCAAGCAGCAATTTATCATTCTATAAATTGTATGAAAAAAAACAACACTTGTCTGCTTCTAACTATTTTTGCACATGTTGCAGCTCTACAGACAGACGCAACTATATATACGCAGTGATGAACAGGTCAGCTAGCTCAGCAGGGTTGGAAAACACTGGGCAGGTCTTCGATAAATTCCCCTGCGGTGTGATGATGACTGGACAGCGGGCCGTCTTGTGCTCTGAATCACTGACAGCGCATGAGTCAGTCATACCCGAGCCAAAATATCATGACATGGCAGATATGCAGGCAGACAAGTTTCAACACATCCTAATGATTTCTAATCTTATCAGACTCAATAATCTGACCTCAAGGAGTGCACTTGTTGTTTGATTTATCTGATTGGGATCAGGTAAATCCCAATCAGATAAGCAGCAGAGCTGCAGTCTAGTCAGAAAGAGGCAGACCAGACGAGGATCCACACCTGAGGGGATCTGTGTGGTGAGTTAATATTAAAGAATAAGAGATGATTACATTTTTTTAAATCAAATGTAATGTATACCTGTTGCAAATAGCTCTATATTTGCTGGAGGTTGGTTTTGGTTAATTTATTTTCTGGTAAACTAAATTTTAAAAGAAACAAAAGTTTTTTGTTTTTTTTTACACAAAATTATTTGTGTAATGCCTCTTTAACTCCCAACAAATGCTATAATTACAAAGTAAAGTTCAAGTTCAAGAAAAGAAAAGAAAAAAAAAAGATTTTACAGCAAAAATCTATTAATCTCAATTTAAGGTGGAAAACTTCACCTATCTTGGCAGCATCGTGGACAAGCTGGGAGGATCTGACGCGGACGTAAAAGTATGCACCAATAAGGCAAGAGCTGCATTCCATCAACTGAGGACAGATGGGGAGCAGCAGATCTGACTCTCAAGATCAAGATGAGGATCTTTAACACCATGGTAAAACCCATACTCCTCTATGGTGGTGAGTCATGGAGGACTACTGCTGAGCTGATGAAGAAACTCCAGACCTTCATCAACATCTGTCTCAGAAGAATCCTGATGGTGCGCTGGCCCAACATCCTCAGCGACCAAGAGTTATGGGAGAAGACGGAGCAGCAACCAGTAGAGGAAGACGCCTTTAAAAGATGATGGCGATGGGTTGGGCACACCCTAAAAACACCTGCATCCAGAACTACAAGGCAGGCACTAACATGGAATCCCCAAGGAAAAAGAAAAAAGGGGGAGAACTAGGAACACGTGAGATCTGGAAGCAGGGGTCAATAGCTTGGGGAAGACGTGTGGGACAGCTGGAAGAACTCTCCCAAGACCGGTCTGCCTGGAGAGCTCTTGTATGTGGCCTATGTCCCAACCAGGAGTAACAGGCAAAGAAGAAGAAAGAATCTCAATTTAATATGATGGAAAAAAAAACGTTGTTTTCTGCAAGTATTGTCTTTTTCTAATTTATTTATCTTGTTCAGGACAGGCACTGAGGTATCTCAAATGAAAAAAAAAAAATCTTAACAACGATATAGTTTAATTGGTATAAAATAAACAACAATAGCTGCTGGAGGTCTTCACTGTTGGACCATGTCTGAAAAATCCTGCAAACAACTTTTTTCTTTGATAATGCAAGTGTCACATTAAACACAGAGATAAAACTGATCTATTCAACTAACTACAGTTTTATGTAAGTTCTATCGATTTAAAGGGGATCAACATACCTAAAAAATGTGGATTGCAAGAGTTTGCATATTTAAGAAGTGTTGATTAGGTCACTGTTATGCAAAAAGAAAAGTTGTTGAATATATTTGATGTGCAAACAAGCGAATGAAGAGTTTAACAGTCGAAAACAGACTTCTGTGGTCAAAAAGTTTGACCTTAAGAATATTTATGCCGCCCCGAAGTTTGCAATGTTTGAGCCCATTATGTAAAAATAAAACTTTCCTAAAAACCTTTTTATTGCAAACCAAGAGATTTAAAATGGAACAAAGCAGTGTGACTTCAACTGGGAGTCACCTCGCTTGTAAAGATAAAAGTTAACAGAGATGCAAATGAGTGAGGAACAGCCGGCTCGTTCTGCCCTCTTGGGTGTGATAAGTAAGTTCATAGACAGTAAAGAAGCTCTACTAAGGCATGCTGGTGTGGATTCCTCTGAGGGACAGAAACACTAAAGGATGAGCACCTCTTGGAAGACCCTGAGGGATTCAGCTGTGTGTGCTTTTTCAATTGCGTATGTGCATGTGTGTGTGTGTGTGTGGCCCAGACCATCTGGCAAACACACAACCACCCTTGCAGTGGAGAAAGGACCAGCTCTCCCAGGGTGAAAAGGCAAGCACTTACACTCATGAATACTTTGTCAACCACTGTGTTAAATTGATTATTTATGCAAAGAGCTGCTGGAAGTCATTTAAAGAAATGGGAAGACTCTCACAGTCTTCTTCTAGTTTTACTTCTCTTCAGATACTTCCTTCTTCTCCTTCCGTTCCATCTATTTTTGATTCTGCTATATTTAAGTCACTTTGCTCTTTTTTTTACCCATCTTTCCACTTCCCTTCTATTCCGACCCTCTTTACTCAGACATCCTTGCCTCCTGCCGTTTGTCCATCTTCTTTCAGGCCCCAGACTTTGTTTCCTTCTTCTCTTTGTCCGACCACCATTCACGATAATACACTTTTCTTTCCACTCTTCTCTTTACGGCCTCATCGTTTTCTTTCCACAGCTGTTGGGCTACCGGTCAAATCTCCCCACAACACGTGCACATGCTCAAAAGACTGTTTTGGATTCCTCTGCAGGTTTTAAACTAATGCAAAAACATCTCTGTGCAAAATAAACCAACAGATATGATGAACAAGTAGAAGGATTCACATGTTTTGTATGTAATGAATTAATTATATCCATCAGTGGAGGGGGCAATTTAGAAAAGCTGACTTTAGTTTTCTCTGATTTCATTGGAACTCTCTCTGTGCCAGGAGGGATTTATAGCAACAAACTGATTATTATACCATTGTGCATCACTTAGCACAAACATTCAGCAAAGCCAAGATTAAAAAAACAGAGCATATTACTGAACTAAGTGTTGGATGAATAATTTTAAAGTCTTGGATCTGACTGTATAGCATTAAATGAGTAGGAAGAAAGAAAAAATTCCCACTTTTATATAATTTCCTGAAGCTTTTGCACATTCTTCCTTCTGTATTTGATCTGTCTTGACTTTGGCTGTTCTATGTTCAATTTAAAGTCCAACTCTTAATGTCTGTCATGCACCCTGTGTAGCTTACATTTACATATAGTTGATATTTCTAATGTCACGTCTTTTATCATCTGAAGCATGTTGATGCATTAACGAGTGCAGCGGTTCTAGTGTGGGTGCTGTTTAGGAGCAGCTGCTGCTGTTGGCGAGGTTCTGCAGGACAGATGTGGCTTCAGGACAGGGATGTGTTAGACTGGGGGAGGAAACATCAGAGTATTCTGATTCAGATAAATGTCAATTGTTACCTATGACACCAAGTTCAACACCTACATCTTTTAAGGCTTTTTTAGGATTCAGGTTCCTCCCTATTTGTGCTTTAAACTGCTCTTTTTACCTAAAATACAATATGCCAACGCTATTTAAAGCATTTTTGCTCTTTTGCTTGCTAAAAAGTCCATCTACAATCACTGTTGCTGATTATACTAAAATCCCAAGAAATCCCATGATCAGGCTAGTATAGTGTCTGGGTGAAATTCCCTGTAAACTAAAAAAATCTGGAGTAGAAAACAAAACCCATGTCTGCTAGGTTAAAAGTGTGTTAATAAAGAAAACATTAAACATTTTATTTTACAACTGTTCTGTCTTTCCAGAATACAGCTGGAATTTATTTACTGGATATTTTATAAAGCTGTGAGTAGAAAGAGAGACATGTTCGATCATTAAAAGTAGTTCATCAATATTAATATATATACAAAAAACACAATAACATGCAGGAGCTTGAGTGTGAAAAGTGTTTTCTTTAGTACGAGGAAACAGACAAAACAGTAAAGTGAAGTTCGCTCGGTCAGCAACAGTTGTGAAGAACCTTGAGATGGGAACACACAGACACACAAACAAACGGAGGCACAAACACATGGCTTTGAGTGGGAACAAAAAAAAGTCTTGAAGGTACTCAAAGAGGAAACGGCAACACAAGCATGGAAATGGTAGTAAACACATTATCAGGGATCAGGGGTGACTGACAATAAAACAAAAGGGCTTGTTTCTTCCCTTCACTGACAAAGATTATCTGTTTAATTCCCCATCTGCCCTTGAGGGTTGGAAACTCTACCTTCCTGTTAAATTTAGCTTGATTCAGTCCAACTGTTTGATCACAAGCTCTCCAGCCCAGACTACACATCAATTTAGGAGTCAGAAAGCACTTTGCTTAATCCTTTCAAAGTTGTGGTTTTAAAAATTGGGGTTTTGGGGGGACCGGTGGGAGCCTGTAAGTGAGGCTACCTGTCCCTATTTAAATCCCTGACTCTACTGACAACAGACAATTCAGGTCCGACAGACAGCTTTACACGGGTCTCCTGGTTTACAAAATACAAAACCAACATAGAGATTTTCCTTTCTACACAATAATATGCGTTTACATCAAACAGTAAGTGTCCCATGCTGCAGCAGCAGCCTGTCATTACACACACACACACACACAACAGTGAGGACAAACAAAAACATGTATGGGAATGAGAGGTTTTCTCCATTTGGCTTAAAGTGTCTTCCTGCTTTGGCAAGCACATGAACACACACACACATGCACACAAAGTGTGTTTGCAAAACCACCCCTCACCAGTAGTGAACAATGGGAACAAGTGTCACATGACTGCTGTGCAGAGCCAGCCTTTGTTGAAAGGAGAAAGAGGTGTCCTACTGTGGCGCTCCGAGTGTGGGCCTACCAGCGTGCACGTGAGTGTGTGTGCAACACACTAATGAGGCTGTTATTAAATGCCACAGCAGTAGCTGCCACATCACACTTCTAAATCTTAGCATGTTGGTCTGTCTCTCTCTTTCTCACACACTCACACCCAGCCTTCCTCAGCGTGAGCTCCCAGATTGTGTGTCTACACAGGGGGAGAAGATACGCAATTGCTGAGGGTTGCTGATAACCCCGATGAGAGCTGAGTCACACAGGGTCAGCTGAAGCTAGTTTAGAAACATGTTTAAAGTTGCACTTAAAACAATGCCATTGTAAAATAATATTTTATATACACTTTAGGAAGGCTCCAGCAGGTATTTTTTAAACTAGCACCAAAGTATCAACCCTATACAAGGTTTCACATTTTTTTAATGCGTGTAAAGCTTTGATGGTGATAGTTGTTCCTCATGTTTACCTTCTGAAGAGGAAAAAAATAAAGTGATATGGATGTGATGAACCAGAAAAGGACGCGGTGTAATTGATAAAAGATGACAGTTTTTGCAGTTCACTGCTTTCAAAAGTCAGCGTTTCCACAATTCTAGACTAAATTTAATAGTGAATATGAAAACAAACTGAAGATAGTACCAAAATGGTTTAATGAAGACCCTCTTTACTCTGAAATGATTTGAGTTTTAGGTAAAGCAGAAAGCTACTTCTAAAGAAAAACTTTGCATTAACGAAACATTATTATTTATAAAAATACAATGTGACTTTTAGACAAAGATGCTAAATGATGCAACAGGTAAATCACAGACCGATTCCAAGCTAAGGCGAAAAACAAAAGCGCGTGACAGACTGAAGCACGTTTACAATGAAGCTAGATTAACTTCATGCATCCAGTTTTTACCGTTGTCCGCACGTCAACTAAATACTTAAATGAATGTTGGGGTTTAAATTCCCACTCTCTGTTTTGAGTATTTTTGAGCACTTTTGAGGCAAAAAAACCCTGGGTCGTATTCTATGACATAGTTTCTGCAGACCGGCAGGAATACATCAGAAACAACCTAACCTGACATTACAAGTGCAACAAAGATGGCGAGCAATATTGGAGCTATCGAGCTGTAAAGTTTTGGGCCAAATGCCAGCTCAGACTAGGAAAACAAAGACCTACATGTCTGCAAGTAGATCCATCAGAATGGAGCGGAGCAGGGAGCTTATAGCTTGCCCATTGAAGATTTTATCTAACAACTACAAGCCTTTTCCAACAGCATTTTTTCATCTTCTCCTAAATTCACAACGATTTATATAAAGAAATGCTTAGATGCACAGTTTTCATCTTAATTTTCTTTATATATGACCTTCATCACGAGAAAAATGCCACAAGAACATGTAAAAAACACCAAAAACCAGATTTCCATTGGTGTGATTCTTTAAATCAATGAGTACATTTCCATCCAGAATGCACAATGAGGAACCCTCTGATAAACAATAGTAATGAGGCATCAATCATGGTTAACAGGCCCTTTTACAAGTCCCAGCGTATGACTTTGTAAACATGACATTAACAAGTGCTGACAAGAAAACTATAATGAGGTTTACGTGCTGAAACTGTGAGATTTCAAAATGAGTGATATCTTTCTTTTTGTGAGACGGCTATTAGTGTAGCTTAGCTGAAATAAGAAACAAATGTCTACTTTTTATGACTTTGACTTTAAGAGAATATCTACAAAACTACAAGTTTAATCTGTTATATCATAGTTTTACACATTAAACAAAGTGACACAAACTAGCTTTGTTGCTTCATGTTTATTTTATATGATAACCTTAATATCCCAACAAAATGTAGCCAATCTATTCACTTTTGATGTTGTATAAGACATTTTTTACCCTCAAAATGTGTTTTCTGTCAATTTAATGTCTCAAGTTGTGAGAAATTTAGCTTCACAAATGTCTAAACTAAAGAAAAAAACATAAACAAACGTACTTTCTGACTTTACAGAATAGAGGCAGTCGGTTTCACAAAAGACAAGGAAAATGAGATGTTGCTCCTGGGATACCATTTTCTGAGGAAACACAGCAACTGCTACTGAAAGTGCAAGAAGTTGACATCTGTAAATCTGGCACACACACATCACAGCATTAATTAAAGGCTCAATCTCACAGGCTATGCTTAACGCCATCATGACATTTAAATGTCACACTGACTAACGTCTGAAGGAACTTGCTGCATGAGCACAAACACACTCTCTCTGCTTTCATCTCATGGGTGGCTGCTTCACTGCTTAAAGATGTGCTCTCCGGTTTGAGTCTCAAGAGCAGTCACCCAACCTGTCAAAGCAAACCATTTGATTTTCCACATTTGTTTTGCTAATTCAATGAATATTTTTCCAGATGCAACAGCCAAAAGTAAAACATTGCACAGTTAATCCAGTGTTAAACAATTGAGCTTGGAACAAAAATATTTCTATATTATTCCGTTTTTTCTGAAGCACAGTTATTTATGATTGTTTAAAAATAAATTAATTGTTTAAATCAGTCCAGTTCATTTTAAAATGGCTAAATTGTCTGTATTTTAGTAAGTGACTAACAAATTACATAAATGGTTTTAGTGGAATCCCCCATACTGAGCAAGCAATTGGCAACTGTGGAGAAAACTCTTGTTAAAGGAAGAATAGGAAGAAACCTTCACGACTAACAGACTCAGTAAGCATGACCATCTGCTGTGACCAGTTAGGCGTTAAAAATAGAGTAAAAAAAATTCTCACTATTTAGGTAGTAAAAATACCCCAAAAGCAGAATTATGCAGATCTTATCCGTCATATCCTCTAATTACTCCCTGCTGGGGTTTCCACAGCAAGCACAGCCAATCTCAGCTATAGTTACACCCAGTGCCTTGGGATGGCAACAGATTGCTTAAAAAAGTCCCAGCAAATGTAACTCACTGGAAAGCAAACAAGTCAGGATGAAGGGACATATGGTCATGAAAGTGCAGGAAAATAAACAGCTTTTGCTTAAAAATGAAGCATTGTCCGTATAATTTACTTTGATTTACTTAAAGAAATAACATTTTGAATGCACACCTGCTGGAATTATAAGAGAATTTTTAAAATTAGGTTCTTACCTGTCAGTGTGACCACTTCTCCTGTTTTTGCTGGTTTTTGCTATTTAGTTCCTAAGCTTGGAAACATTGGCTGAACTTTTTTCCCCTCATGCTTTGAACAGCTCACTGACCCACAGGCTGACCGGCTTAGTCTTTACGCTCCTTCACACAGGCAACAAGTAGTGCAGCTCGATCTCAAGCCCTGCCCTCTTCTTTCTTTCTCCAGGGAGTAATGTGTGATCAGCCAGCCCCTCCTTCCTCTTCTTCTCGGTGCTGGGGGGAGTTATTCCTTCCTTTTTTTTTTGTTTTGTTAGGACTGTCTCTTCTGCCTTCCAGCACTGAACAAAACTCTCTGCTGCCCTCTTCTCTTTCTCTTTCTCCCCCTCCCCGTCTCCAGTGCCATTCCCTCACAGCCTTATATTTCATGCTCCAAGCTCTTTTGTTTGGCACCCATCACATCAGCTTTAAGAAACTCCACATGGCTGCAAGTGATGCTAGTGTGGATTCTACATGTTTGAACAACGTCTGGTGCCCTCCAGACTAAAGGGGTTTCGACACTTTGCACAATGTCGACTTAAAAAAATCAGGTTAATGTCATTTTTTCACATTCTTGTTAGATTTTTACCATTTTAGTGCTGAACTGACACAATGTTTGAAGGAGATGAAAGAGGTACAAAATCTCATCATCTCAAACAGCTGGGTGTTATTGTTTTCATGTGTGTGTGTGTGTGTGTGTGTGTGTGCAGGCTGCACTCATGCTCTCCTGTCTTTGTGCTCCTGTTCCTTTGTATTGTCTGGAAGTTGATAACACCCAGACACGTGTATGTGTGTGTGCAGGTTGGAGCGTGTGGTCGCCTTTTCTTCAGACAATGCAGCAAGCCCATCCTGTTGCTGTGAAAGATAATCAGATGGTCCACAATGGCCCACACACAGACGATGCTTCACACAGATTAAGTTAGAACGCCGTTACCTGCTGTAAGATATTTTTGCTGAGTCCTATGGTTTTTTTTTATGGTATTCACAAACACCAGTGAGTTGTAAAGGCAAACACAAAACTGAGATAGAAAAACAAGATGCTACTGTTAAACATACTATTTCACCACTATCTATCAAAACCACTATCAGAAAGAAACACCCTGCCTTAGTGTTCCTGATTAAAATTGACCAGTTTGCTTTAACTGTCCTTAAATCTGCGCAAAAATCACCAAATTTTTACTCTACAGTCTTAACAATAACGTTCTTTTACAATTGTCTTTTAATGTACTGTAAAAAGGTTCCTAGTGGTCTTTTAATTACGATTATGATGTTTTTAGCAGAAATTAAACAACCTGTGTTTTTTTTCAGAAAATAGTTTCTGCAAAGCAGCAGGAGCTCCTTCGAAATTCACCTCTGAGTCTTGAGCAGTACTGTTGGCATGGAGTAAGCCTGCCCCCACTTCCCACTATCTGTTTGTTGACACGGTCTCCTACTAGCTTACAACCCCTCACAATCCCAACCTAACATTAGCGGTACAGCAAAATTGGCGAGCAATATTAAAGCTCTCCAGGCGTACAGTTTGGAGTCAGATTCCAGCTCGGACGAGGAAAATGAAGACGTACATGGATCTATTTGACTGCATGGATGCATCAAATGGAGCAAAGTAGGGAGCTTGTGGCCTGCAGGTTCTACGTCACACCTACAAGCTTTTTCCCCTCAGCTCCTGATTCACAATGAATCGCATATAGAAATACTCACAAAAAACATTCTTTACACATGTCCTCCAGCATGATAAAAATGCCACGAGAACATGTTTAAAAAAGTGGTGGGAGAACATTAAATAGTTTTAGCAGTGAGCAAAGTCTCAAAGCAGAGAAAATATAAATTGGCACAAAAACCATATTTTAAAATGAAAATGTAAATTATAGAACCAATGGAATATCAAAGACCAAACACAACTGGAAGTTGTGTGCGTGTGTAGATGAATTCATGTACATGAGTGGCATGTGACACTCAGGGTCAGAGTGGACCTTGGAAACATAGACATCACATTTGCAGCCTGTTTTGTTGTCTAGGAGCCCAGCTAAGTTGACATTGACAGTCTATTTTTCATTCATTCATTCATTCATTTTCTTAACCGTTTTTTCCCTTTCTGGGTCACGGGGCTGCCGGAGCCTATCCCGGCCACTTGTGAGCGAAGGCAGGGGACACCCTGGACAGGTCGCTAGTCTGTCGCAGGGTAGAATGTCAACAATCACACAGCCATTCACTCTCACACTCACACCTAGGGACAATTTAGAATTGCCAATTAACCTATGAAGCATGTTTTTGGATTGACAGTCTAAAGATATCTTAAAAAAAATGAACTAGTACTTCTTTAACAAAGAACCGCTTGGTCAGCCGCCTGCTCATAGTGCTCAGAGATAACGGAGTGTAAGCCAAACATCAAGATAAATATACAGTCTTTGGAAAGATGATAAACTGATTAGTCTGGAAGGTGTGGTTTCCGCAGGAAAGTGAAAGATTCACATGACAGACACCTATCCAGTCTTGAGACATAAAACATTGTTTAATCTGGAAGTTGGCTCATGATAATAAAGTTTTTGGTGTTTTTAACATGTTCTTGTTGCAAAGTCCATTCCATATTTGAAAATAATATATTAAAAACACACTATTACTACATCTTTGTTTACATAACATCCAAAAAGCACAACATGCAATCAAATTCTAAAACATCTCAGTGGTTTAAACATTTGATTGCCCTTAATTAATGGGGTATTTTAAAGTAAAAAGCAATGGACTAAAAACACATGATATAAAGTGGGTTTGTTTTGTGCTGAAGTCTTTAAGTGTTCAACTTAAAAACTGTTTGATGTTTCATAATAGATATGTGAATACAGGCATTTTGATCTCTTTTTGATCACTTTTCAAACTCTGAAGGTGCAGTATTACTAATTATTTACATGCAGACACAAAACCTTTTTAAAAACTGTGGAAGACCACCCCCTAAGAAGGGCTATTTTCTGAGTTTCGTCACACAGAAATAAAAGATATTGTATAAACTCCCCCAAACAGCAAGCAAAGATCAGGACCATTTGTTTACAGGTAATAGTTGTTTCAATTGCTTGTGATTACGATGTCAGCAGGGATTCATTTTAGAACTTTAAAACATACATTCAGGGATTAGTTCCTTGGGATATCTTTAGACTGGCAAAGTCAAGCTTCTGTTTTAACTTTAATCTGCCAAACGTGCTCAGGCTTGTTCATACAGTAAACTCAAAGGAGCACAAGCGCATATTTCAGTTTGACCTACTTTAGTTTTATTTTCAGGTAAGGGGATTGGCAGAAGGGATTTCACGTGATAAATGCCCCTGTCAAACGGTAAAAGAAGCACATGAATGTTCTCATCAAAATCTATTGTTGGGAGTTAGGGATTAAAAAAAGAAGGAAAAGTCCGACATCCCTGATAAAAATGTTTATTATTACGCAAAATAATGCATGTGAATGTATAAAAGTACATCATCTTAATAATTATTATAAATTAACTGATCCAGCTTACTGATTTATACAGGAGGATCATTTTTTGATGAAAACAAGCTTTAGCTTTCAATTTGAGGACATTTCAGCATTGCTTCACACAGGCATGTGGACATTCTTTGGCATCTTTTTGTACCAGGGTGGTATTTCCGAGAAGCAGCTCCGTGAGTCAATGCTGTAATCTGTAATCATCTCCTGAATCACCTGCACCCTTCCAAAACACTCAGATGCAAGAAAAGGAGGGGGTGTTTTGAATGAGGAGGCTATAATCCTACAAAAATGACTGACACACGTCCTTGTGATAAAAGCTGCTCACAAGGTTTCGCTAAAAGGACAAAACATCCAAACCAAGGAGCTCAGATGTGCATCCTCACATGGTAAAAGCAGTTAAAATAAACAGAAAAATAATAATCGCTCTTTTTTTGTGTGAAAAAAAAGCAGGAAAATCCGGACAGAATCCTCACCATCATCAACAGGTTTTCATGGTTTGTCAGTGGACATAATATGGGAGTTGACCTCTGTCTCTCTTATCTGTATCATGGTATTTTAAAATTTTCTGGAATGTTAAACAGACATTTCATCGCCTGACTAAATTTAATCGGCTAAATTAACTATAAATACTGCATAAGAAGCTTTTGGGAGTTTACACGTTTGCTCACTAAAATGTTTTCTTAACTCCATCTTTGAAATGCACTTGGAACTTGCTGCACCATCAGGGCCATTTCCTGCACTTCCTGTTAGTGTGAAGTCACAGGCCAAGCCCTGATTTGGCATACTGGCAGCAAAACACCATGGCCAAAGCTATTTTAAATCACTCTTTTTTAAAAAAAAAAACAAAGATAACTACAAGGAAACCATGGGGCACAACTACTTTAAAATCTTTTAACAAGTTGTTATTGTGTCCACACACTTTAAAAGGATTTTAAAAAGAAAACGAGGATTATTTTATGTTGTTGCATTTTTTTTGTTTGTGTTATTCCTCAGTAAAAAGATATGAACCAAGCAGAGAACATTCACAGCCTGATCTCATCCTCCTCCCCAGCTTTCGATCTCTTCTCTCCCCCTCATTCCATGGACTCCTTGTCTTCTCTCACCCTCCCCCCCAACTCCCCTTTTGCTGCCCTTTTAATCTGTATAGTTTTATGCATAAGTCTGAATTTAATTTGATGCAATCTGTATTAAATGCAACCAACATTTCTAGTTTCAAACAAAAAAAATGTTAGAAAATTGTACACTTGTGTCAGTTTGCACTTTAAATCAATAAATTGGTGACAAATGAAAACCAATCAGAAACCCAATAAAAGTTTGAACCAAACGCACATGTGTGACAGTTACACAATATTTGCTAGTTTTTCAGAAATTTTGCTTGAATAAAATGCAAAGCTAAATTGGTTATTTCAGAAAGTTATTTCACAATTAAAGCAATCATAGCATTTGGAAGCTAAGTCAATGTAGCAGATACCTTTTTCAATAACCCGCAAACTTCATTGAGGACAATTTCATTTTAAAGGTTATTTTAAATCAATATTGTCTGAGCAAAAAGCAAATTATTTAGGAAAGGAAGACACGATACTTTTTTTTTTTTTTACAACTTTCAGCAAATAATCCACATTACACTAAAGTGAAATTAGGTTTTACATTTTTAAACCAACATTTTAGCCAGCAGGATCTTTGGATCTTTGCTTCTGGGATTAGTCGATTAGAAACAAGACATTCTGTATTGTGACATGTGAGCGATCACAGCAGGATGTTGTTGTTACTGACATTGACACGTCCATAAGTGATTCACCTTCATGAGAGACAGTTCATCCTGTATGATGGCAACATGGATTCTCTAGCTTGTTAAAGTTGTAGAACAAAACACAAAAACAAACAAAAAATCTTGTCAGATAAGCTGTCTTGTGTGTGTTTATCTGCAAGCTTTCTGCACCTTGTTTTGTGACGTGATACAGCATGCTGTTCAAAAATAGAGATGAGAAGGCGCTGATAATATTCTTATACTGTATGTAAATACTTATTTTATAGGATTAGATTATGACCATAAATTAAAAAAATGGGAAAAGGTGTATTCTTGCATTACAGTTTTCCACCTTTTACAAAGCACTTTACAAATCACACTCCTGTTCACCCATTCACACGCACATTCATACATGGAAGGTGACACGGCTGACATGCCAGGCGCCAACCAAATAACCAGGAGCGATATGGGGGTTAAGCATCTTGCCCAAGGGCACTTTCACATTGGCAGACAAAATGGTAACAGAAACTATGATCCTGTAATCCGAAGTTGACTGTTCTATGCAACAAATTTCCCATAGCAGTAACTCAGGTTTGTTAGATTTACTTTTCTTGACATTATTTGAATTTTGTTTTTTCTACACTATGCAATGGATGTAATAAAGTTTGAAATGAAATGAAATGGACAAGCCATAAGAGTTGTCTTTGGCTCATGAATCAATAAACTGAGCACTAAAAGTCTTTTATTACTGAGGCACCATTATGTATACGAGCATCTGCTGTTCCTTTCTTTCCCTTCTCTCTCTAACAAATGCACACATATAAACCCACACATATTTGCACGAAACAAAGTAAGGCTTGTGTCAGTCCATGTCTTTTGTCTGCTTCACATCCCAGAGCAACTTTCTGTGTTTATATTTGGTCTAAATGTAGAATAATATTAAAATGAAGCACATTCATCTGCCTAACAGAGTGTTGTCATTGCACATTGAGTTTGCACATGTTGTTTGTTACAAAAACAGTTGTTTTGTTTTTTTTTGTAGCAGACTCAATGCCAATTAAAACTGATATAAAAAGCTAAAAGCTAAAACCTAAATTCCTATCATGTTTTAACAAAGCACTGCAGTGCAAACAACAAAACCCATGCAGTTATTTCTCCTGGATTAACAAACTGCATCCACTGCTGCAAGTATAAGTATCCTTTGTGAAAAAAAACGTCTCTTTTATTTCAGCCAAAAACTCTTATTTTAAACATCTTTATCAAACCAAAAACTCTTGGCTTTCAAAAGCAGCATTACAATTACAGAAGAAAAAAAAATCTCAATTTTAGGCAGTTTCATAACACTAAATTTTCGACAAATATAAGTTGTCAATAAGGCGGATCCCACACACTGATTTTGCTGCTGTAACAGAAATTTTCCCACTATGGAAATTTAAAAGAATCTTATCTTCCTCTGTATGGTATTTGATAACCAAATAAGTCACAAGGAGGCTGCACCACCTCCTTGTGACCTACTTGGATATAACAGAGAAAAATTTTCTGAAAATAGACCTTTAAGAAAAAAGATGTCAAATACAAACACGGTCAGTTTACCTGGTGGGGAATTTCTTTTTTTTTTTTAAGGTTGTGATTTAATGATAAACAGATACATTTGATCATTTACTTTAATCTGACTATGAGTTTTTAGATTGATGCCGCTTCTGGCAGTTGGTTACCGATTGTTATCCTTCGTTGTAACACAAATGCATCAAACACAGGCGTCTATCACTTCCCTGGTGTCCGAACTCTGTGACATCATCACATCAAAGCCCTCTGATACACTCATAATCAAATAAACCAGATTTCCCCACAAACACGTGTTGCTTGAGTCAGTCCAATAATCTGTCTTGACACAACAAAACGATGGAATGACAGTTTAAATGGAGAACCTGTGAGGAATTTAAGGGTTGAAGGATGCATTCTTAAAACAGGCAGGATTTAGATAGTTTAAAATGAGTTAATATGTGACCTTTTTAACAGTGTTTTTCAGAGCCACATGCTTGATCCATTCAAATAACTCCTCAATTTAAAACCAGAGGCACATGATTAAAACAAAGTGCTGCTCTTCTCAAGTTTTCTAAAAAAATGTGTGATCTTATGTAACACAACTCCTCTATTATTTATGTCAATGTTGGTTTTTCTTCATGTTTAATTAAACAGCAGATTGCACGTTATTATGAATGCAGAGTCCATCTAAAACCAGTGGTTTATAAGCCTTAAACCTGCAAACAAGAATTAAAGTAAGTCTTTGAAATATGAGGAATATTCAAAGAAAACCTTCTCTTTATGTTAGCAGCATACAAACATAGGTTTTTCTAAAAGTGCCTCAAATATGTTAAGCTTGTAAATGCACGAGAGGGTAATTATAACAAACCATATCTTACCCTCTAATTGTTTTAATTAAAGGATGTCAGCTGCTGCTGCTATTTTTTAATCACTGACAACAAGGAAAGCACCTGAAACCCACACATGAGTCCATACAGAGATTTCTATTCCACTCCTGTTATTATTTTATTTTGAAACAAACAGAATAATCCAGCTTGATACTTTTGGATGACATTTTTAGACCAAACACTTGCATTCATAAAAGAAGAAGACAGTGTTAAGGTAACACCTTGAGAAAGGAATATTTGGCGGTCAGGAAATGCCAAGGGCTGTAAGAGGAAGTGACAAAACGAGGAAGGCAAAAGGGACGTAGTAGTAATCAGAGACCTTAAGGTGCCCCAGTCTAGGAGTGCGGGTTCCATGAACAACATTAGAGCTGAGCTTAAACTACACAGAACAGCGCTGCTTCAAGGTTTGCAGAGAACCCAAAACTGCTGTTTGGCTGCCTTATGTGTGTGTAGTTAGCAGTTTTTGAGGACATGGTATGTGTGCCATACAGAGTGTGACAGTGAAAATTGTGAATGGAAATCTATTAGTGGTATTTTCAACCTTTTTGTTGACAACACTTTATTTAGTATCTTAGTAAACCCATAGTTTTTGAAAATAGTGGATGAAGTAAGAGTGGAGGCTTTTGTCTTTTTACTCAAATTCCCCAATTCCACCACAACGGCTTTCCTCTGTTCTTTGTCCACCACTACAATGTCTGGTTGGTTCGCCATTACCATCCTATCAGTCTGGATCTGGAAGTCCCACATGATTTTTGCCGTTTCATTCTCTACCACCTTCAGAGGTGTTTCCCATTTTGACCTTGGGGTTTCCAATTCATATTCTGCACACATGTTCCTGTATATTATTCCAGCCACTTGATTGTGGCGCTCCATGTATGCTTTACCTGCCAGCATCTTACATCCTGCAGTTATGTCCTGGATTGTTTCAGGCGCCTCTTTGCACAGCCTACACCTTGGGTCTTGTCTGGTGTGGTAGATCTACACCTTGGGTCTTGTCTGGTGTGGTAGATCTGAGCCTCTATTGCTCTGGTGCTCAGGGCTTGTTCCTGAGCTGCCAGGATGAATGTTTCAGTGCTGTCCTGTAGGCCAGCCCTTTCTAGCCATTGGTAGGACTTCTTGATATCAGCCACTTCAGTTATGGTCCGGTGGTACATCCCATGCAGGGGTTTGTCCTCCCATGAGGATCTTTCCTCCAGCACTGTATCCTCTTTCCATTGCCTGAGACATTCACTGAGCACACTGTTAGTTGGGGCCTTGAGCTTGATGTACTCATGCATCTTGGATGTTTCATCCTGGATAGTGGCTTCTACGCTCACTAGTCCTCAGCCTCCTTCCTTGCAGCTAGCATACAGTCTCAGGGTGCTGGATTTGGGATGGAACCCTCCATGCATGGTGAGGAGCTTTCGTGTCTTATCATCCCTGGTCTGTATCTCTTCCTTTGGCCATCTCATTATTCCTGCAGGGTATCTGATAATTGGCAGTGCATAGCTGTTTATTGCCTGGGTCTTATTCTTGCCTTTGAGCTGGCTTCTCAGGACTTGCCTTACTCGTTGGAGGTATTTAGCTGTTGCAGCTTTCCTTTTTGCCTGCTCCAGGTTGCCATTTGCCTGTGGAATTCCGAGGTACTTGTAGCTGTCCTCAATGTCTACTATTGTTCCTTCTGGGCGTGAGATGCATCCTGTGTGGACTACCTTGCCTCTCTTTGTCACCATCTCTTAGCAGCTGGTTCATTTGTGCTGCCAGGCGCTCGTGGAGTGCGGTGAGCTACTTTAGCCAGTAGGCATGTGTCATGTCAGGGCCCGGTGCTGTCCAGTTCTTCATACCTGAGACACTTTCTTGGATGTCTGCCACTGTTATGGTCACTGGTTGCTGTTCAGAGAGATCAGCCACTGGGCAATGCTGTTATGTGCTTCAATTTTTCCAGTACTGTTCAGTTTCTAGCCTTGGTGGGTGTGATCAGCTGCTTTGACCCTGCCACTGAGCGTCCACTTTTTTTAGGCTAAGTTGCGAACAGCCTGTTTATTCGTCTGGCTTCATTGTCTCTTATGTACCTCATAGGCGGCTGCTCAAGGCTAGGAGCCTTTGTTTGGCAGTTTCCAGTGCTTCAGGTATGGGCATCTGGCTGTATCTCTTAGGTACTTGCTTTCTCATTGTACCTCTTTGAGCCTCTGTCAGCTTACTCACATCCTTCTGAGTTGCCTTGATTTTGGCCTCTAACCGTTGCTTCCTTAGTGGGTATTGTTTTCTCCCATGGTTACTCTTATATCCAAGCATCTGAAGGATCACTGTTGCTGAGGTGTAAACCAGGGGGGTATTCCAAAAAGCAGGTTATGTAGGTTACCACGGTAAGTTTGAGGCTAAGGAAGTTGATAACCTCAGCTTTCGGTTACAAAAACAGAGCTATGTTTCAGGGTATGCTTAGTTCCCATAGCAACTCATGCTCTGAACGTAACCTGGTCTGAAGCAGGTTTAGTTGAAGGTTAGTTTGTTTTCAGAGAGTTGAAGGAGCATGGCGTGTCCATTTGAAGATGATTTAGTGGATGACGAAGCTCAGATAATACTTTTTCTACCGTGAGGGGGTGATAAGACCACATATGGATGTTGGAAATATAAACCTTTTTACATTAATCTAATTAATGAATTAATTTGCTTTAGTTAAGATAAATAATTTTTTTGAGTTCAGTCAACTTAAAAATAACATAGTTATCAGACATTTATTTTACTTTTAGTGTATTTTAAGGACTCTTATTAGGTTTACACCGATATTAGACTCTTTTTAAACTTTCACCATTAAAAGCGTAAATTACTTCCAGAAATATTTTAAGCCCCTTCAACCCTTGTATACCGCCTGAGAAAGCAATAATGTGTGAAAATGAGCAAATAATAATCAAAGAAACACTTTTTTGAAGCAAGTAAAAAAGCAAGTTTGTATCCTTACTGGAACATTGTGTTCTTCAGTCCAGCTGGACTTCTAAATTACTAGGTTAAGAAACACTCACAACACTTTTTTGGAGTTACTGCCTCATTTAAAAGCTTTTGAAAATCTGGCTTCCAAAACAGTTCAGCCAAAAGCGACAGTGTGGTTTCCTCAGATGAGGCAGTGAGTGACTTGCATCGTGCTGCTTAGAATAGGTCTGCCTTAAATCCTTTATTTGCTAACAACTGCTCCAGCTGACAAGATGCTGTAAAACCATTGAATGAAGTGTAGAGTCACGCATGACTTAGTCACCAAGACAAAACCAAGATTTCAATGTATCATGCAAGAAAAAACCTGAGCAGACAAAACCTTTTCTCTTTGTCTCTCACACAAACCCACCTATAAAAGGGATTAAACCCAGCAGGACTGCAAGCCTCAACACTCTTTCTGTGCTCCCTTGTAACAGTTAGAGATTAAGTTTAGTCCTTAGGTCTGCACCAGCCCCTGCCAGCAGCCCCCCAGGCATGCGCATGCCTTTACATGACTTTATAATCTCTGCAATGCAGGGAGTCAAATCTAGGGACAACCTCATGGGATAAAATCAGTTGTGGTCATCATGGATGTGTTACCTCTCCTCCTTTCTCGTTCCTGGAGGAGGCGCAGGGAGGTGAGCAGATGCAGGCGGTGGAGGTGGTTGTGGACCCCGAGCTCCAAGAGGTCGTACTCTGACAGATGGAGGATGTCCTGTAAAACATCCAAAAGTTAACACAATATTGAGATTTTAAAAATCTAATATATGTAATATTTTAAAAGTTGTAAACATTCAACATGCGACTTTCATTCATCTTCTAAACCCGTTTTGTCCCTTTCGGGGTCTTGAGGCTGGCGGAGCCTATCCCAGCCACTTGTGGGTGAAGGCAGGGACATCCTGGACAGGTCGCCGGTCTGTTGCATGCAACTTTCATTTTTAGAATTTGAAGCTGTAAAAAAATGTTGCAGCTGCGCCATACTCAGTATAGTCTAACCTAGAATGTACCGCATACAACAAAGCATGAGTATGCAACTAACGATTATAAATTGACAAAAACATAGAAATTTTAAAACTGTAATAAAATAAAGAGTGAAAGAACTTGAATTTTAATGTTATGCTGATTTAGCTGGATCTTTATAACAATATTCACGATCTAATTTGTCAATAATCCCTTTTTTTAGTTGAAAAGAATATAAAAGTCAGGGTTTTTTAAGATGGAGTTTATGCTCAAATAATGTGATAAAATGGTTTGTAACACTGTGACCCAGCCAGGCTACACAGCTGTAATGAAGCTGACATTTGAAACAGAGGCAAAGAATTTCCAACAACCTTTTGGCCTGTAAATTGTTTAGCATCCAGACAGAAAACAGATTTCTAAGATAATGGATCCCATGTCTCCTTACTCCTAAATGCTCCTTTATCTCTTCCATTCTTTCTTAAATAAATGAAGTCTGCTTTACTACGTTTATTTAGGAAAAACTATTGAAGTTGGTTTGTTTATTGTCTGTCATTTAAAAAGAACTTTCGCCAAACTGCCAAAGGTAACATATTTTAATGTATTTCTCCCTAATTAAACTGATAGAGGTCTGCAATGGTCATTATAACTGTGAGTCGGAATGTAAACACAAAATCATAAATCATATCATACATTTTAAAGAATTTATCTGCATAATTGGAGCAGAAATCAAGTGTTTAGCTCCCACAAACAAACAGGAATTCTGTTGCTCACAGACCTTTCAGAAACTCTTCAATCCTCCAATGGTTACCTTTATTAACAACATCTGTTTAAAGTGGTTATCTGCACAGCCGACAAACGTCAAAAGCCCGTCTAAAATTTTCCACAGACCATCTGGATGATTCAGAGGAGAATTGAGATGGTGTGGTATGAGGAGCCCAAAATAGAACTATTTGGTATGAACTCCACTTGCAAAACCTACTGTAAAGCACGAGGGTGGAAACATCATGCTTTGGAAAGAATGAATGGTGAAATTTTGGGCAAAATCCCCCTTTCATCAATGAGAGAATTGAGGAGAAAATGTTGCTGGTCTTTCCTGCATGACAATGATCTCAAACACATCAGCTGGAATGGCTGACAAAGGAATGGCTCAGTAAAAAAACATTTCAAGGTTCTAGAGTAGCCTACTCAGTTACAAGTTTATTTAGGAAGCTGACGGTCCGTGTTCTCAAGCCACAGCCCCAAAAACATCACAGCTCTTGAGAAGATTTGCATGGAAGAATGGACCAAAATAACTGCTACAGTGTGCCTGGTGAAGACTAAGAGGAAACCTCTGTCATTGCCAACTTGGGTCACATGAGTAAGCACTGAGGCAAACTTTTGTTGTTGACCAAATACTTTTTCTGCATCAAAAAAATATACAAGAAATTCTGTTTAATTCATACAGTGCAATGTCCTGAATTCTTTTCTTTACATTCTGTCTCTCAGTTGAAGTTTCACCATGATGAACATTAAAAACCTCTCATCTTTTTCATTGAGGCAACTTATAGAATTGGCGACTGTCAGATGTTTTTTTGTCTTCTTGTAAATCCAATTAGTTCATATTCTAATATTATTTTTAACATATTTTAATTAGAGCTGATATTTGCACCAAAATTATCACATCTACAAACTGAAAATGTTTCAGACCTGAGATGGTTTTCTTGTATATGCAATTTAAACTGTTAAAAGAGGAAAAACTAATCTATGCAGAAAATAGAAATAAAAATGACATCGCTTTCAGTACAAGACTATTTTTTGGATGGAGGCTACAAAACATTAAGTCTAGACAGCTTGGTGACTCCAGAAGTGTAAAACGAAAAACAATAAGACTATGGTGACCTCTGAAAAAGTGCGCTGTTTCCTCCCCTCATCCTGCCCCTGTCATTACATTGTCTTAACACACGAACAAACACACCCTGACTTGCTTTAACACTCCCTATGCTATTAACATAAAGACCCCTGGAAAAGACGGCAAACACATGTTTGAGTCAGAACGACACAGCTGCTAATGTCACTGCATTCAGTCAGAGACACGTAGAAGACACACTGTCATCACAGCACACACCAAGACCCCTTTTGTTTGGCTTGCTGAACAACACGACCATTCTCTTGGTGGATAACAAATGCAGCTCTGTGTTTACTGCACACACAAATGGTGGGCAAGGCCATTAGTATAAATACAGAAAGTAAAAACTCATAAAAAGACAACACAAGCAACTCACAATTTGTTGGAAACACAAACACGCACACATACCTGAATACTAAAGTAGCTAGCTGCACATATATGCATACAAAGTCATTCTTTTACATGATGATGAAAAAAATTAACTTAAAGAAACATTAACAAATACTGAAAATATGCAATACATACAACTATGCACACAGATACACACACACACAGACACATTGTTGTCAGCAAGTTCCAAAGCCTTTGTATTAATGTTCCTGAATAATAACTACACTTTTTTGCACATGTAAGTCACACTTTGTGTTGTTTTGTGTGCTTGTCAGAGAATGACACAAGGTTGACAAATGGTGTCTGTTTTTAAAATCTCTCCCCTCATCCATCTCATCTCCTGTTAGGCTGAGCAGCAAGTTGACATGTTTTCTTTCCTCTTTGTTTCTGCAGATCACACAGAGCTGAACAATCTCATAACAGTCTAGAGGAGAGTTGATGCTGCAGTTGACAATGTTGATTTTGCCAAAAAAATGTTCTTGCAACACAGGCGGTGCAAAAAAAATAAATGACAGGCGGAGGAGATTCTGATAAATATTTATGGATAATCTTCATCCCAGAAGTAAAGTAAAACTGTAAGGTTTTTCAGTGTTCAGTTCAAAAGGTTTTGTCTTTCCTTTGTTTCATTTGTTTAAATTTAATCAAAATGTTGCGAAATCATCAATGCATGTAATTGCAGGACATGCTAACGCTTGCTGAGTTGCTTTCAGAGAAGAGCGTTGTGTGTAGAAGCAGCTTCGTTGGCTCAGAGGCACTGAGCCGAATACTGTTGCTACAAGACCCAGAGGACATTTATTGACGCTGCACTGAGCTCATTATTTAAGGGTGATGGTCAAAAAATGTGTATAGTCTTTTTCTCGAGGTTTTAAGTCCCAAATGAGTTCTCGAGAGCTATTCCAGTAAGCAGCATTCTGCGTTTTATTTCTTTTTATCCCTTGTCCATCCATCCTGAACCTGTTGCATTCTTTTTCCTAATGGTTACCCATAATTCATTGACTCATTACACCAAGCATTAGTATGGGGTAATAGAATAATTCGTGTCTTACTGGCTCATCAATCTGAAGACTAAGTCAATGGCTGTGCATTAATCAGAGGGAAGTTGGTGAATGGCTGGATGATAAAAGTGCTCCTCTCTGTTGTCCATTCAGTGGATTCGGCCTCAGTTGGGTTTTTATTAGTTTGGTGGATAAAAATACTGTGGGAAAGTCTCTTAAAAACAACAAGCCTTCATGTAGGATTAGACTGAAGGAAACATTTTGTCCACCAAGGGGTTTATTTTCTCATTTGCACAAATCTACTGAGGGGCCAGTTTAATCAAATAAAATGACATTTTTTGGAGAAAAAAATTAGTATTTTGTCATTTAAATGTATTGATGTCATTTTATGGCAAATTATGGCTTTGTGCGTTTTTTCCAAATGTAAAACAATAATAAATGGTACAAAGAATTTAAGCCAACAATATCAAACTTGAACAATGTTTTTCAGAATGCGTAGGATAAGAAGCTGCAAAATTGATAGCATGAACCCTGTCTCTTGAGGCGTCCACCACAGTTTTTAGGGCTGTACTGCTTGTTCTGAGCACAAAATATCAAGGTTTTAGACTGCTCTGTGAGCCTGTGGAATAAGAAATGTTCATCCACATTATTTTTCTATGGGCATGCTGCAGGCAACAGGTCTAGCAAACAGTTGTACAACATGCAAGGTAAGTAAGTGGAGAAGTAGGTGAGACTCAGGTACATTGTACAGTTTTCTATTTTTTCCAGACTCTACCCAAATCTTGTGGACCGCACAGGTGATTACTTCTCATGTGATAAGTGAGAGCTCCTTGCTTGCAGTTTTACTGTTAAAATTAAGAAATTAGACAATCAGAGTGTAGTTAGTGTGGGAAATCTGCCTACGCATCGCCTGCACACCTCATGCCAGCAGCATTTGCATGTGATATGTAAGGGGCAGTACATGCACCTTACTAATGACTAGAGTGCTTATGACTCTGCTGTCTTCAAAGTATTGGTAATATGACTCAATGTAATATTTTTTTTCAAAAACTATAGATAAATGGTCAAACACATTCCTAACATGTATACATACTACATTCTTTTGTCTCTTTATAGTTAGGACATCTGCTGTTAACAGCTGACTGACAAGTTTCATAAAACAAGAAGCTCACTTTTTTGTTTGTCCGTAAATGTATGTTTGAATTACCTCAACACCATCATATTCCTGCTCAAGCAGCATGCTGTACTGTGGCAGTCCCAGCTGCCTCAACCAGCAGGAGATTGACTGGTGCTTCATGGTGACCAGTAGAACTCCAGAAGAATGTAGACACACTTTGCCACTTAGGCGCTGCCTTCTTTCAGATGGGCCCTAAAACAAAATGACAAAAGAGACCATTTATTAAATCTAGGTAAGCAGCACAAAAAGCAATCTATACAAACAGAGTTAATTTAAAGTACTGTCAGGACTGTCAAACCTTAATTCTAACAAAATGCCACTTTATGTTGTTGAGACGTAGCAACATACAAAATTGGATAATAACTTATATTTACTCCCTGCTCTCAAAAGATTGTGCAGAAAAATATGTTTAATAGTAAAACATATGAACCAGTTTAATTACAGTGGAGTGAAGGAGACTTGGCAATTAGTCAAATTTTCTTTTTCTCAGATATGGTGTAAATGTGATGATTCAGCATCATTCACTGCCTGCAGCACCTTAAGGTAACGTGGCTGCATCTAAGCAGGTTTCATTCAGCAGATCTGTACCAGAGACTCTAAACTTGGAAAGGTTGTTTGTTTCCCATGTCGATGGGGTTTCTTTCTGTGCCTGTCCCTTGACTGACGGTTTTTGGGTCTTCTGGTGAGATAGATTCAGATGTTTCCTTTTTTTTGTGAAGCTAGAATGGAGGATGGAATGGGGGTTTGTTTATTTATGCTTATTTTTGTCCTTTTCTCTTTTGGTTGTTTTTTCTTTCCGCTCGGGTACTTTTAGGGTCATTCTGTTCTTTCTGTCATCCCTCTGGGGGCTCCTAGAGGATCCTGTCTGGTGTGCTTGGAAATATTGGACATCTCCTTCAACAGTTTCTGAATGTAACAGTGGAATACCACATTGTGTGAGCTTCCTGTAATGTATTATCCAAATGTGTTGCATCATTCCTGATAAGTGTAGATTTCTGCAGTACAAGCCTGGTGCCACATTATTGTCACCAATAACTGGTAGTAATGTATTTAGGATAGGAAATAAATGCATGACATTTTCCATTTGTTTTCAGGCTAATAGGTTTACAGAAGGTTGCAGCCAAATAAAACTACTGTGAAAGAAAGTCATCTTTAGTGTGAAATTAACAACTTATTTACAAGAAATACATTTTTCCTCAATCTAAATGGCCACTTTTCAAGTTTCAATTTTCATACTGAAGCCCTAAAAACTCTTTAGTCCAAATGAGTCGGCTAGAACAGCTCTGATGTGGTGGGACATAGATGACTGGCACCAAAATGAAAACTTTTTTTTTTTTTCATTAAGTCTCATTCCTTCGAAACTTGATCAGACTGGGATGTGTGAAGGATGCAGTGCAACGGAGCACAAAGCAAAACACTCAACAATCCTGCATCATTTGCATTCAATAACAAAACACAGCAGATCCAACATTTCATTCATGTTCATGACCAAGGAAACATCTGCAAGGACAAGAGGGTAAACAGAGATTTCCTTACTGATAAAAAATCCAGTGAAGGTATGAATGTAAACTAAAAATTTTTTACCTCGAGAGGATTGCTGGCAAAATGATTTTTCTCCTCTTGGAGTTCGTAATTTTGTAAGTGAGTGACTTTGGTCTTAGTCTAGGAGGCATAAGGTGCGTCGTAAATAGAAGATTTAAACGTAAAGGCTGAGCTGTCATGTTTCCTGTGCTGGCATGTCATTTGAAAAAAAAAAAAAAGAGACAAGCTATGAAAGAGCTCATGCAGTGAGCCTCACACCACATGCAATCACCTTAAGTGATGTCCCTGGGATGTACAGAATGTCAGGTTGTCAGACCCACCACTCTAAAGAATCCATCTACTCTCATCCATCTTCCAGATCCATCAATCATCATTAGAATAATCTATGTGGGTTCTATCTTGAAGATTAGAAACAGGGAGGTGTCCATGCTGCAGATGAACTCCTGTCAGGGTCTATTTTCAGTTTGACGTCATGAAATGATCTTGGTGTCCAATTCACTTGATGCTTACAAACAGAATTTGCTGGTCTTTATATTTTTGGACTCCTAAAAAAATCATAAAAAAACATTAATTGATGCACATTTTTAAAAGTGTTATTTCACTATTCACACAATGAACACAATCTAGTGTCCATAGAGGAATCACTTGTTATTTTTCTAGTGTTCCAGCATCATGAGATTGAGACCATGCAACTCACTAAAAGGAAACAGAAAGTCACATTTTTAAACACTGTGGGAACTCACTTGTGAATGTTGTTCTCAATTAATCATGAGCCGTGACAGCCCAGTGAAGTTCTACCCTTAAGCAGGGGTAGTCAGGTGCCAGTAGTGATGGTTATGGTTAGGGCAGGAGTGTTTAGTCCCAGTCCTTAAGTGCTTGTGTCCAGCCCATTTTCTGGCATTTTCAATTCAAGTTTAAGACAAAAAGAAGTGGCCCAACAGCCATTTAGAACTAGATACTCTTAAAAGTAGAATAAAGGCTTAAAAGGAATGCAGGTGAAGGCATGGAGATGTTGTATCATCATATTACTTAAGGATTATTAAATGTTTGAATTATAAACTGATCGTCACTTACTATTATCCTGCTATTATATTAAATTATATGCATTTTTCCCTCTAACAATTTCTAAAATGTTTGCACACAACTGCCATGAACGCACACATACAGTAGCTGGTTTTCTTGGCTCTTTCACTGTGATATGTCAGATTTGCATTACGCTGCACATTAATATCCCTAATCTTCCACAGATGAAATAATCCATCAACTGCTAATGTCTTCCCAACCATTGCTATAAATCCTTCTGATTAAGTGCACTCATGAAGTTCAATATGAAACCACATTTACATAATATTTTAGCAGAACAGTACAACTATATAGTATAGAACTATAACTATAGAGAAGCTTTTATCGGTCAGTCTGAAAGCTTCAGTCCTGATTGAAGTTTGTTTTTAAACTAACAGCACTGAAGCATTTATGAACCTTTTGAATTTCTAAAGAAAAGCTATTTTAAGTCATTTACAATCAAAAAGTCTTCGACAAATGTGTACTCCTTAATTTTATTAAGTCCACATAGAAATACCTTTAAAAAAATCACATATAAAACGTCCAACCATTTAAATCTTGACACAAACTAGGCTTCTATAAAGTTAGTCTGTTCACAGTATGTGGCACCAAATTTACTTTCACTTAATAAAAAGCCAAATCAGACAGGAAAAGAACTTCTTCCAGATGATCAAAAATGTCTAATAAAGTCTCACAGAGTTAACAAGAGGAACGAATTAATAAGGTAGCAGCAGTCAAAGATGCCACTGACATCTTTTAGCCAGATGATAGTTACAAAGCAGCAAAGACTACTGAACAGCTCTGTATGTGTGCAGGAAGTTCCCCCCCTAACTATGAGTGGTTTATCCCATAAAGCTTAACGGGCTCCACGTGGCTGCCCGACAACCCTG
The DNA here is from genome assembly GCA_023969325.1 of Oryzias curvinotus. Taxonomy (NCBI): domain Eukaryota; kingdom Metazoa; phylum Chordata; class Actinopteri; order Beloniformes; family Adrianichthyidae; genus Oryzias; species Oryzias curvinotus. The sequence goes on from CM043709.1 coordinate 8,024,174, forward strand.
AAAGATAAAAGCAACAAACAGCTAAACACATGGGCTGTGTTAGAAGAATCTGCAAGGCAAAATCAAACCAATATGCATGAGTTGTGTGTCTAAAAAAGACACTAATTTTATTTTTATTTATTTATTTATTTATTTTTATAATTAAAGATTGGATAACTAAATAGGAATGGACAAAATAGGACAAAAATGCAAGTCGAAAAAAAATATATATATATTTTTATGTATGTTGTTGAGCGATTATTTTCTAAAGCTTTACTGGGTTTTTTTATTCAAAAATAAAAAAAAACGTATATTGTGCTGTGCAGATTGGAGCTGGAAACTTGAAAAATATCAGAAATGATGAACAAAAGATAAGCATTCCTTGGTGGAACTAGAGAAAAAACCCAATGAGCCAACACGTTGTCCCTAGATAGTTCTTTCTCCCCTCTTCTGCTCATCCTGTTGGTTTGACCTCAGCTTTTTCCCATGACCACATTGCTCCATCACATCTCTAGTTTTGTTTCAGAACATAAACAAACTCGCTCACTTTATGATATAAACAGATGTTCCCATCGCACAGACTGTATTTACCATTTACCTAAAGAATCATGGCAAAATGAAAAAGTGAAGCAGCCACTCAAGAGGGAAAAGATAATGTCCCTGTTACTCAGCTATTCCCTAATGCATGTATTGGCTGCCCTTTGTATTTCAAGGGTATCCATTTTGCCAATCACATTAGACTGACACACAATCCAGCCAACTGAATTAAGCTGCAGAAATAACATCAGCAAAATTCATCACGTTTTCCTGCTCCTCTTAGCAGGACGGTTTTTGGTTAGTACTTGAAGGTAGATTTTACTTCAGTTCCCTTTCTGTAAAGTCACGACAAAGAAATGCAAAAGTTTTTACAGAGTCAAGTATTGGTTGTTAAAATCCACTTTCAGTTTGTCTTTTGCACATGCAAAGATTGTTGGGAAAAGGCCATTAGAGAAAACCCGTCACAGATCTTTAAGCTACGTTCACACTCCCCTTAGCAAAGCAAATTCAAGCAGACACTTCTGATAAAAAGTCTATGTAAACATGTGTAAATGCACGTTTTGGGCATCTGAGTTCAAGACTCTTGTGTTGCTATGCAAACTTCTATGCACGTTTTCTGGCTCTGCATACTATACGTGTGGCCATTGAATTTACATTGCAAGTTAAAGCAGATCAAACTTTGACCAATCAGGGATTACGATTTTTTAGCAACGTTTGGAAGGCGTCTATTTCAATTAACAAAGTGCCGACAGTTTAAAAGTTGATCCTGGAGGAGACATTAATAATAGTAGTTTGTGCCCAGCCGGAATGTTATGTCGCCAAGTCTTTCATATACTGGAATAGAGCTATGAAAGAAAAACTCTCAAGCAAAATTTGTGAGATTTGCACTAAGCCTCTTCAACCTGTGGGTGGTGGACATGCACTAGTAAACAGTAGAAAAAGAAGAAGCCTCTCTCCCTGGTTGTTCAAACAAAATATGCTAAATATGCTAAAAGCGCATTAAAGAATGCGATATCAATTTATAGAAATTTAAAGAAAAGCGCATAGCATGCCCGGTGTGAACCTAGCATTATACAAACTTACAGAGAATCGTCCACATTTGACCATATTTTTTAATCTTGAATTTTACGAGAGCACATATTTTTCCAATAACTGACTGTATATGAGAACTGGACCTAGTTAGTGGTATTCCACCATTAGCAAATCATTTTACTTCTGGCTTCAACCAAATAAAGTCAGCGCAGTTGCCACTCTTTTGCAGTACGGATGCCGTCATGTTGTAGGCAGATGTCATCAATAAGCAGTAGTTGGTAATAAATCAGTCAATGAAATGTTTCGAACATCCGACGTGCGGCCAGCAGGCACCACATACTTTCATTGAAGCATCTGATTGGTCAGTTTATAAACTGAATAACTTAAAAGATGTTTTAAAAAGGCAGCAGAGCAAGAATGGTTATTCTGACAAAAATAACCTATTCTGACAAAAACAGCCATTATTTCTATTGAGAAATTAATAGCTGTTTATTTCTCAATAGAAGTCTATGGGATTTTGGCTTCTTGGAGCCAGTGGGTGCTTTCTATTTGGAATACGAGGGAAGGACACGTCAATCAGTCCAGTTCTCAGACACAGTCAATAATTCCAACACAGAAGTTCACCCAAAATTAAACATTTCCAGTTTCTTATAAAGGATTCATTAAAAATGAACAGGGTTGTAATTTTATGCCCACAGTGCTTGTATACTTTCTTTTTTGTGTGTTCTATAAGTAAATCCAAGACATTAGACACAAGTCTATTGGTGACGATGGCCAGCTATGAAGTACAAAATCTTTCAGCACACGAAACCTTGATGCTGAAGCTAAAGGATTGTAAGCAACATTTATGCCTTTCACTTTGCAAACACACGGAAGTTGTCTTGTAGCTATGGAGCAAACGATGTTAAATTCTGCATTAGCAGATGAAAACTATTTAATACATCTATAAATGTGCTTTTCTTTGTAATATTTTAAAGACCATTGCTGACTCAAGCATTGGTTCTGCAGCCATATGCAGGAATTTTCATATTGAGTTGCACAAAAAGGATGCTCAATAACAAGGATGATAAAACAGCTACAATTCAGCAAAGAGCCATTGGCACAACCAAACTTTCCTGATAACATTTTCTACAACAAGTTCTTGCTCGATCATCCGATTGAATTTGCCCGTCAATATTTATGCCGATTGGTCAGGAAACTAGTCGAACTTTATTTTAATTATATTTGGTTTTTGTACATTTTTTGTGATTTAGTCAATTTTAGGGTCAATCTGGGTTTGTGGGACACAGCAGTAAAAAAAAAAGGTTTAACTGCATTTTAAGAAAACAATAAAATCACACCTTTATCGTGTTAACTTGAGCACCAAACAATTTGTACATTTTTTTAGTTCAAACAAAATTGAACCGGCCTGCTGATACGCAGACAGGAAGATTACAGTTCATAAAGTGAACTGCTGCACTTCTGAGTGGTGAAAATAGACAGTGACAGGATGAATATAATTTTCTGTCTTTGGTTAGATTCTTGCCTTTAGAACATGTCTGGAACTGTTCACTGAATGTGAGTTACAGTGGCTACAGAGTGAGATGAAATTCAACAGCAAAGGGTCTCCTGTTTGAAGTTTGATGCGCTCGATCTAAAGCAACAAAACAAATTTCTCTGTTTTAATTGGTAAAAATATTACTTTTTTCTAGATCTATTCAGAAGTGCAGTGTTGATTAGGAGTGCCAGAGATGTGAGTTTCATCTCAAATGATACAAGTAACTTCACTTGTACTTGCTTTGTACCAGGATGCTTTTAATCTGTATCTTTTACCAGTTTTAGTTTCTGGTTCCGTTCTTATAAAACATCTAAGAAAGCTTTCTTGGTAAAAAAAATAAACAAATCACCTATAGTCCCATAAAAACTTAAGTTACCTTAGAACTGTTCTTATTAGACAGTGAATATTTTTTATTTCAAATCACACAAACACGCATGAATGTGACACAAAAATCTGAGGATATCTGGGCTGAAAATGTGCTGATGCAAACATCTAAGCTGAGCACCGCTTAGAAGAGATTTTTGTAAATGCTTCTATTTCCCACTAAAGAGAACTCACACAGTTTTGTACTTCTTAACTAAATTGAGAGCAGATTGGGACAGATCTGGGACACTTACCATGACTGTGTGACTACTTGAAGAGGCTTTTTCAATATGAGACTAATGATCAATGCCCATTGGGACACCACCTAGTTAAAAATGCTCCATTTATTTGTTTTTTTTTCTATGATTTAAAGTCCTACGCCAAGAAAAATCCTGTTCTTGATGCTTTTAACATGTTCTTGTGGCATTTTTGTCATGATGAAAGACACATATAGATAAAATTAAGCCTGAAATTGTATTTATGAGTATTTTTTTACTCAAATCATTGTGAATCAGGAGCAGACAGAAACATGCAGTTGGAAAAAGCTTGTAAATATGACGTAAAAACTACTGTAACTACTGCAAGCCACTTCATGGTGCATCCACTTGCAGACAAATAGATCCATTGGGGTTGTAAGGGGCTGTAAGCTAGCGAGGCAACATGTAAACAGAGAACAGATAGGGTGGGGGGCAGGTTTGCTCCATCCCTACAGTCCCCGCTACAAGCTAGCGGGAGAGGCTGTAAATAAAGGGATGATGGTAAATGAGGGCAGGCTTACTCCACGGCAAAAGTCTTGCCTACAACTCAGAAGTGAATTTCTGATGAAGTACTGCTGCTCTGCAGTAAATATGTCCTAAAAAGGTTTTTGATTTTGGCTAGAAACAGCATAACCACAATTAAAAGACCAACACTTACAGTAGATCAAAAAAATGTTTGGAGTGGGACTTTAAACTTAATCAACTCACTTTTAAAAGTTTTTTTATTCTTTTTAAACTTCAGATCTTTTTTTCTTGAATATATGTTTCTTCTCTCTTAACCAAAACCTCCTCTCATCTACTGTCTTCCTAACTCCGCCCCTCATCTCACCTGTTTGCTTTCCCTGTTAAGTTATGCATTAATGAGCACACTGGCTTTCTGCTTGAGGTACGTGTTTCATCCTTCATCCCAACTTTTTAACTAGAACTTTCAAAGTTATCATGAAGAATTTCAGAAGCCTAAGAGTTAGAAAGATGGTGCTTATGTACATGTGTAGTCAGAGCGTTAATAAAACAAATGATGTTTTTGTCCTTCACGCACACTGGTGCATGTCAAGCATAGCTGGGCATGCAGTTGGCTGGAAAGCAGCAAACATGGTATTTTTGTGAAATTCAAGATGACTTTCATTGCACTTCTTTCATTGTGCTTGAGCAGAGAGGCTGTCCTTACACAGTACCACAACATCAGCACTTTTCAATGATTTAAAGGTCCAACCTTTCTTCTCTGATGTTTCTCATTTTCCAAAATTTATGTTAGTTTAGGCAAGCATTGTAAATCAAGAGGGAGCAATGAGTTTGGCAAGGTCGTTTAACTCCATAAACTTATACATTTTTAAGTCAAAACTAAACTTTTTTCTGTATGAAAGAACATACTTTGACACCAATTCCTGGTAATAAATAGTTTAAATTCAGGTTAATCAAAGCATAGTTTTTCTGTCTAACAAACTCTTCTTTTTCATGGTTTGTTGCATATTTTACATACTCTTGCTTGCAGCCAAGAAGCATTTTACAATAAGTAAGATTTTCCTTTCATTTATTAACAATTTAGAGATTCACTTCTAGGTTTAGCAGGGAGCTAAAATCTCAAATCCTTCTCTATTTACTCCTTCAAAAATCTAAACAACAAATGCAGTTTTTAAAAGAATCATGCTTTTCATGTTGCAGAAATTTCAACTAACATATTTAAAGAAGAGGCCAGGTTCTGACTTGTGCTTGTTTAAAAAAAAGAAGCTCATCCGATAGCAGCTCAGGCAGAGCTGGAATGATGTCTAAATTGCATGATACAGATTTGAAGCAGAGCCAGAGTTGGCAGGTTTCTGCATAGTGTGCTGCAGATCTGCTAACAACATTGCTTGTGCACTTGTTTGATTATGAAAAGGTTGCAGTTCACACTTTTTTTCTAATCTTGCAATACTTTAACATACCGGTAATGTGCTTGTTTTTCCTTAGTAGACCTATAATTAAGTGTTTTGCAGTTCACAATTCTTTGAATGATCTTAAAGTGACTAAATAGTCATGAATGCATACATCAAAAATACTCTATTGACTTTATAGCTATCATTTTCAATTAAAAATTCCCATCAATCTGAGAAATAAAATTCTTACCTTGGTACACGATCTGCAGGAATGTGCAGCAGTCTGCTGAGCCTGAGCACTGATTAGCTCACTGTAGGATCTCCTCTCCACTTGAAGCAGAAAACTATGTTCAGTCGGTGGATGGCAGTCAAAACCACAGCAGAAACCCTCCTGACAGCATCAGCTCTGTGCTCTGCAAAGCCCCCTCTGGAGTGCTCAGGTTGCTATACCTTATGATGCAGTGACAGAATAAGAGGAGGGGTTAATGCAGATCAAGGTGGTGTTAATTAACTGGAAAGCCCCCCAGGAGTGTTATCCTCTGGGAATGGAAATGACGTGCTTTACCTGAATTCCTGTTTTCTGAACGAAATTAAAAGCATCTCTCCTTATTTTTTGTGGCTTTGCAGCAGAGAGGGCATGGAAAGTAGTTCAGAGTAACCAGAATGTAGGATATTAAGCAGAATGTTTACATGTATCCTTTCCTGTAGGCTGTTAGTCATTTTTACCATAAAGTAAAAGTTAATTTTTTTTTATTTGCTGTACATCTGGTTTATTATCACGATTTGATTTGCAAAAAAAAATTGTGTCAGTACACTGTCCCATGTATTATGGGACAATGCGTTTTTTCCCGTTACTGGCTGAACCTTAATTGGAAGAACAAACAAATGTGTGTCTTGTTATATTTTTTTAAATCACACAGGCATTTGATAATTTTGTTTACATTTTTGGTTAATCAAAATAATAATTAATAAGTATTTGGTTTTCTTAGGGGTTTACTACATTAAATTCCGCCAATGGATTATTGAAACCATTTCCATCTGAGCCTATAGGTCCAATTGTTTTAAAATGCTTTTGTTAATATATAAAACTGCACTATTAGTTCACCTCAAGACAAATTTCTAAAATAATAATAAATAAAAAAAACACTACATATATTCTGCATACAAAGCACACTAATAAAATCGTTGTGTAGTGTTGTTTGCCTTTGTTGCCCTCTTGCGGCGGAAATATGTCTGAAGTGCACGTAATTGTAAAGTACCGACACAGAACTTCTTTCTGCATTGTGCGCATGTGTGAACGGACCTAAAGTTGTCTCGCTAAACTACATGCCGGAGACCATCTACTAAAAGTGGATATAATATTATTATGGAGCTAAATCTGCTAAATCAGAGCAAACATTGTTTAAAAATACAAAGTTTAAACAGAAATTTAAGGGTTCGATGTTGAAAACGGATTTAATCAACAATATATTTTCTTTTAATTTTAACAGCACGTTTTTTTTTTAATTGTTTATCGTTTTAAAAAGCCACTTTTTTATCTCATACATTACGTTGACTTTGTAACATTCAACATAATTTAGTAGATTTTTTTTCTTAATAAAGTTTAATTTAACAAATCAAATTAATTGATCCATAATAATGTGACTAGCATATTCTTAAAAACAAAACTTTTGCATTTTGATCAAACCTGGGAAATATCTGGATATTTTACTGATTGATAACGGGGCTTTGAACAGTTGTGTTTGTGTTTATTTTTGGCATCCTTTTTAAAATAAGTGCTATAAATTTCATTACAAAAAAGGTTTGAGGAAAAATGTTCAATTTTCTGCATTAGTGATATAAAACATTACAAACATTGTCTATTTGTAATCTTTCATCTGTATATGCCTGATTCTTTTTTATTTAAGTCAACATTTTATAAAACAAAGTCAAATCCCCTTATATTACAATATCACCTTTTCTTCATTAATTCGGATTGGTTATTTTAAAACTTCGGCAAAAGTGTAATATTTTCACAGGTACGTTTTTTACGTTTTAGAAAATAACTATATACGTAAAATAAGTAGCTTTTTTATCTTGTTTGTGTCAGTTTCATTACGTAACAAACATACATATACATTTTATTTTTTTGTTGTATTACCTCGGTAAAACTCTTTAAAAGTGATTACCACCAACAGCCAATAGAAACGTCGAACGCAAATGAGCAGATCCAAGAACCAATCGGAATCGAGAAAAGGCGGGTGCATAGTTGTTGTGGTTGAAGGTTCACTTCCTCTTTTTTCATCGTGAAATCAATAAGTTGCAGCGGAATTGCAGAAACATGAAGACAAATGGACGCTGGAAGGCTGAGAAATAGATGAAGGTATTTTTAAAAATACATTTTTTCGTCTTATGTTGTCATAGAAGCGGCGTTAAAGTAGAGAGAATGAAGCTCGAGCCTTCGGAGCTGCTTCACGAGACTGCGGCATGTGACGTCGATTAGTGGGGAGAACACGGGACAAACAGCCGCTGCCCCGTTCCTGCTGCTCTGACCGTAGCCGCTGACTACTGCAGATGAAATGTTTTACTTATGTGTTACCACCGACTTTCTACTTTCACCCACTGATATTTGCGGCGTTTCACAATGATGAAGTTCCTGTTTTAGCTTTTGTTTTATAGAGGGTGGTCGTGATGGTATTATTTTAAAATTGTCTTCACTTTGTGTATCCACATTTCTGTAGGAAGCGCTCAGTCTCAGAGATGGAAAGTAACTAGTGACATTTACTTAAAATAAAATAAAATAAAATATAATAAAATAAAGAACCCCTAAAAGTACCCCTACTGCACATTTCGTTTGACTTTAATTGAGCAGAGTTAAAACTCAATTAAAAAATGAAAGACATACTCTCACTTAGTCATAATGATTCTTTTCTTTATTTAACATTAAAATATTTTTTTCTTCACATGTAAGTAATAGCTGCATCCTGTCTGTCTGTCTGTCTGTCTGTCTGTCTGTCTGTCTGTCTGTCTGTCTGTCTGTCTGTCTGTCTGTCGTGTCTGTCTGTCTTCTGTCTGTCTGTCTGTCTGTCTGTCTGTCTGTCTGTCTGTCTGTCTGTCTGTCTGTCTGTCTGTCTGTCTGTCTGTCTGTCTGTCTGTCTGTCTGTCTGTCTGTCTGTCTGTCTGTCTGTCTGTCTGTCTGTCCTGTCTGTCCTGTCTGTCTGTCTGTCTGTCTGTCTGTCTGTCTGTCTGTCTGTAGGGGGTATGGCGATTAATTGATTGAATCAATGATCCCAACAGATCAATGTGTCTGAGGCAAGTTCTTGATTGAATCTCCCTATACCATGATGTCGTTTCAAAATAAAATAAATAAATTAAAATTCATCGAGGAATGATACGATAGGTTTATTTTGGAATAACGGAAAAACAACCAAGTCGGATTGCACGATTTGATGAAAACTCAAAAAGAAAAACAATATTAGTGATCAATATCGCGATGACGATATAACTTACGGTACATTAACAAATAGCAAAGCAACCAAAAACACAAGTTCCATTTCACTGTTACAGTTTTAAGTTTACACTCCAAATGACCCCCGTCTACACCGGAGGCGATCATGTAACATAAAAGATCTCCATCTGATTGGTCAAATGCATAAAGGGATTTATTTAATTCATTAAATACTTCAAGTTGCCAAAAGATTGTCTTGGCGCATTTGAGGAAACCATTTATTGCAATTTTTGTCGTCTTTTGCGATATGCATATCACACAGATTTAGACCACGATGACAATAAATTTGCAAGTTATTGTGCAGGCCTACAACCAAGCCATCATTCCAGTCCAACGTGTGGAAAGACTTTAAATTTAGCAAAGTCCTGTGTGGTAGAATGTTCTAATAATGTTCTGTTTGGATTATTTTGATGTGGAAAAGCAACATCGGGCTGAACTATATGAAAATAAAATGTGAACAAATTTGCCATCAATTTGTGTTTACATGTGTGTTTGTAAACATATTTAATTTACACTTCACTATCTTGCAAAAAATACAAGGATTTGTTCAAATTAAACCAATATGAATCGTAACAGCAACCACAAATTATGATATGAATCCAATCATTGTTCAGAGTAAATGTTACAGATATACACTGACCAAAAATATAAACGCAACACTTTTGTTATTGCTCCCATTTTTTATGGTATGAACTCAAAGATGTGAAACATTCTCCACATACACAAAATAACCAGTTCTCTGAAATATTGTTCACAAATCTGTCTAAATCTGTGATAGTGAGCACTTCTCCTTTGCCAAGACAATCCATCCCCAGATACTGACTGGTTGTCTGAGTCCCCTGACCCCCTCAATAAAACAAAACTGAAGATTTCAGAGTGGCCTTTTCTTGTGGCCAGTCTAAGGCACACCTGTGCAATAATCATGCTGTCTAATCAGCATCTTGATATGGCACGTCAAAAGTGTTTGTGTTTATATTTTGGTCAGTGTAGTTCAGTTTTGTCTATCTAATCAAAATAAACTACAAATCATGACATTTGCACAAACATTTTATAATCTAAGTCATAAAATAAGGCTATGATGTTGCAACACGTGACTTTCAAATCTTTATATATTTTTTACCATATTGTCACACATACTCAATATATTTGAAATAATAAATGTTAGCAAAATTCTGAATGTCTTATTTAGTCTGCATAGTATTTAACACATTGCTTTTTCAAAATTGGCATCAAACTATTAACTATTTCTTATTCAGTTATTTTCATATTTTCTTTTAATAACATGCAATTTAGAATTATCGCATTTAATGTAAAACCTTTTTAGTATTTGTGTAATATCTTAACTTTAAAATACGAATCAGTTATTTTAAACTATTACTCAGTCTGTTTTGTCTCAGTTATTTTGTTTCTCTTAGTTGAATAACCTTCTTAATAACTCTATTTACTTCTATTTAAGCATATTATTATGAAGGAAAGCTTCTCCATTACTGTTGTTCTGGTTGGAGGTTACATTTCCTTCAAACTAGTGAGGCTCGTGGTATTTTTTTCTTTTTTTCTAGCTGTCAAAGACAGACGTAGAGAGGAAATCTTCAACAGAGTGAATGAAACTGTCACAAGAAGATTTTCCATGCACAACTGGTTCGCGGAGCAAACATGGTGCACGTCTACAACTGTCATCCGTTCAAGTCCCAGCAGATCGTCCAGGCAAGTACACAACCAATACACCCTGACGACCTACACTGTGCATGTCTGTCTGACAAACCTGAAGATGGGACTAGCTTTTGTAGCTATGATTCGCAGCAGCAGTTTGAACTGTTTGAGTTCTGTGTGGCAAAGGTGGAGCAGGAACCCGGACTGGTCTGCTGTGGAGGCGGAGCCTTGTTCGTCGTGGCTACTGGAGGATGCAAGGTCACCTCAGTCTTTTTATAGAAATTCTTTCTTCATTACAATGTATGTTTGTTTGTTTTTTTTTTGCATCTTTTACGTTCATTTACTGTTTGGGAAAACAATTGGACTGCTTGTTAAAAGTTTACATTAAAGGATTTTCTAACTTTACTTTGTTGAACTGAACATAGGTGGAGGTGTACAATCTGGAGAAGGAGGGCTGCCCCCTGATCTGTCGCTTCGCCACCATGGGCACAGTAAAGAGCATTCAGCACAGTAAAATAGGTTCAGATATTTTGTCTTTTTACTTTGCAACCATAAGCATAAATGCTATAAATTTTTTTGTCTTCCAGTGGATGAAAATAATATTTTCTGTCTTACTTTACCTTAGGAGACTACCTGGTTACTATAGAGGAAAAGAACAACGCCACTTACCTGAGAGCTTACACCAACTGGCGCTACCAGGTTCAAACACCCATTACCAAAAATATTTTAGGTCATGTAATGAAAGTCCACCAGTTTTTTTTTTTTTATTGAAGCAATGATAAAAAAGGTCTCCTGATTTTCTTCCGGTTTTAATTTTTACCCTCTCTGTTTAATGGTTCTGCAAGCCTTCAAACTCAGTCAGAGAGAGAACACAAATGCGGAGAGAAAACATTTAGGTCTTAAACCTTAATTTAAAAAACATTCAGCCCACAGGAAAATCCACCCTTAGAGGCACTTAAAATACGTGCGGGCAATGCTGCAATGTGCCATCTTCTCTTCTCTCGCACCTGAGCTTGTGCACGCTGGGCGAGACAGATGAGGGAGCTCCTGCAATGCACATGGGCTCCTGGGCAGATGTGAAATCACAACGGCTCATTATTTCAAACAGAGTGTCTTTGCGACGGTTTGATTGACAGCGATTTAAAAGGAGAAATACTGAGAAATGCAAAAATGAAATAATTTGTGTTACATTTGTTCTCATTTATCAGAAAAATACCACACACACATGTCAAAAACTTAAAAAAACATTATTTTTATTAGAGGGGGACTTTAAAGATCTATGTTTTTAATTTGGAAGACATTTATCTTTTTGCTAGATTGAAATCTAGAGAATTGATTTGAGTATTAAATTAAAATTCTGCTAAATTTATAATTTTGCAGAGAAATTCCAGAATCCAATACAATGCATTTTACACAAGTTTTTTTTTAAGCTTTAAATGTATCATAGAAGTCTATGGCAAATAAATTACTGTTCTACTCGCCTCATAGGGGTCCATTGTGATGTGAACTTGTAATGTCTAATTTTTGCGTCTAAATTACAAGAAAATGATCATTGCTAAATGATTAAACCTGCGTTGACTGAGTCAGTTCTATATTTTAAGATTGTGCATTTCCAAGTTGAACTCACTGGAATAAAAAAAAAAAATCTGTTGTATGGATTGGTTCAAATAAAATGTGCGAAACAAACAGTCAAATAAATTTTAAATTGTAAATATGAAAATCTTTTATAAAAATAAAAGAGAATTGTTAAAGATGCAATGTACATCAAAGTCTGTTGAAGGAATCCTCCCGGTGGTGCATTTATAAGAAAAAGGAGTTTATTTAGCAATATTTTGATTTAAGTTTTTACTGAAGCAATAAATACAGAAAAAAATCAGCGACTAAGATATTTTCTGTCCCCTATGGTTAGAAATGTTTGTACGTTGCTCAAAAAGGACAAAACCTTTCCATGAATCACAATCAGAACTTTATTTTCTGTTATTGATGTACATTTTTTTGCTTTTCAGGCGGAGGAGAAGGCTCGGGTTGGGGTGCGCTTGTTGGGCCACCTGCTGGGTGGAGCGTCGGTGTGGGGTGGAGTGCAGATGGAGATCATTGAGATCCCTATGTCAGAGCGTCCCATTGCTGTTTCGTGTTGCCCCGTCACCGGGGATCTTTTAGTCGGCTGTGAGAAGACTGTGGTTCTCTTTACGCTGAGCAGACAGAACCAGCAGAACTTGGTAAGATCCAACTACAAATGCATGCCAAAGATAGAACATACATATTTTCTTCTTTTGTAATCTTTTACTGAGAATGGTATGCTAAGTTTTTTTTTTCCTGCTGTTTTAAAAAATTAGCAGAATCAGAGTCAGCAGAACATTCTAAACCCGTTGCCAAACTCCCAACAGAGCTGCAATCAGAGCCAAGGTAACTTAACATAAGAAATGTGTGATTGCGTTAACAAATGTAAAGTCTTCACTGCAGTAGAAGCAACACACAAAGTGGGGAATAAAACATAAAGGGAGGCGAAAACGGGATTTATCATTATTGTAGTAAAATACTCCTTATACTGAGGGTAATGTTAGAGTTTTGACAGATTATCAGAAGTTGAAAACATTTTCTTTTTCATTTTCTTGCAGGACAAACCTCAGTATCAAATCAGAATCTTTCCATTTTGGACTTTGAGCGTTCAGTCATCCTGCATCTTCCAAAAATGTCTCTTAAACAGGTGTCTGCCTTTTTTTGCTCTGAATTTTTTGCAACATGCCCATATTCTAATTTTTAGTTAGTAGCTGAGTTATTTATATATATATATATATATATATATATATGTGTATATATATATATGTATATGTATATATATATATATATATATATATGTATATGTATATATGTATATGTATATATATATATTCAATATATTATCTGCCATTACTGAATACATACAGATGTTTATTAGTTTTTAACCCCCCCGTCTTCTTCCTAGGTGGCGTTGTGTGGAGGATATGTCGCAGTGAACGCTGAGCTGGAGGTTTTGGTGCTAAAACTGGAGGCAGCGTCGGACCCTGCAGCTGCAGAAGAGCCTCTGGAAACCAGTAAAAGTGGTAAAAAAAAAACAAACAATAAAAACACATAATTACATTTACCGTAGTGTTTAATGTTTGGGAACATTGGGGTATATAGATGATTCCTAAGTGTTGATTTCCCATCAACACTCACCACCGATTGACCAGAACAAATTTCACAAACTCAAGGGCTTGACAGTTGATAGGACTTTGTTACATTTTAAACACTGAGCAACTCTGAAGCTTCAAGAAGTGGAAATACTGATTGTCTACTGGTTGTCATCACAGTTGAGAAATAACATCCATCCAACATGGGAACCCACTGAATCTCTTTTGGGGTCACGGGATTGCTGGAGTTAACCCAAGAGGGTACACGACAACATGCTTTTTACAGTTTGCATGTTTTGAGCAAGGGCTGGGAACACCCTGGACAGGTCGCACGGGCCACATACTCGCATGCACACCCCGGGGGCATTATAGAGATACCAGTGAGTCATGATTTTGGAGTGTGTGGGAAGAGAACGGACTGTCCGGGGAAAACCCACACATGCACACGGAGAACTTGCACACAGAGTTCAAACCAGGGCCTTCTTGCTGAGAGGTGAGAGGGCTAATCAGGTGCAGACCCAAATAACATTGACTTTCATTTTACTAGATAGTTTTCTTCTGAATTAGCTGTTTTGGCTTTTTTTTTAGGCAATTCAATTACCATACTAGTTAATGGGCTGAAGCATTTATGTTGCTTTTTAACATTTGATTTGATTTGAAATGGTTATTTCAAGCAATCAAATGAAAATACACAAAACAATACAATAATCAGCTATACATTCATACAACGACGAATCAAACTTAGGATATTAGACATATTAATAAATATTGCTTGAAAGGGAGTGGAAGGAAGCAAACTTATATAATCCCACCCCGTTCTGCCGTAACCATTTTATTACATGATTTATCATTATCTGGTTCCTAACTTTTACCAGACAGACATGTTTATTCAACTGTTTTGAAATAAGGAATCTGTGTTTTAATGGTGTTAAAATGAGTAAAAACACTAAACACAGATGTAATTTGAGTGGAGACTGAAAAAAATCAATGGATACACTTAAATGAACACGTTTCAGGCAATAAGCAATATAATGACTGGATAGGCTGTAAGTAATGGTGGAACTTGTTTTGAAGATGCCTCCTTGCAGTCTCCAATGGTTGTGTATTAGCCATTGAAAAAGAAATGTGAGCAAACTCAGAGCTTGCTGCAGAAATGTCATTCCTCGTTTCCATTGGTAATTCCTCAATTCCCCAAGAGGACCTGGCTGCAGACATCCAGAAGTGGAAGTCTTCGACCACAACCCTAAAAATTAAGGTTTTTCCTCTTTTAAGTTTCAATGAAAGTTTTTTTTCTACAATTCTCAACACTTTTGGGTTTGGATTCGGATTAGAGTTTGGGTAAATTTCACAATTTCTGCTTCCGTCTGATGAGGTCAGACGCCATCTTGTCAGGTCCTTCTCCAATTTCCAGATAAAAAACTGAGGATGTTGTTATGTACCCCTCTACTTTAAACTTTTGTGGCCTTTGTTTTTTTTAAATTTTCCCCAAATTTGGTCACAATTGTAACTTTTGACCTATTTCTTTGACTTAAGACTCAATTATGTGTATTTGCTTTTAAGCAGCAGAACCTCCACAAGATCAGGATGACTTCCTGCTCATTCCAAGACACCAGGAGCTGCTCGAAAGCAAAGCGAAAGACTGCGACATCCTTGTTACCATGGAAAAAACTGGACTGGAGGACCAAGCGCAGTATCAGTTCTCCTACATCCTTTTCCGGTCTGTGTGCGTTTTGTCATTTGGACGTTCTATTGTTTGCGTCTTTGCACAGTTGTGTGTAAATTGTGTCTCTGCAGGCGCTTTTCTCCCGAGTTCTTCCAAGGCTGCAGAGTCGAGGAGATGCAGATCCACTCGCTGCAGCTTTACCCGCTGTTCACAAGTGAGTACTACACGTGAGACGCGGACAAAGGCCTTGAACGTTAGACACCTAAAATAACAGTCCTTGTCATTACATCTGTATTTTCTGACCAGGTAATTCCCTAGAGGACCCAACGTGTGTGTTCTGCTTCTTCTCTCTTCCCACTGCCGGCTACCTGTACAGCCTAAAGGGTGGAGTGGAGCTGCTGTCAGCCTACCAGTATCCAGAAAAGGTCCTTCAGGCAGTGATGTCTGATCACCTGTTGCATGTCATTACTAAGTATGTCTAAGGCTACACAGACACTTTTTTCCCCAAAAAAATCCTCTAAAATGTCAACTTTTAAATTCTCATCTACCTTTTCTCATCTTTCATATTCCCTTCAAGGATTTATTTTAGATGACAATAGGGCTGCACAATATGAGGAAAACTTGCGATATTAGTGATCAGTATTGCGATGACGATATAACTTGCAATAAATGAACAAATAGCAAAAACAACAAAAACATTTCAATTTCACCGCAAAAGTTTAATTTAAATAAAAGTCAAAATACCTTAAATAATTCTCCAAATGAACCTCGTCTAATTAGGAGGGCAACATTTAACATAAGAGCTCCGTCTGATTGGTCAAAAGCATAAAGGGATTTATTCAATTCATTAAATAGTTCAAGTTCCCATAAGATTGTTTTAGCACATTTAAGGTTTACCATTTATTGCGATTTTCACAGACTTTTGTGATATGGATATTGCACAGCTTGAAATCGGGATAGCGATAAATTTACGATTTAATTGTGCAGGCCTAGCTGACAACAATTTGTTAAGATATTTGGTATGATGGTTTTTATTCCTTGTGTGTCTGGCAGAAATGCCCTGCAGTGTTTTACGGTGCGATGCTCAGCTGTGGCCGCCAGAATGGAAGACCCTTACATTGACACCACCATGAAGGTATAAAGACTTTTCCTAGTGACTCCTTGTCAATTTTGGTACAAGTATTATAAATTCTGGTCATTTTAACAAATACTATTTATGGACTGTTTACAATATGCAGTTATGAGTCATTTCTGTGTGTTTCAAAGGCTTGTCCACCCAGCACCTTGGAGGTGTGTGCACTCAGAATCCAGTTATTCATCGGTCTGCGGTCGGTTTGCGTCTATAACCAACATGTCATCCTGCTCTCTGCTGCGGACACTGAAACACAACAGGAGCCCGAGCGCAGGGGCCTGTAAGTTTCACACATTCAGCACAACATACTTCTTTTGTTTTTATTTGTGTAATTTTGAAGGCTTCATGAGGATATTGTTGCTTGTGAGATGACATGTAAATGGCTAATGGCATGTGTACATCTTTTTTGTCGTTACTTTATCATTGTGTTGTTATTTTAGCAAGTTGAAAGAGAACAGCGTGCTGACAGGTATTTTCTTGGCGGTGGGAATTGATCCCGCAACCACGCCAGCTTTGGAGAACCTTCTGTCACGTCCTTTTTTGTAAGAAAAACTCCCCATCCCAGAATTCCCTGCTGTCAATTTTTGGTCAAGTTGCAGCGACAAAACTCATCTGCAGACATTTTATAGGAAATATCTTTTTTTATGAACGTTTTCAACATTTTTAGCAAAAAAGTTTCTTTTCTAGACTGAAAACAAAACCACTTAGATCCAGTATATTTTTAGATGGATATTTTCATGTTTTTTCTTTTCTGTTCCGGTTTTTTTGTTATGCAATATAAAGTTTACACATTTTGTGCACAATTTTTGACTTGTGGTTTAGGCAAAGCAGGACTCTGTGCAAGCAGGTCCAAGCAGAGGCTTCTTTCACAAGAGCTTTTGAGCTGGAGGAAAAAAAGAATTCTTAAAAATTGTACAGTGTAAAAAAGTATATCAGCAGAAGTCAGCACTTACAATTACACAGTGAAAATGAAATATTGCTAAGAAACATTGCTATTTAGTTTGGTCTTTGTATCCACGATACAGCTTTGCATTTAGTTGATCATTTGATGTTGCAGGTTGACCCAAAAGAGACTAAACTCTCCCAAATCATATACCCATAAACCTGCTAACGGTCCTCGGTGTGCCCCTTTTAATGTACTAATCTTTTGTTCTTTAAAAGAGTTTAGGCTTTTGCTCGTGCCCTTAAGCAAGTTTTTGTCCATCCATCCCCTTTCAAACTCGCTTCATTCTTGTTGGCGGTTACAGGGTTGCTGGAGCCTATCCCAGGCCCTGTCTGGCGAAGGCGGCGCAAACCCTGGGTGGTTATTTTCCGTCCACTGCAGGCCAAGGGTTAGAGTTAAGGCCGCACAGAGACAAGCAACATTATAATTATAAACAATTTCCCTCATTTCTGTATGCATTTATTCAAACTTTTGTCTTCTTGGAAGCTGCAAAACGATAACAAACAAAAAAAACAGTGCTACTTCAGGTACACCTAAAAAAAAAAACACAATGGAGTAACTTACAGTTAGGAGATGCTGCTACCTTATCCACATTTTTTTTTTTCATAAATTGGCTTTGCAAGTTTTTTTTGTTATAACTGTTTACTTGCCATGCTTCCTGTCTTTTTGGATGGTAATATCTCCCCCTATAACATTGTGAGGCCTGACTGTGTGTGTGCATCATTAACTGTGCCTTCTATAGGCAAGCTTTTGCAGCTGCGAGCGTGTATCTGCAAAAGCTGTGTAAAATGTAAATTAGCACTACATTTTTGACAAAAAGACCTTAGTTTGAACAGCTAAAGCTCTCAGGTACAAATCCTGCATTTTCTTTAGAAATATGCTCATGAATTTGATTTTGTAGACGAATGTTTAAAATGTTGGGAAGGATTCACCAGAAAACCAGTGAAGTCGTCATTGCTTGAGAGAAAAAGACCAAAAATGAGCTATTTAGAGGAGACATTGATAATACGAGCATAAAAGATGCAACACATTACTCACAAATCAATACATAAATCCAATAATAGGCATTACATCATCCAGGCTGATGGAGGCATCTTGCTTTTAGTAAGCAGATCTGTTAAAGATGTGCCAGCTGAATTCCTGCTTATGACTCTCTTGTAAATCACACCTACTGAAATTGTTATTTTTCATTATTTAAGAAGCAGATTTTGTTGTCATCCAAACATCTTTTAGGAGATGTTCTAATTTAACAAAACTGTCAAACCTGTATAGATAATTGGAAAAAAGTAGGAAGCTAAACCAGGCAGACCTGCTTTAAACTGATGTCCCCAAGAAAAAACAAAATGTTTAAGTCATGTTAATTGCCTTCTATTTTTATTTACATTTTACACTTTTTATGACAATAAAACCCATTGTCATAAAAATGAATAAAAAAAAAACTTTAAAAAGACATAAACAGCAGGTTTTCCGTGTTAAGTTGTTGCTTACTTTAAAATATTTGACCTCAGAAGCAGGAAGTGGACAATCTCCTCGCCGAAGGAAACCAGCACAGCCGGACATGGGTGGAACCTTTACGTGGTCGACACCGTCCATCCCTTCACACTCTACCAGGAGATGGTAACGCTGACATACATATCAGAAAAATCCATTTTCTTAGATGAATTTAGAGCAGTGTTTCCCAACCCTGGTCCTCGGGGAACACTGTCCTGCATGTTTTCCATGTTGCCCTGCTTATGCACACCTGATTCAGCTCATCATCAGCCTCTGTAGAAGTGACAGTCATCAAAGACAGGTGTGTTTGAGCAGGGTTGGATTGAATAAATGCAGTGGACCAGGGTTGGGAAACACTGCTTTAGAGCATTTTTTACACCCATGAGTATACTTATTCACTAAAATCCATTCAGCTTACTGACCACTTAAAATAACGGTAATAATCAAAAAAGCAGAGTTTCATATATATTATACCAATGTACAATCTTTCCTTGTGTTTCTTTGAACCAGGTTGAATACAGCTGTCGCTACGTGCAGACCACCCCACAATCCCACAGTCTTCGTCACCTCCTCAGTGAAGCTCACCTCCTCCTGCGAGCCTGTTTGCTGCAAACACCAGAGCAGAAGCAGAGTGGCGAGGGCGACCCTGCAGTGTCCTCGAAAACACGTTCCAATGGCGCGGTTGATAAAAACTCAGCCGTACAGGCAAACAGACAAGAACTAGAGGAGGCACTCAGGCAGAACTGCGCTCAGCTGGGAGACTGTTTCAGCAGGTAACAGTCCAACACAGAAGATCAAAATCCGGCTATATCTGGAATTCAAACATATTCTTAGTTAGCTTTAAAAAATCTTAGTAGTTTTCCCTAATATAAAGGACACACTAAAAGTAAGTCAAAGCCAAATCAACATTGCTGGTTGATCCACACATGACCAAATGAGGCTAAATACACAAAACATGTCAGGGTCACTGGGCTTCTATTAACCTGGCATTGCTTTCCTGTCTACATCAAACTTCTCAATTAACCCTTTAACAGCAGAGCTGTCGCCAGTGACACCTAAAACCACACGCTGCTCTTTGACATGGTGTAACTCTGACCATTTGTACGATCGGCGTGAATCAGCTGATTCTGACGCAGAGAAGTGCGACTTTTTGTATCGTTTTTGCACCGATATGCAAAGCATTACTAACAGAGAGTGTTGCATAAATAGTGCAAAGCCGATTTTCTCTGCGACAGAATCAGATGATTTATATTGACTGTGTGAGAATTCTACTGCTTTGCAGGGTTGCATATCAGCACAAAGCTGCTTTTCACTGCTTCAAAATTAGCTGGAAATGCATTGATTGTGTAAACCCTGGACATAAAGTGCCCATGTTAAAAGGTTAAAGAGGTTTCTGCTCCAAGTCACTGAGCTTTGTTGCAGAGCATACTCTGTCTCAAAAAATCACTGGGAGTAGATATAAAGTGCACACGGGCATCCATAAACATCTGTCCCATCTGGCATATTGGTCAGGTTGCAGTGTTGTAAATGGACGATCTACCAAACTAATTTAGAAAATGAAATTCAGAAAATGGGCTGTTGTGGACGTTTAAAGACAGAGATTGAAAGTCTGATTTTGGTCTCATAATGAGTGTGGAACTCACCAGATGCAGGTGCTTCATAACAGGCTCCAAAGAAAAGCTGGAGTTTGTAGAGCCTGCACACAGACACGGGATCGACCATGGTTACATAATCAAATACCAAACAAAGGTTGCATTTCCTTTCTAAAAGTTTGAGATTCACAAATTTGATTTCAAATTGGTTATAAGTTTTGTTTAATATATTTTTGTTTATTTCTCACTTATTGTAGTTTATGCTACTTTTAAAAATCCCCAAAAAGTTGATTGATAAAGTGTTTTCCTGTTCTTTGTTTTGTCAGGGCGAGTCAGAAGGACTGCCACTTAGCGCTGCCGTACTACAAGATGTCCGGTTTGACCGTCGCCGAGGTCATCTCCAGAAACCGTCCTCCTCCAGAGGGCCCTTCCTCTTTTGGCTTGGGCTTTTTATTTTATCTTAAACTTCACCTTTTAGAGGAGACGGAGCAGCATCTCACTCAGGTGAGCAAAACCTTAAAATACTAAAATTGATACCATTAAAGCCATTATCCAAATTTTAAAAATCTGTGCTTTTTTAGCAGAAACTAACACATCTGGGCAGTCAGACACATTAACTTGTATTTGAGGAGTTTACGTTTTTAGTGCAAAATATAACTTAAAAAAAATATCCCATCCTTGCAGGAAGAAGCCGACGAAATCATTTACATCTTCAGCCAATCGGAGCCCTTCTTGCTGGTCAGCGTGTGTGCCAGCCCCTGCATGATAAACTGCAGTGCAACTCGGACGCTCCAGATTTTGCAGCGTCTGGAAGACACGGCTGGCGTGTCGGTCCCACTCACGATTATCATGGCAACCATGGCGCTGCGTCTGGGCAAACTGCAGGATTACACAGAGCTGATGGAGCGGCACGCTGAGGTTTTTGTTTGCTTTTTCTAGAGCCGTACATGCTCTTACCCAGCAAGATTGTGTTTTGGGTTGAAAAATCTTTCATATTTTCAAAGAAATGTAATTATATTTCAAATCGAAAAATATATCTTAGAAAAGAAACAAATACGCATTAAAAAAGAAAACAAAATAGCATCTTCATGGTGGATGTTGATATAAGTATTGAAGGTAGTTCCTTACAAGCCTAATTGTTTTAATGGAAGCTGTTCTGAACTAGTGTGAAGTGAACAGGAATTGATGGCCGTACATTTGCAAATGTTTCCTGGAGAACAACGTAAATATTTCAAATCATGTTTTATTTTGGTGTGCACATTTAGATGCAGCTGGTGTATGGGTTCATAGAAGAGCCGAGGCTGTTGCTGCACGGAGGAGGAGGAGGAGGAGGCGGCCAGCACTCCCAGGTCCATCCAACCTCATTGGCTCGGCAGATGGCAAACACCCAACCTGGACTGTTGGTGGCTGCTATAGTAGCTTTACATGAGAACTGCAAAGTTCAGCTGGAACAGGCCGATTTTGTATTCAAAGTGTGTGTCTTGGACAGGGAAGCCGAAAACTATTACGGAAATCAGATTTGAGTTTTTATTTGACTTCTAAGTCTTTTTTTTTGTGTGCTGATTTTGTTAAGGAGCTGGGCTGTGAGAACACTTTACAGGTGGATTTCTGGGAGGCGATGCTCATGGCATCGTCACAGGATGCAGTCATTCAGGAACTTCTGTTCCGGCTGGCGTCGGTTTACATTGACCGACTGACAAACTCAATCAATGGAAGTGGAGCGCTGCAGTACAAGTCACTAAAGAGGGCCGACGATCTGGTACGCTCACTTTTTTTTTTTTGTAGCTTTAGCTGCTCCTGTTGTCAAAAAGATTCCACACAGTAACATTTTTCATGAATGTGTGTCTTATAGATCACCTCCTGCTCTCATTATGGTGCTCTGTACCCATGGCTTACTGTTCTAAATCCCACTCACAGCACCACGTCTGAACACCAGGAGGCGCTGCGTAAACTGCAGGTTTTAAAGCTGAACAAAGTATCAAAGGACGGTGTGGGTGCCGGATGTTCTCGGGGTCCTTCGGGGTCCTTCGACCAATGATGATATCACACTATTTTGATTGGCTGTAAGTTGCCACAATGACGTCTACGATAGTGATTGGTCAATTTATAACTTTCGGTTATTTGTGAGCTCGATAATAACAAGTTTTAAACGGGAAATATAAACTTTGTAATCATAAATGTTAAATCTGATGAAGTTCTGTAATTCCATAGTGTGGAATTCAATGTTTTTTTTCTGAGATTAAAAAAGGGAAACTGACATTTGGGAGAATTAAACCAGACTGCACACCATAAATAAATATTGTTTTTATACAGTCATACATTTGCTCAATTTGGACAAATAAGTTATATTTCCAATGGCTCTCCCTTTAAAACAAAAAAATGCCATTATAAGTTATGAGTGAGAAAAACTTCACAAAAGGAAACGTAAAATCGCTAAGTAGTTTGTCCAACTGGTGTTACCGTAGCATGACGTCTTTTTTTTTTTTTTTAATCGAACTTTTCAAAGACAAAAATACAAACTCCAGCAGAGGATGAACACACTACAAATTACACACTCACTAGGGGGGGGTACAAAATACCCGTAGGGTGACGTCGCTAAGTGGTAAAATCGCTAAACGTAAAATCGTTCGCTAAGTAGTTTGTCTAACTGATATTACCGTAGGGTGACGTCATCAATGTTCGAAGGACCCCGATGGACCCCGAGAACATCCGGCAGCCCGAGAAGATCCGGTACCCACAACGGCACCGGTTGATTTTTTTCTTGGTATTTTTAAAGGATTTAGTGACTCAAAAATATCTTGTTTTAAAGGATAACATATTTGTACAAGTTTGACACCTTTATTAGTCATATAATGTAAATAATCTGAGTTTTATGTTGAAATTGGGAGGCTTTAAAGTGTTCTTATGGGTGCAGTGAACGCAGACATATGTGGTGTTGAGGATGCTGAGGATGCAGAAGACGGGGGTTAGATGGTGGAAGCTGATTCGCTGTGGCGACCCTTAAAGGGAAAAGCCGAAAGGAAACGAAGAAAAGGAGGATTTGAAGAGTTCTGCCTGCAGAGCATTAAGCTATGGATAGACAAGTGTGTAATATACATGCAAAATGAGTAAGAAGAGGTTGGCACAGCATAAGAAGACGGGCATAAAAAAATAAAGCTCACCAATGCCAAACTAAAAACGCTTGAGAATCTTAAAGCATTATTCATTGTGTAACAAAATGTAATTATTAAGCATGATTTAAATTACATTTATGGCTTGATATAAACCTTTTTAAGCTTTAGTGTTAGGGTAGCTAAGCTGTCTGAGTAAAATATTTACCAATGTATGTTTTGGAATTCAAAAAAGATTATTTTTGTGTTTGTATTTTGATCTTCAATATCCTCACATCTGTGTCTCCAGTCTCTGCTGTGCGGTCCTTCCCTCTCTGTTGGCTCCATCGTGCCTCTATTGGAGCGTCTGTCAGAAGAAACCTTGTGGGGCTTCAGCCTGCACCTCCTCTGTGCCACCAGAAGGGGGCAGTATGAAAACAGCATTGAGCAGTTGCTGGACAGGTGTCCTCAGGCCATCATAGCCTATGCCAACCACCAGTTACAGGACAAATATATGGTTTGTGCTACGTTTCACAGTGAAATCTGAAGCCTCTTAGCCTTTCTGCGTTTCATTTCTGTGTCCCTTTGTGATGTTTGGGGGATCTTTGCAGACACTCTGGTGGCAGAAGCTGCTTCCTGAGCTTTGCAAGCGAACGAGAGCAGCGGCAGATAACAGCATTCTGCTGGGGGCTCTCAAAGGTACCAGTTGGATTCTCTTCTGTTGAAGTCTCTCCTATAGTCTATTTTATTGAATTCGTGCACTTTAAAATATTGTTTAATCAATCAATCATATCCAACAGAATGTATGTGCTTTAGTTGCATGTAGCTACAGGGGGGGCTAAACCAGGGTCTTACTGTGCTGGTCCCAAACCTGGATAAATACAGAGAGAATGGGTTTTCAATGTGAAATCTCTGGCTGCATTAAATGAGAATCCGACCTATAATAGATTGAGAAAGATGATTCGCTGTGGTGACCTCTGAGGGGAAAAGTCAAAAGGAAAGGAAGTAGAAGTACATGCTTTAGTTGATCATTTGGTCCTTAAGGCCCGTAGTACTTAATTTACAGCAGAAACATTCCCTTTTACATACAGCAATTAAGTATAAACTATAAACAAGGCAAATGTACTGTTTACATTTTGCTAATATTTAAAAACACAAGGAGCGGAGAGTGACAGTGAATTGCAATTTATTATTGATTTTAATTATATAAAAAATACCTATTAACTTTTATGATGACTTTGGATTTATGAATCATCAATGTTTTATTTAAAAGGTGTTTTATCACCAAAGTTGCTTCCTGCTCAACACAGAGAATGCCTCTGTCTTAGCCTGTACAAATATGAAAAGGGTATAGAAGTGAAAAGAATGAGGAAATGACATTGTTTTCAGCTGCAGTTGAGCTCTGCTCTGGTTTCAGCGGGAATCACTCAACTAGAAGCACCCTGATAGGCTTGTGCTGTTGATGCAAAACATGTCAAAGTCCATTACCAAGCTATGATAATCTACTTTGCTTTGTTATTACATGAAATTCTAGTTTTTCCCTTGTGCCAGCAATATTCTTTTCAAGTATGTACCGGTAACCTTGATGACACCCACAGGTGCTTTAGAAATCTAGTTTATTTTTCTCTTCTATAAGTGATTTATAATATAAGGCCATATTATCAGAATCTGTATGAGGGGGGATTTTTAGTTTCCTGGTCTGTCACATTAAGAGAAAATGTCAGGTAAAAATAATATTTTTGTGCGTCCAATGTGTTGGGATTCTGTGCCAACAGAGACACTGGTGGTGGTTGCCATGGAGACGAGTCCTGCTGAGTTTTTGGAGCTAATTCCTGACGATGGCACTGCATCGTACTTTCTGCCTCACCTGTTGACGTGCAGCCAAAGACATTTGATGGCCTGACAGACTCGCCAAAGATGCGGGCGGTGGAGTCTGTGAAAGCTGAAAGAATCTCTATCTGCACCTGAACCTCACTTGAGCTCAGACAACCTTTGAAGTATTAAGCAATTACATTAAAAGAAAAAGTATTTGCTGTTTTTAAAAGAGTGTATTTGCATTTAGTCATGTTTGCATGGTGGCTTTTCTTATACTTGTTCGTAGTTGACAGCTATCTTTTGTGATTTCTTCTATATATTTTAATTTATTGTGCATAGATTTACATCTCTGCATAGTTTGACGTTGTTTAACATTTACCTAACTTAAGTTAGGTAAATGCTAAGAATTACTTAAAAGCTGATTAGATCTACGTCTCAGTTGTCATGAAAACTTTTTCTTGATTGATTGAACTATCATTTTTACATCTTTTTTCACATCTTTTCTCTTTTGTCACCTGACTACAACATTATTTAAGTTTTCCTCTTAAATGAGAAATTGCACAAAGTTCTGATGGTAATTCACAATCCCACATTCCCTCTGCTTTGGAATTAAAGTCGCACACAGTACCATGGTGCTGGCGTCGTGTTTCCTAAGAAGCTCAGGTTACTGATAAGACAGAAGACAGTCACCTTTGTTACTGCTTCAGCTGATTGAATGCTGATTGATTGATTGGTTGATTGATAAGTTAACCCAACAGGGAAGTGGGACAGAAAACATTTTTTAGAACATAACTTTGTCCTCCAAAGAAAGGACTTTCACCTTCACTGGTTTAAAAACAAGACCTAATAATTTGTAAAAAGAACTAAAATGAGCATATAGAGCCACATTTAGATGCTCCAGTTGTAAGTGAAGAACAAGAATCTTTTGTTGAAGTTTTGTTGAATTCAAAAGATACAGCTTTTTAAAAATATTTTCAATTTAAGGCCATTTTTTAAGCTTAGATTCTTCTCTGTGGTGTCAAGACGAATCTATTTACTTAAAGCTACTGTTGTAATATTGGGCTGTATAAATAAAATTGATTTGAGTTAATACTTAAGCTTAAATGACAAAACACACTTCCTGATGCCTTTTATAATCTGGTCTTTGAATCTTCTTTAACCCCTGTGCTATCTTAGATGACCCCACCCTTCCATTGACGTGTTCTCCCTACCATGACAAAGGTGGATAAAGGTGGAGAGGATTTCATGTAATCCATGGACACCAGTGAAGATCACAAATCATTAAAGAATAAAGATTCAGTGCACTGTCTAGTGGGTCTAGATGACCCCACTCCCAATGTTACAGTGCCTAGGATAGCACAAGGCTTAAATCTCTTGTTTTTGCATTAATTCTGGAAACTTCTGTTCTGCTTTTAAAATGTGGTGCTCTCCATTTGCTGTCACTTCTGGAGTTTTCTGTGTGCATTAAAGGAAAAGTCAAGGAGAACATTTTTATATTAGTGTTCACTCAGCAAAGGTCCCTCAGGGTCTTATTTCAGTACCTCCTGTGTTTGTAGTAAATCATTTTCAATTAGAAAACTTTCAGAAAATCAACATTTTTTGCAGTTCTTTAAAACCCTTTACTTTGTCTCTATTAAAAAATACTTAATATTTAAAGATCTTTAAAAATATATTGCACTTCTAATAAAACATTTGAAAATTGGTCTTCTATCCTACAAACGATTTCACCAACTGATGTTTGTGAAAACGCTCCTAGGTAAGATTAGTTTTTAAAAGGAGAAAATTATAATAAGGTGTTCGATATTTTACTTATTTGGGGTTTGGGAATCTGCTGTGATCCACAGGGTTATTTTTTCTGTGTTGATGTCAGCATATTGAAAATGCAGCCCAGTAAACCAAAACTGTCCCATCATCATAGACTTTTGCCTTTTTTTTAGCCAACTTCCTGTAAATTTGGGATTTATTATGCATTCTACATGAACCTATTCTAATTTATCAGACTTATTTTTGCCAAAGTAGCAAAGTGAACAAAATAACTTTTTTTCTAATCTAAGTTTTCTAAGTCTACTAGTTTTAGACAGTTTTAATGCAGTTTTAAACATAACTGTAATGAAAAAATGATTTTGCTCTTGTATTTCTGCAAATTTGTTTTTGTATTTACTTTTTGATACTTTTAGATTAAATCTACATACAAGCACATGGTTGGATGGATAAAAGCATGAGAAATAAATTAAAATAACTTCATTGTTTTAAGGCATAGCATCTGTACGTATAAGTTAATGTAAAAATCAGGTTGATAGTTAAAATAAACTGAAATTGATTGATGGCATCAGTGCTGTAAAAGCTACGGAAATCAGATAAATTGCATAAAACCCAAAGGTCAAAGTCTTACATTTGACTTCTTTAAGATTTAAAACCTGCTGAACTTCTTAACCAATGAATACTTCCAGACTGACCATAGAACCAATCAGAGCCCAAGAGACTTTTAGACTGATAGAACTCAGCTTGAGTTGATGAGATCACAGCTGATCAGATGTTTGGAGGGTCCCTGTCACTTCGCTTGAGCTGAAACTGGACTGTCAAAAGAATAAATTTGTTTTATCATAGTGCATTTTATCAATTAGGGGATAAAGTGAGGAGTGGTTGAAGTGGTTTTCAGAAGAGTTTTACAGAATGAGACTGGGTGAGAGGAAAGCAGTGCTGCTAGCTATCAGTGAACACATAGAAATGGAGCTATTTTCTTCAGAGGAGTGCAGTGTGGTGAAAAAGCAAGAGAAAAAAGAAGAAAACAACTTTGAGCGGGTAAGTCTGCAGCATTGCATTATGTACATGTGGCCTAACCGGAAAGCCTTTCTTGAAATGCAGGAGAATTATTTTATAAATTGGTTTTATATTAAACATATAAGATGTGTGTTTCCAGGTACAAAAGAACCTCAGACTTGAATGTGTAAATAAGCCTTGGATTTTTACCACCGTCTTGTTTATCAGCGCGATGATGTGGCTGATCCTTTGTTTATTTTGAGTTTTGTCCCCATAAACCATAAAGTAAGTCTGCTCAGTTATCCCTACTTATTGATATTTTTTATCTTAAGGGACAGTTTTTTTTTTTTTTTTTAAGTTTTCCACCCTGCCTTCTTCACCCTCAAACAACACATACAAATTCACAACAAAGACTGAAATGTTGACTAAAAGGGGTAAATGCAATGTACTACACTAGGAAAAAGAAAAACTTTTCAGGTGATCAAACGTGTTTTCACCTTTTCAATTAATCTAATGATGACCAAACAGCAAACGAATGCAAACATATATTATGAGGTCAAATGTAAATGGTGTATACTTATGTAGAGGTTTTCTACCTTTTTATGGAATGTACAAAGTGCTACGCACACACACACACACTGATGGAGGCACCACTGCCAAACACTGGTGCCAACCTATACCCACCAGAGGCAATGTGGTATTGAGTATCTTGTGCATGGACACATGGGCGTATATGGTGGGAATGGAGCTTCCAACCAGAGGTTTACCTCCGCACCACCTAACCTAAAAAAAATGTGTTTTAAGGGTTCTTACAATAAACCTTAAATTATGCAAATACTTTACCAGGCCAGATAAAATCTTGTCTCCTGTTTTTGGGGTAATGTGAGGTTCCCTATGAACTTAGGGTTCCTATTTCCCTTTTCTGAACCCAGAAATACAGATACCTGGAACATCCTCTTGAACCTGACTGTGAGGAGAGTCTAGACCCAGATTTCCAGATCCAACCCAGGCAGCAGGCCCATCTGAAAGCAAAGCTTTCTGTCCAGGAGGAGCCACAGTACTACCCTCACATCCTGGAGTTAACCGATAAAATGGAGATGGAGGTCAGTAATTGGGCTTTGAAATGATTTATTGCGGGTCCAATTAATCAGATTATTTTCCCCCTAATGTGATTTCTCCCTCCCTGCAGTCATTTCCTCCCATCAGAATGTCAGATATTGAACTGGTGGAGATACATTCAGGTGATTCTTCTGTCGTGACCCCGGTATGTCCCATCAGGTTTTGTCATTTTCTGATGGAAGAATCAAAGCTAGTTTCAAGACTGCAGACTCAGACCTAAGACCTTCTAATCATGTTTTCTCACTGCACTTTGGGTTGCTGGTGCTAATCAATACTAGTCTGCTCTTCCCTCAATCATCTCAGTTTTAAGTCCAATGTGAGGAAACGGGTTTCGGTCACAAGGTGCCAAATTTCACTCGATAGTCCAAGTAGAACTGTTAAAGGGGCTCACGTGGTGGATCTGAGGTGCAAAACACTAAAAGGGGGGATGAAAGAAATATGAAAGTACACATGTTTTCATCAGAAATATATTAACAAAAAAGATTTTGCTTTTGTGAGTTTTTGGATGATTTGTTTCTGAAATGTGTCGTTTTGGTGATTTGTCCATTTAATTTGCTCAATTGTTTTCCAATCGTTTCATAGAATATGAAAAGATTGGTTGGAGTTTTCTCTTTTTGTAGATATTTTCTTCTTAACTTGAGCATACTCTTCATATTTTTCTTGTATTGTTTTTGTGAATAATTGTAATTTCTGGTATGCCTTTGTATATATATATATATATATATATATTTGACTTTTTGTTTCTTTCATGAAAATAAAAAAAATGTTGAGACTTTTTATAAAAAATGTTTTCTTGTCCACGACCAACAGATTTTCTGATTATCACTTGGAAAGCAGGGAGAACAGTTAAAACATTTAAAACTCATCTACTGAATATAGAGTAAAAATAATGATTTAAAACACTAAACATTTCTGAATGTGTAGCATTTCTTTGGTTTTTTTAATAGATTTGCTGTTTCAAATAGTTTTAAATATAGAGGTGGGGGTTAATAATGAGTCCTTGTTTTGTTAATTGCTTCTGCATGTTATCAACATTTTATATCCTTACGGATCAACATGTCCGAAATGGTAACTTAATTTTTTTACATTTTATAATTACTCATTGTTTATAGTAACAAAAAAACTTACATTTCAGCAATCCCTTCGAAAAGCTAGTTCTATAAAATGGAAGAAACTGACTCCTCAGAAGACACAGCTGGAGGTAAAAGATGTGATCTGTTTAACCAGAAGACACTACATGACTCAGTTAGAGAGGTAAGAGGGCTGGAAAACCGCTTTCATTTAGTCAGTTCTCCTCAAAGTAGATTAAAAGTTCATTTTGTTCATGTTAGTTAGCACTGCTGAAACATTAGGCTTCATATTACATTAAGATAAATACAAGATTATGTTTTCTCTTCTGTCAGATTATATTTTGCAAAGCTGTTTAATTAGAGTCTGAATTAAGACCTGTAAATTCGACACACTGGTTAAAAGTTAAAAATGTTTCAATTTCTTATGTTTTGTCTTTCAAGAAAAATAATTTTAAAGTTTACAAAAGCAAAATAAGTTTTAAGAATTTATACCTTAGTGACTAGAATTTTTTTTTTCTTAACTTAAGAATTTTTGGTAAGCTAAATAATATAACATATTATTTATATATATATATATATCAAATTGTAAGATTATTATCATTCAGGAAAGAAAATGCAATTTTCTAAACGGTCACATGATATCAATGTAAAATCATAATATTGACTAATAGACTTTAAGATCAAGAGAAGTTATATTTCACTGAGCGAACTTGCAATCTGAGTGTATCTGATATGTGCACAAGGAGTAAAATCCAAAATTCCTGCATTCCAAAGGATGTGCTGTTGAATAAAGTCATGCATCACCAGCTTGTAGTTGCATTCAGGATTGCAAACTTAGTTCCATTACTTTTTTTCTTTATAAGCCCCAGGTAATGGTAGTCAGAATTAAACCATTCTATTGGCAGGTATACAATCACAAGTAACAAGACAGTTTTAGGCTGGTTGTTTGTGCTGAAATTTGCCAACCACCAGTGGATTACAGTAACACATGTTTACTTTGCCACAAAGTCATCACAAAATGAAAGTTAAAAACTAGATACAATTGGTTGGAAGTAATGCATTTAGGTGAAAAGTTCTAGTTGGAGAGATTCAAGGCTGAATGATCTCTGAAATGTCAGTATGTACGTATTTAGCTCACCCCTGCTCCCTGGACAATGCATTCCCTCCAGTTTCACTTCCTGGTCTGACTAGTTCATCTTCATTCCAGCAGATGCTTGTTGATTCTGAAGTAATTGTTTCACTGCATATATGTTTGTTTTTAAGTAGTTGCTTTTGTTGCTTCAGACAAAACTCTCCAGAGAACAGAGCGAGAACCCCCCTCACAGCCTCTGGGCTGACTGCTCGCATCACAATCGACCACAACTGGTCAGCAAGTCAGGTGGAAGGTCGTCTGACGCTGCTGTTCTGGGACTGGTTTGTTAAAAAAGTGGGACAAAAGTTTACATTCACATATCTACAGGTATAAATGTGCGTTGCCCCACTTTACTTTTCCCATGAATTAATGCAACTGTGAATGTTCTCATACATGCGATGGTTTTTAGTGTGTGCAGGGCTCTAAAGCAGTGTTTGTGCCTGACACCCCTGCTGAGGGCTGGACAGGGGAGCAGGTGCTCAGGATATCCGGACAGGGCGCTTTGTATATTCTCAGTCACCAGGACTACCCACAGGTTCTTCACTCCTTTTAAATCTGACTTCCTCATTGCTAGATGGTTGCAGATTATTTGCTTTTAAGATAAAAATGTTGACCGTCACCTTTGAGTAGGAGTACAGAAAAACTCAAATACTCGATTATATAAACATGTTTGAGCGTGCAAAATCTTGCAAAAAACTGAAAAAATAATTTTAAGGGAAGTCAGTAGTTTAAGAAGTTACATGTTGCTTTAGAAATACTTGTCTAATGCTCCTTTGCACACAGGCAGAATGTAAAACTGAGACATCTTTGCCAAACAGGTAAGAAAAAAACTTCTGGAAAAATATTGGATGAAGCAAAACAGATACATTTATTATTTTTAATCAGGAATTTTAGCCTTGATGTTGGCAAAGAGAGTGACAAGCGGCTTGTGAAACAGATCCACCACCGCATCTGCAAAACTCCTGAGAGGGTGAGTCCGTTTCCCTCTGAACGTTTCTGTGATGTAAAAACAAGACGGGAATCCTTCCAGTGTCTTTTAATTCACAGTTGACTCTCAACCTGGACACCATCCTAAAACTGTACAGACAGAGCAAGGATCAAGAAACTCGCATTCAGGTGAGGAGCGGGTTTGCTCTCCAGAGTGCTCTGAAGGCCATGAGGAAGCCGGGCTTCAGCTGCAGGTGGACTCCTGCCATCTCCTTCAGTGAAGAGTGGACTGATGGTCTTGTGGATCCCATCTGGGAATTCTTCAGGTACTGCTCAACAGGTGTTATAGTTCTTAGGTTGTGGGGGCTTCTCTGTTTAAAAAAAAAAAAAAAAGATAATTTTTTTTTTTTTGGCATTATTACTTGAACTCAACATTAGTTTCGATGCTTGTTGGCTGCTATCCCCTCATTTCAGGTTGAGCCTTCTGGAGCTGCAACAGAGCCAAGTGTTTGAGGGATCTCCAGGCCGTCTTTTCTTCACCTATGATCTCACAGCACTGGAAGATGGCAAATATTATGAAGCTGGGGTTCTTATTGGCTGGTCCTTGGCTCAAGGTGGCCCTGGACCTCACTGTCTACATCCTGAACTTTACAAGGTTGGAAAATTGTAACGTTTAACACACTTGGGAGTAACACTGCACTATTTTGTCAACATCCTTTTGCATTTAGTGCAGTTAGTTTTAGGTTTTTTGAAAATGCTGTAAGGTAAAAGATGCTAACATGCAAGAGGTTTTCAATTTTTTTCAGGAGATGAAGTTTCAGGTTCAATCGGACTTTGCAGTTCTTTATTTTGATGCAATCTGTGATACAGTGCTTTAGTTCTCAGACTGTATGGACTAGCTGCAGATGAGCTCAATTTAATGTTTTTTTTAAACCAGGAATTTAACTAAAAATGTACAGTAAATGACCTTTAAACAAGTGAATAAGTTTAAGGTCATTGTATTGCAACATGTGCAAAAAAGATGCCTGCACGGTATCTGTGACATGGCTTTGTAATCGTACAGTTTTTTCTTTTTTATTATCTCAGTTGATTTGTGGCCAAAATCCATCGCTGGAGGACTTTAACTGGAGAGATGTTGTTGATCCTGCTGTGCAAGCCAAACTACAAGAGGTGTGACATGCAAGTAATTTCCAAACAAAGTTTAATATGTGTTTGGATTTTTTTTTTGTTAGCTTATTTGATCTTTAAAGTTTAAAATGTTCATTACATCTTTCATCATAAGTTTGGGTTTGGTTTCACTTTTTTCCCCCTAAGCTTTGCTTTTGTTTACCAGCTGCACAAATTGTGGGACATGTTTGTGTGCATGTGTTACAGCTGCATAGCTGCAGTGATGTGAAGCTGCTGTCCCCCAGTCTGTGCGAGTGGGTGTCCCAGTGTGGGATTCCTGGAATCTATTCTGCTTGTTCCATTGAAATGCCAGCAATATACGCCTGTTTAGTGAAACATTGCATCTATCATAGGTGGGGTTATCTTATTTATTTAGCGTATGTTTTTATGGTGTTAATGTTGTTCTAATGTTGTCGGCTCTCTGATGAACTTCAGGGTAGCTAGTATGATCTCCCAGTTCATACAGGGAGTAAACAGCTGTGGTGGGCTGTGGGAACTGATAAAGGCTCACTGGGAGATGTTTCTACCAGTGATGACGAGCACACGGCAGCAGCGGCCTCTGACCCTAGAGGAGTTCATGAAGCTCTTCAATGTGAGTTTCAATCACTCTGACCCAGAGCAGAGGGCTGCTGAGGAAGCCACGTTCTCACACTGGGAAACGGTCCTCAACTTGGTGAGAGGTAATGTCGGGATGTCAGAACCAGAGTAAGCAAGTTTCTGTCAAATTTTTAGGCTTGGGCTACAGCTAAACCTGTTTATTCTTTGTGAAAACTCAGATGGGTTGACAGATTTTTCCTTCGAAGACCTCCTCATCTTCATCACTGGAACTGATCATCTTCCTCCTCTAGGGTTTCCCAAGCTAATCTCTTTGCGGTTCTACTCTCTGGTTGGTATTGATCATAACAATAAGTAGCATCAGGTCATGTCTTTTAGTTCAAGCTTAAGGCACGTCCTGATTAAAGCTGGTAGATTTCCAAACTCCAAAAAAGTAGCTTTTTTTAAAAAATACATAAAAATGTTTTTTTTTTCAGCTCTCGGTTGAAAATGTTTTGTTGTGAATGTTGAAATTGGAGCAGCCAAGTCAACATCTTTTCAAGCAGGATATTGATGTGTTGAGACAAATAAAAATATTTCCTTTA
Organism: Oryzias curvinotus; assembly: GCA_023969325.1. Classification (NCBI taxonomy): domain Eukaryota; kingdom Metazoa; phylum Chordata; class Actinopteri; order Beloniformes; family Adrianichthyidae; genus Oryzias; species Oryzias curvinotus. The sequence goes on from CM043709.1 coordinate 8,059,060, forward strand.
AAACAAAATATTTTTTGATACAATGGGGTTTTTTAACTAGGAACTCTTAAGTGAAAAACCCATTTTTTGGCTCCCTGTTGCTGTGAATCAATACAGTAGTGTCAAAGAGAGCTGAGCTTAAGCACATTCCCACAAAGAAGATGACATGTGAGCCAAAATTCCTTTAAGCATACAAATCATCCAGGAAACAGGCTTCAGAATTTTACTGGAAATGGATAGATATTTATCGCAAGTCAAACAAGTTCTTCTCTGAGGTCAATAAATGTCACAGTGCTCTGATCAAAACGATAACTTTTTTTGCATTCCTTGCAACATTGAACATTCATTAGACATTCAAATAAAGTATTTTGTTTTTGTTTTTTTTCACATTACATGTTATTTACAAATCAGCATATTCAAATGGAAATTATCCAATCCTTTCATTAAAGTAGATGATGATATCTGACATAATCCAAAAAATGTTAATGTTTAAAAATTTAAAATGTGCTTCTTTCAATGTCAATACTAGAAAAGCTACAACCACTTGATGCTTATTAATGCAAATGTGCATTGAGCCACTTCAGTTCCAAAATTACCTTAATTTAGGGGGTACAAATGGCTAACCCTTCCAGGAACCACCGTGCTATGAAAGTTTTTAGTTTTTCCCTAGCGCTCACTTCCCTCACAGTAAGATGTATTGTTTCAGGACACTGCAGATATCCGATTGCCCCACTCCTCTTTGGTCTCTCTGGAGCTCTTCCTACCAAGGGGAGTGGCTGGAACTGCCGACTTGCTGGCGCTTCTGAGCAGAGCGTTACGGAGGAGCCTGGGCTTCGTAGACTTGAAGCCAGAGGAAGACCAAGAGGAAAACTTTTCAAATGTTACTGACATCCTAATGTAGACTCTTATGAGAAAATATTTGGCTGTTTAAGTGACATTTTTTAAGATTTTTTTTCTTTTTTTCTTTAAAATGTTAGACGTACGACTTCGGTGGAAAATAGGTTGACGCCTGTGTTTTCCTGTTGCACGTTTTAATTTCATACCCTCAAAAAGTTACAATATCAGTGTCTTATCGCGAACTGTGATGGCATTATTATTTTTCACCACTTTAGCTGTTAGGCTGATAAAGTTATTGTTCCTAATAAATATAGAGGTTAAAGATGGTCTTTCATTCACCTTTATTTCTTGTTTATTACAGGTGTAGATGCAAAATTACACATTATTTTTGTATTTCATTGTGCTTTTATAAGTTTAGAAAAATATGAGCTTTTTGTTGTCGTGAGGTTAACTTTTTCTTTTTTTTTTTATACTTTCTATAAAGCTTTATCATCTGATGACCCAATCAAGTATGTTTGATAAAATAGTCATCCTAACCTTTTACAAGGCACTTCAATAATGGAATGAAGTGTCTTTGCATTCAAGCTTCATGGTAGTTTTGTCTTTCCTTTTTTCCCAATGCCAAATTTTTATCAACATTATTTTTTTCTTAAAAATTGAAATTTAATTTTGAAAGTGGTGCAAAATGTGTAGATGAGTGTTAATTTATTTACATGTGGAAATCTTGCTGATGAATGCTTGCTGTTTTTGCGTCAACTAAAGGTGAAAATATTTCTTACTAAAACAATTTATTACATGAAGTTGATTCCCTGATGCAATGTTATTTAGTACTTTAACATATTTTGTAAGGCAATTGATGCCATTTTACTTTATGTAAAAGTCAAGATCCACAAAAGTTCCCTGTTGTAGGAATACGTGTACAATGCCATCAACGCACTGGAATGCAGTTGTGAAATTCTTAAAAAATAAAATAAAATAAAACAAAAACTAAACTTTTTAAAAGCTACCACACTAAATGCTGTCTTGTGTCATATTCAAACAATACTACCAGCATCTCTTATTAAAGAGATATTTTCTAATGGTCCTGAACACAGCCTTTTACGGATCCTCTCTGACTTTTTCAAACTTGGTTATGGTGGCTATAAGGGTGGTTTCATCCAGCTTCAGTTCTTGGAAGAACTAAAAAGAAAGAAAACAGGCACTCGATCTTTGCAAAATTGTATGTAACTTGTTGATTTGTTTAATTGCATTTTTGTTTACATACCTGTTTCATGAGCTCATTGATGGTTTCATGTCTGACCTCTTCATGACTAGTCAGGACGACCTGTAGGACTGCTAAATGGTTCAAATCTGGTTCAGAAAAGAAACAATGTTTGAAAAGAAAATGCAAATGTTATGATTGCTGACAGGCAGTACACATGCATGTGAGAGTTTAACTAGCAAAATGTCAAATTAAGAACCTTGTTGACTTGCATCTTTCACAACGGTTATCCTTCCCATGAAAGGGACTGGAGAGACACTTGCTGTCATGTTTGCTGCTACAGGTGCTGGGGTGGAGGTGGTTGCAAAACCTGCTGTAGATGTCAGGTTTATTTCTGGTGTCGCTGTTGCAGCAGGTGGTGGAGTTGGGGTTTGAACAGCTGCAGGTGGTGGAGTTGGGGGTTGAACAGCTGCAGGTGGTGGAGTTGGGGCTTGAACAGCTGCAGGTGGTGGAGTTGGGGGTTGAACAGCTGCAGGTGGTGGAGTTGGGGCTTGAACAGCTGCAGGTGGTGGAGTTGGGGGTTGAACAGCTGCAGGTGGTGGAGTTGGGGGTTGAACAGCTGCAGGTGGTGGTGTTGAGGCTTGAACAGCTGCAGGTGGTGGTGTTGGGGCTTGAACAGCTGCAGGTGGTGGAGTTGGGGGTTGAACAGCTGCAGGTGGTGGTGTTGAGGCTTGAACAGCTGCTGATGGTGGAGTTGGGGGTTGAACAGCTGCAGGTGGTGGAGTTGGGGGTTGAACAGCTGCAGGTGGTGGTAGGGCTTCACCTGAAGTGTCCGGTGCGTCTGTTACTGTAAATCCAGTAGAATTGGTTGGTAATTACTTTGATTGTTGAGGGTACACTAGTTTTTGACTAAAATGCTATGAAGTGATACAACAAAAGCTCAGGAAAAATTTGGACTTTTTTATTTTTATTTGAATACTATAAAATTAGAAATTTTTCATTTTTACAGTGATGTAATACAGTCATTTACATACACTGCAGCTTCTGCATTAGTCACATAAGTCATAAGGGGGATGACATTTATGGGTGTGCAGGGTTTTGGGTTGTCCGGGCCTGTAGAGAGTGGTAAACAGGTGAATAATGAAAATGGAACGTTCCATTGTTGTGCGTGTGGTATGTGTATTAGGAAATATTTGTAAGGATAATATAAGTTGCATGCAGTTATGGCGTACTGGTGAGATTGTTGTATAGTGCCTTAATGCTGCACTTTAGTCATTAGTGAGCTATATGCCATGGGTCCTTACTGCGCAAATGCAAAAATGACATGCCCACGTCTCGCCTACTTCACCCTTACTTATCCTCACGAGTTGTTTATGTGTTCAATATGGCATGTTGCCCACAGCATGCCTGTAGAAAAAAATGGATGTGAAGATTTTCATTCTTGATATCTTGTGCGGACCACCTACATGCCCCATACAGGTTTGCCCATTTTTTTGGCCTGCAAACCGCTCATATCCACCCTTAATAGTAGCTGTCCCTATACTCAGTTTAGAAAAGAGGACAGTTATTAGGATTCTACCATTTTATATTACGAGGTTTAAAGTTTAGGAAAACAAAAAGGTACAGGCCCACATCTGCGGCACCAGACTGATCATGTTTGGCTTATAAACTATAATGGAAGGTCCTGGGGAAGAATTTCATTGGTCAAAACATATGGTGGATACAGCCAAGTCTAGACAAGATGGGGCTTCTGGATGTTGACATGTTAAAATGTGAACTTTTGGAGTAACGAAGCATTTATCTGCAACAAGAATGACAGATTGTTCACCCACGGATATTTTTAAAAATACCTGGACCGTTTTACTAAACTCATTGACAACACCAATAAGTGTTGGTGTTGCCTGAGGGCCAAAAATAAAGCATGGGTGGGGAAGTAAAAGTATAATAAGAGGTTTTCAGCCCTGTCCCTGATGCAAATAGATTCCTTTACTTTCTTTTAGAATCAGTAAATGATGGATTTAAGTTTGAATTATAAAGCTCTGTAGCAGCCCAAGAAAGACAGGAAATCATAGACAGGAAGAAAGTATGAGAGATGATTGATCCTCAGATGGAGAAACCCTGCTACAAAAATATTACTTTTTAAAAAATTGTTACCTTTTTCCGTGCTCAGCCTGATGTCCTCCACACACACTTCTAAGATTTTCATTATTGCTTTTGGAACTTACTGCAAATTTTGGTTTAATTTACTTTGGGGTTTTTTTTCCGTGATATCAGTGAAGACAATTTACACTTGAAGTGTCCTTTTGTCAAAGTGACCCAGAAGAAGTACCGGTAGTTTTTATTCTAGTTTTGAAATGGTTGATGACAAATAAAATTAAATTAAAATAAGCTGGTTTATTTTAACAGTATGCTTTAGCAGTCACTGTTGTTGATATTTTTCTAAAGCCAGACATCAAAGGAAAAACTAAAAGCAGAATTTGACATGAAAAAGCCACACGATCCTAATTTTGCACTATACTCTGAAACTGTAATTCAAATGCCGAAAAAGAAATACTTACTTTGTGCAGAGAAAGAATAGAAAAATCCCCAAAATAAGACTAAATATGATATTGCTTTTCCCATGTTGAGTAACTTTTATTCTTATTCTTATTTGGCACAGCAAGACTCTGCGCTTGCTTTTTGTGTTAAGTTTGTAATTTGCTCCTCCCTTAGAAAGAGTACAGGTATCAGTTACAGAGCTTTTTGTCATGTCACCACCTAGGAAAATCCTTGGTGTGATCACAAATTCCATATAAACTAAATTCATGTATATAAAGGGCCATCAAAATAACTCAAACTGTTTTAAAAAGATTGAAATTTATATTTACGCTTGTTGTATTAATAAGAAATAAACCCACCCATTTAAAAATCCTTGAGTTACAACAAATCTAGATGATAAAAACCATCAAGCTCTCATGAAATAAATATGGACTGAAAATGTTTTACTGTTTTCCATCAATGCCCATAGTTATCATAGGGGAAAATATTGAGTTTATGTCCAGCTGCATGATTTGCACTGTACCACTGACAAAAGCAGTTTCTCCATTCAGTATTTAGTTTCCTTTCTTAGTGCCCTAATAACGCTGAACAATACAGAAAAGAAAAAAGAGAAGAGCTCCCTCTTTTAAACTGGTTGCTCTTACGTAGAAAAAAATCTTTTGACCAAAAGACACCTAAAGATGTGCAAATTTGGTTGTTTAAGAAACAAATACTTAAAAATGGAGATTATTTATCTTGGTTAGCTTATTGTTTCTTTTCATTCATCTTATGTTTTGGTGAAATAATACATTTTAAACATTACTTTTAAATTTGTTTTATTCTTATATAAAAAAAAACAACTAGTTGGTGGTCACAGAACTGCTAAAACGTTGGAGCAGGTGCTCTGTCAGGGTCCGCTCGGCAGAGACTGAGCCACAGGACAAAAAAAGATCTTTAAATCAGGGGGTTTATTTTACCCAACACAAAAATGACATGGGCCTGAATTAAAATGGGGTCAACTTAACAAAACTATAACTGAGAGAATCATTAACAAAAGCTCCAAACAACTGAACCAAACTGACCCACCAACAGGAAACATTAGGGAGATTTTATACTGGCTGATCAGACCAATGACATAATAGGGAGGGAATCACAAATACAAAACATTAAAAACCTAAATATTAACTAAAGTATTAAATTACTAGTGATTTAATGCTTTAGCCAAGAAACTGAACTTATACTTCATGACAAGTTTAACATATCCAATAAAAAATACAAACAATAGTCCAACATAAGTATAAACTTTTTCTTCCCCCCCATCTTCTCCAGATGGAAGTGTTCAGGAAGTTGTCCATGCTCCTCCCTTTTCCACATCATCAGGAAGTTTCCCCAGCTCCCTTCCTATGCCCCAGCATCAGGCCTCAGACAGAACTCAAAAGAATAGAATTACTCAAAACAAAACAAAATTAACTAACTGTGTGCACAAGTCGTGAAGTTATTTTGTTATGTAATGTGTGAAATAAAAATAAAATTGTTAATTCAACAAAGAAATAACAAATGAAATTAACTGTGGGGCAATAGGTTCTGCCCTCACACACCCGCCCCCTCAAGACTCTCGCTGGGACAGCAAGATAGGAAGTCCGCAGTGGCATTGTCCCTTCCTGGGATGTGGTGGATGGTGAAGCAGTATAGTTGGATGGCCAGGTACCATCTGGTAATTCTTCCATTTGTGTCCTTCATCCTTGCCATCCACTGTAGGGCTTTGTGGTTGGTTTCCAGCGTAAACTCCCGTCCAAGAAGGTAGTACTTAAAGGGGTCTAGGGCACACTTTATTCAACAAAGAAATACGAAATAAACTTAACCTAACTGTGGGGCAATGGGTTCTGCCCTCACATGCCCTCATTGGGACTTGTACTGATTTTTTTTACTTTGTGTGGCGTAACCTTGACTTCCAAATGTAACCCAAAATCCATTCAGGTCTGTCCCTTTCGGGCTAATAAAGAGCCTCAAAAGTGCATTTTGCTTCCTTAAGGCTATAAGTTGCAATTACCCCAAACATTCTCAAAATAACGTGGTCTTTACCACAAATAGCAACTTACAAGGTAAAAAATACAAGAGGGAGTTGTTTTTTTTTTTTTTTTTCTACAATCAGCATTAAAAGCATTTGTGCTGAAACATAAAATTATTTTGTACAACCGAGAGCTTGGAAACATGTTTTGTGCCAGGTTTTTTTTTTCTTTCAGTTTAGCTTTCTACATATTGTGAGCTTTGTGGTCAAATTTTAACAGCTTTGTGAATTATTAAAGGCGTACCTTCTTGGGAGAAATGTGCACATCAGAATCAGAATCAGAAATGGTTTTATTGCCATGTTCAGTAGAGCGCACTTTACAAAACTAGGAATTTGTCATGGTGTTTGGTACAATTAAAATAAAGAGATAAGTTAAAGAAATTAAATTAACACAACAACACACTATATACAGCTGAGATTGCAACCTTGCCACACATTGCGACATTGCAACCTTTGATTTGTGTAAAGATTGTTTATTTAGAATAACGTAAAAATAATGCTATGGTTTATTTTTTACTGGGCTGCAGCTCTCAACAAACTACACTTAAAAGATTTTCCAAAGTTAAACATTAATACAGAACTTAATTTCCTCATGTGAGTCACCTGTGATGGATGGATGGATGGATGGATGGATGGATAATTGGAAAGCCATTTCAACAAAAGAAATTGATATAACTTTGACAGAGAACGTTAGTCCAAGAAACCTATAAGTAACAGAGAGTAAAAAAAAAAACTTAAAAACATTCTTGAAGTGGGAGTTGTAGGAATTTGTGCACTGTTCAGTTGTCACATTTACTGTGTGATTCCAAATGAAAATGGCATTGTCTGTCACTATATTTCAACTTATTTATGTCATTATTTCAACCATTTTTGCCAGCAGTGGTTTAGACAAAGTTGGTGACCTGTATTACGTTTCTGGTTTAACAGGTTATGAAGTACAACAGTGATCGCAGCTTATATAAAGCAATCATGGATCTAGTAGTCAAGATTATTTTTGAACACATTTCATCTTCATATTTCCTAGTCTAACAATTAATTGAAAGTTCTTCAGTCACAGTTTAATAAGTCCCTCTAAGTTTGATGTTTGTGCTTTGTTTGAATGTATTTAAAAAGTCATTTAACACATCTTTAAGCGCATACCCTCATGTTTTGCTGCAATTCACCAAACCAGTCTGGCAACTTCTCCTTGGAAAGTTCCCCTTTATTGTTGGTCTTTTCAAGAAAATGGTACACAGAGACGGCAGTGTGTGCTTTACATCTCTTTATATGTTTTCTGATGTTCCATAATAAATTATTCTTAAGTGATATTCACTGTTATGCAAAGTCATGTGATTTACATTTCTTATAAGAAGCACTAAAATCACAAAGATAAAAGTATCAGCAACACAGAAAAAATTCTCGATACTATAACACATTTCTCAAAGCATTTTCTTTTTCAGAAATACAACAATCAATCAAAAAATCTTCTTCATTCATCTTAAACTGTATACATGAGCAATGAAATATAATATAATTCATCTGTAGATAGAAACACAAACAATTATCCTTCATCTTTTTTCCTCAACATTCTCTGAAAGTTGTGCTTTAATGTAGTGTAATGTCATCTTGTTTGCAAAAAGTGCTCCTTACATGTCCTGTACAATGCCCTGGAGTTTTCTGTACAATTTACATATTTTTTGTGTTTTATAAAAAGAAATACAAAAATCTTTAGGGTTTTATGCAGGATTGACTGGTTTACAGTCACATTTAGGACTCCAGAGCCAAAAGGAAAATATGAGGATTTTTAACATTGAGTTCCTCTTTCGGAGAAGTCATGTACATTGTTGATCGTAGATGAACCAAAAGCATGAGAAACTTACTTGACTTGTTTGACCTCTTTAGTGTAATGTGTACTCTTACAGCTGCAAATCATGGGAATGTTCTCCACACTGCTGTTTGCTTGATGTCAGATTTCCATGCTAGACTACATCATATTACAGCAAAAAACATATGACATGTTTCTTTATTCAGAAAGGAAGGCAGCAAATTCTTTTTTTTTTGAGGCAATACAAATGAATAAAAATGTGGTTTTAAAAAAACTCAAACTGTATTTAAATAAACTAAAACATTTTAGCCATTGAACACAACATGTATACAATTGGTTATCTTTCCATTGTAAGGATTCATTTGTGGATTTCATCCACATATTAGATGGGGCCAGTCTTTTTAATGTTTGTAACGCTGACAATATGGGATGTTCCATTGAAGACTTGATTATTGAAAAACTGTAAGAGACGAAAAGAAAATTACATCTTTTTCTATCTAAAGATAGTTTTTTTTTAGTGAACAATTTTTCCACATACCTGTTTTACGAGGTCAATAATAGTTGCATTGCTGACTTCTCCATTAGTTGTAAGGGTCATCTGAATGTGTGCGAAATCTAAAAGAAAAAGCAATGCAATTGTTAAGATTATGCATATATACATATATATGGAATTTTAAAATAGGGAAAAATCTCAATTAACAAAATTCTAACATTAACAGATTAAACAATATTTGATCATGCGTTTCACGGGTTTCATCTCATTAAAGTATCAGTTGGCATGTTTTAGAGAAAAACCATCACCACCTACTTGGAAAACTTGTCGTGTTCCCTGTTGGGGTGATGGTGATCGGTGAAGTTGTGGTTGATTTGACAGTTGTAGCAATGGCTCGGGCTGGTGTTGCTGTTGGCATAGTTGTTGTTGTTGGTACAGTTGTTGTTGTTGACACAGTTGTTGTTGTTGGCACAGTTGTTGATGTTGACTCTAAAGTAGTTGTAGTTGTTGCAGTCGTTACTATTGGTTGGCTTCCAGTTACTATTATCGTCGGCTCTAAAGTAGTTGTAGTTGTGTTTGGTGCTGCTGTTGGGATTGTAGATACTACTCTTGTTGTTGGCTCTAAAGTAGTAGCAGCAGTAGTAGTTGTGGTGCCTGCTGTTGATAGGACTTGAGGTCCTACTGTTGTTGGCTCTGTAGTAGTAGCAGCAGAAGTAGTTGTGGTGCCTGCTGTTGATAGGACTTGAGGTCCTACTGTTGTTGGCTCTGTAGTAGTAGCAGCAGAAGTAGTTGGGGTGCCTGCTGTTGATAGGACTTGAGGTCCTACTGTTGTTGGCTCTGTAGTAGTAGCCGCAGAAGTAGTTGTGGTGCCTGCTGTTGATAGGACTTGAGGTCCTACTGTTGTTGGCTCTGTATTAGTAGCCGCAGAAGTAGTTGTGGTGCCTGCCAATGTTGACAGGACTTGAGGTCCTACTGTTGTTGGCTCTGTAGTAGTAGCAGCAGAAGTAGTTGGGGTGCCTGCTGTTGATAGGACTTGAGGTCCTACTGTTGTTGGCTCTGTATTAGTAGCCGGAGAAGTAGTTGTGGTGCCTGCCAATGTTGACAGGACTTGAGGTCCTACTGTTGTTGGCTCTGAAGTAGCAGCAGTAGTAGTTGTGGTGCCTGCTGTTGATAGGACTTGAGGTCCTACTGTTGTTGGCTCTGTATTAGTAGCCACAGAAGTAGTTAAGGTGCCTACTGTTGTTGGCTCTGTAGTAGTAGCCGGAGAAGTAGTTGTGGTGCCTGCTGCTGTTGATTGGACTGGAGGTCCGACTGTTGTTGGCTCTGAAGTAGCAGCAGAAGTAGTTGTGGTGCCTGCTGCTGTTGATTGGACTGGAGGTTCGACTGTTGTTGGCTCTGTAGTAGCAGCAGTAGTAGTTGTGGTGCCTGCTGCTGTTGATTGGACTGGAGGTCCGACTGTTGTTGGCTCTGAAGTAGCAGCAGAAGTAGTTGTGGTGCCTGCTGCTGTTGATTGGACTGGAGGTTCGACTGTTGTTGGCTCTGAAATAGTAGCAGCAGTAGTAGTTGGGGTGCCTGTTGTTAATAGGACTTGAGGTCCTACTGTTGTTGGCTCTGTAGTAGTAGCAGCAGAAGTAGTTGGGGTGCCTGATGTTGACAGGACTTGAGGTTCGACTGTTGTTGGCTCTGCTCTTGTTATTTGCGTGAAGTTAAGGGCAGTGGTTGCTGCATCTGCAATTTCTGTTGTGGCCAACGTAGTCTCAGTAATTGCCAAGCTTGTTGATGCCACTGTTGTTGTTGCTGGAACCGTTGCATTTGTAGTTGTCTCTACCGAGACAAATGTCTGGTTGTCTGCAGCTAAAGTGGGAGCTGTTGCCGTAAAAAAGTTTTAGATTGTTAAAAACTTGTGTAAAATATTTGACCTATTATCACACTGGGTAAAACTTTCATTTTCATGTTTCCTTTTTTTTTTTGGCAATTTAGGAATGTAAAATGACAAAAATATATTTTCTATTACAAAAGTAAACAAATATATTAACTTCTTAAAGTAGGTGTTTTTGCACACATCTGTTTGAAATTCCTTTTTTTGACCCATCATGAAAATTTCTGTATTCACTCAGTTGTTTGGTTAAGGTTAATTTTGGATTGCTCAGAGTAAGATAACATAACTCAAATATAGAACATTTTTTTGTCTCATATGTTTCAAAATCTTAAACGAGTAAGCACAACAATGAATCAAGATATAATAAATTTCGACCACTTACTTTGTTCAAAAGATGCATGAAAGCGTCCAAGAAGAAAAATCAAGAACAATATTTTCGTCTCCATGTTGAGTGATTTCTCCACAGACCTCTAATGAAAGAGAAACTGCCTCACTGGTTGTTCTCTGTTAAATTTATAATCTGCTCCTCCCACACATATTCACAAGCAGAGATAGGGCGATAGTGACGGCTTTTTTTTTTTTTTTTTTGGTAAACCTGTAACACAAAAGTAATTGAATGCATTTCAACAAAAAATAAGACAATCTTAAACTAGCAGTTATAAAGCCACATAAGGCTAAAACAAAGTGACCTTTAACAGTGACGCATAAAAAATTCCTAGTTAACTACCCTGAAACAAGTACTCACAACCGGTTTATCCAAGGAATACGTGTAGAAAGCAAATCTACATATGGTAGTTAGTAATAATAGTAGAAGTTGCTTGGCTGGGGGGCTGATTTTCAATGTACAGTTATGTTTTCTTTATAAAGGCAAAAGTGATTTCTTTAGTGGAATTTGAATGTATTAAACCAGCAGTTCTGTTCAAATTCCATTACACTTTTTGTGCCAATCCATTACTGGAATTCTCATGCAACATTGTCAAACAGGTTTTCCTTTTTTACCCTGTGCTGTTAAGTTCATTTTGCCTTGTATTTTATAATCAGTACAACATTAGATGATCATGAATGGGCACACACTTCAGTGTCAGGTTTTTACCTTTTATTGTACATTTTTGTTAAAGTTAGAAAATTAATTATTGGTTGTTGGTTTTAACATAGCCTCTGAAACTAAGTTTATGAAACAACTCAAGCCTTCAAAAGTGGTGATATTGCTATTAAAAAAGTGAGAAAACATCCATGTCTTGAATGACTTGTACCTTTTTGACAGAATAGTCCCACACTTTCTTTTTATATGCTGCTATTTTTTTTTTCACTTATCCACATTGCTTTGTTGCTGTATAAACAAAGGCGTGCAAACTGAAAGTCAGACTTACTTAACCCACATCCACCCTTCCCATCCATATCCTTGGTAAATCTGGCTAGTCTGGTCTCATAAAGCAGCCACCGGCAGAGTGCTCACGTTGCTTTTTGAAATTACGGCCCCAACTTTTGTTTTGAAAAGAAAAGCAGCCTTTAGAAACTTCTTGTTGAGTTTAATTGTTCTTTCAAAAACATTTGTTTTAATTGTTTTGACAAATGGCAATTTGGAAAGTTTTATTCATCTGTCCTGTGTCCACTTTTTACCACTTTTCAGAGGTTCAGGTCACATGAGAGCAGCCTTTGTGAGGGTACCTTCTCTTCGGTCATGTCTTTTATCTGTTTTGTTGTTATCAAGTAACCTAAGTGATGTCACTGCAGACTCACTTTAACTCCTCCAGAACAGGAAGTGACTAATCCATAACTAGGAGGGATTTTCCCTCTTCCTCTGGCAAACATCCACAATGTCATACTAAGGGCAGTTGATTTTTTTTTGTTGTTTCTATTATCATGGGGACTTTACTCATCACACTTTTTAATCCATGCCAGGTTCTTTTTCTTTTTGACCCCAAGTTACAGTTTATTTCTTTTTCTTGGGCATGACACACTTGGTATGCTTGCGGGTATGGCAGAGCACTTTTCCTGAAACCAAGAACAGACCAGACCTCAGACGGATTATGAAAAACTTCTCTCGAACATGACAATAGAAGGGTCTATTTGTGACTTAGCTGAATGCTGGTGACGTTTAAAAAAGCTGTGTTTTGGTGGCAAAAACGTTTCAATAGTGTTGTTTGTGTAATTACAATAGACATTGAACATTAAAAAGGGAGCACAGCATATGCTTAGGTAGCATGAACATGAAAATATCTGCTGGTTAATCAATAGGCGGTTTAACTTATAATCGAGATTTATTGGAAAGATGTGTTAATATTTGGTTAATTTAAAATGGACACTGTTTTCAGAAAGTAAGCAAAGATTAATTTTTATATGGAGAGCCATATCTTGCATGTGCGTGACTGAATTATAACATATGGAAGACAGTTTTACCCTTTCTATTTAACACACAAATCCAGTAACATTTTATGCTTCTTAACCATGTAATTGTATGATTTGTTGTAATATGTTGTAGTACATGGTAATATTTGGTTCGGTCAGTTATATTTAAGATTTTTGCATGTATAACAGAAATGAAAAGTCATTTTAGCAGAGCAGGAATCACCCCAGACTCAGTTCTGTTGCAGTTTTTAAAATGTAACTTATGTTTATTAAATAGAAAAATTATAGTGTAAAACTTCCTTTTCATCAATTTTCTAAAGACACTAGACCTGTGAAAGCTAATTGTTCACAAAAAAGAGGGTACTCTAAAGAAATATGAGCTCCTGAATCTAGGTTAATTATTTCTGTGGTCACATGACTTCAGTGAGCGAATGAAAAGCTCACGGCAACTATGCATCACGATTAAACATACAATGCTGCCACCTTCTGACAGTCACATGCAATACATAATTTAGAAAAAGAATTCCCTCTGCACCGATTGGTTGTCTTCAAATTTAAATCTGCTTCTAAATGAAGTTCATCAAGTTTTCAGTCTGTTGAATAAAATGTTCAGCCAAAGTTTATCCAAAACCTTTGTGCTGTAACTATCCTTCATTTGTTAACAGGAAAACTTTATTTGCAACTTCTGTAACTGTAATTGTTTGGGGCATGGGGGTAGGCTAACCATTTTTTTTCATTTTTGGTGGTTTTTGTTTATTTTATTCAACATTTAAATGTTCAGTTAAAATTGTGAACTGGTTCTACCATTAATTTTGAGATTTTTGGTTTCAACGAGATGTTTTTGCTTGTTTTGCACTAAAAAATTGGTTGTTATATATTTATTTATTTAAAATATTGACTATCTATACCTGTCATACAATGAGTTGGACAAGTCTTTACTAGCTCTCATAGAGAAAAGACAGGGTACACCCTGAGAAGTTCCAGTATCCACTCTTTACCACTTTTCAGAGGTTCAAGTCACAAGGTAGCAGCCTTTGTGAGGATGCGTTTTGTTGTTCCCAAGTAACCCAAGTGATGTCACTGCATACTCGACAGTCATCAGTCAGTTTTACACTTCGTCCCTCCCTCTCTTCCGAAAATAAATAAATAAATAAATTCAACTCAGACTCACTTAAACTCTTCCAGTACAGGAAATGACTAATCCCTAACAAACAACCAAGATGTCAAACCAAGGGCAGCTGATTCTTTTCAGGAACTCTTATCATGGGGAATTTACTCAAACACACTTTTTAAAAACACTTTTTAAAACTGTTTTGTCCCTTTCACGCTCACTCATGGGCGAAGGCAGGTCGCCAGTCTGTCGCAGGGCCACAAATCACACACACATGCACACTCACACCTAGGGGCCATTTAGAGTAACCAATTAACCTGGACGGTGGGAGGAAGCTAGAGTACCCAGAGAAAACCCACACATGCACAGGGAGAACATCCAAACTCTACACAGAAAGGTCCCTCATCCATGTTCTGTTTTAGGTCCCCCAGCCGGGACTTGAAACGGGGGCCTTTTTTCTGTGAGGCAACAGCTCTATCCATTAACCATGCAGCCCCACCCTGGAAAGGTCACCATCATATTTTTTAATCAAGTATAGAAAACAGAATTCCTTGTATTATAGGAAGCTGAACTCCTTCCCTGCCCTACCCCCTCTGCCCCCTCCCCTCGCTGCTACAAACTCAAAAACATTCCCACCTGCATCAGGACATCATCTGCACTAAAGACTGCTATAACCTTCTCGTCTACTTACTCTTTCTTAGCACTGCTGTCGCTTTAAACTTTAAACCATCACACTTTTGCACGGACTTATTTAGATTGCTGTTATTATTATTATTACTATTATTGCTGTTATTTTTATAAGCTGCTTGCACTGTGGGTCGAGAGGAAAGAAATTTCACCTTTGCTGTATATCATGTGTATGCAGTATATTTGACAAATAAAGTTTACTTTGACTTTGATTATTCCTTTTTTAATCATTTACTGGTACTGTTAGTAATAATTAGAAACAGAATGGTTAGAAACTCTCTTTTTACTTTTATTACATTTACTTGTACCTTTTATTACACTAATGGTTTAAACTTGATTCATTATTATCATCTCAAAATTATATTACATCCTCAGACAGCACAGCCAAGCTATTGTTCTCACAGTTTCTCCTCATCCTCTCTTTTTACTTTTTGTCTGTCCTGGTGTTTGTGCTCTGGCAAATGTCTGTGAGAACATCAGAGAGATCCGACACTTTAGGCTCTCTGACCTTCGAACATCTTGCCTGCAACAGCATGTGGGTGGGTTTTTCACACCATAGACCCTCGGACCATCTTCTGAATATGTAAATGCCAGGTATATATACTGAGCCTGTTTCTGAGTTTCTTTGTTCGGACTTTTGAATTCACCATGTTCATCTGTCTGTCCCCTTCGTGTTTGTACGAAGTAAAACCTCCACAAAAGCTAAATTTTGTCTCTGAGTCATTATTCATTCATTTCTGTGTGCTGGAAACTGAAGGGGAACGAACCAACCTAATTAATCCATTTTACAGTCCTGTTTAGAATCTCCAGTTTCCTCACAGGTACCTAGACTGATCAAACTGTTACATTTTGCTTATAATTTTAGAGATTGTGGTAACTGCAAAAGGTAAAAATCTCTAAGTTGTATTTTTAAATGATATGGCCTATGGAAATACTATGGCCTCTCCAACTTCAACTTGCACAGGGTCCAGGCAATTGCAATAGTCCTGCACTGGTGTTGTAGAACCAAAATGGTCACTTATGTAGCAGTAACAGCAGATTTTGATACCTCTTCAGTAAGTTTGCAGAGAAAAGCACAATTATGTTTGTGCTTCCCCTTGTCTGTCCATGCAGTTTACTGAGTTATTTACCTGACTAGGCCATTAACAATGTTCGGTTATTACTCGTTCTCACAAAACTGGTTATCCATCATACCTTACGTACATTTCATTTTCAAGTCTATCCCTTTTTCTGGCAGTTCCAATTTTTTTCCTGGTGTGTAGACTATTACATATGACTCAAACAGTTAGACCTAGATGTCTACTATCTCTGCCAAACCATTAAATCAAATCAATATACGAGTTAAAAGTTTGATTTAGATAGGATTCAGCACAACTTGATAATGTTTACATTTACGTGTCTGTCCATTTTCCTCAGTTAAGGAAAATAGTTGGCAATGATTAAATGAAACTTATTAATGCAGGACAAAACTGAACAACTGGAAACATTCTTTTTGGTCCATATTGACATGATGGGATCATGCATTGGTAACGCTTTCTTTTACAGTACAGTACTTACAGTGTACTTAAGTGGTATTTAAATGGTACTTATTGTGTAACTACTGGGTACTTTCAGGGTACTTACCTGGTACTTTCTAAGGAATTTACTGGGTATTTACAGTGTGTTTACATGGTACTTTCTTTGGGACTTACTGGGTACATGGTACTTTTTTGTGTCTACTCTGTACTTACTGTGTATTTCTGTGGTACTATTTGGTTCATACCTATGTGGTACATACAGGATATTTATAATATACTTACTGTGTATTTACATGTTGTGCAAAGGTGTCTCTTGTGGTACTTACCACATATATGAACAAGGTAAGTACAAATAAAGTACCTTAAATTAAAGTCTGCACTCGTTGAATGTTTCATGGTATTTACCATGAATTTACCACAGAAACTACCCCTTAAGTACAATGGAATTGGACTGTAAAAGAAAGTCAGTCCTATTTCCACTCAACTACATGGTACTTTCATTACTAAATACTGGGTATGTTCACTTGAATATTACTTGGTACTTACCCCTTAAGTACATTGAAACTGGACTGTAAAAGAAAGTCAGCCCTATTTCCACTCTATTACATGGCACTTTCAGTAGTAAGTACTGGGTATGTTCACGTATTACCTTCCTATACAGTGTACATACACACTTGGTCTTCTGACCTCACCAAATGAGACAATGCTAACTTGTTGGTAAAGGTCAAATAACTGCATTGTAAAAACATATTCCTACTTCTTATAACATGAGGCAAATTTAAAGAGAAACAATACAGCAGTGATAACAACAATCTTTAATATGATACACTTCTGCAGCATACAAAGTGTCATCACAATGAAATATGTTTTAAGTACAAAACAGTAAAAAGGAGCATTCCAAAAAACACATTATTGGCCTGAGGGTCGTGTTTTTTGTCCTTCAAAATTCCTTCTGTAGAATTTGGTAACGGTGCAGGACTTCTTCAGGGTTTGGAACTGCAAGAAAATGCACAATAAAAGCTCAAATGAACATAAAAAGCACAACAACTTTGATGAAGTACAAAATATATTTTAGTTATTTAATCATTTCTGTAATGAGTTTGATAAATATCTGTGAGTTCTTTATTGCTTTGACTGCAATGCTTGAAATCCACCAATTACCCTTGTAAATATGATAGATTATTCAAAACTTCACTTTTCTTAATGAAGTACAAAGTATATTTTAGTTACATTAAACAAAGACAACAAAAAGTAAATAAAAAAAAAAATCAAAATTGCCATCAAACTCGAATTTGCTTAGACAAAGAAATACAAAAGTAACGTTTTAATAGGCAATTGATGTATGTATTTCTTCTTTATAAATATTATTTGCACCTACAGTTTGCATTAGCATAAAACACATGAAAAAGAAAAGGAAAAAAAGAAATAAAGAGGCAATTTCAACAGTTACTCACAAAAATATGTTTTAAATTTATAAACAGTTACCTTCACTGCTGGGTGGTGGTTTTGTTGACTATCATATTTGAAAAAAAAAAAAGAAAAATGCAGTTAAACTCTAAATTCATGTAAATAATATGTCCACTTGGTGGATTTAGCTTACTTTTCCTATCTTTCCTGGCAGTAGCGGTTTTAGGCACGGGGGGGGGAGGGGGGGCTCAGTGCCTGATGAAAACATAAAAATAAAAACTGCGACAGCGCCGCCGTGTAGCGAATTGGCTATGGAGTCCTATACTGTTCATAATTAAATAAATAAATATTTAATTAAATAAATAAATATGACCTCATGCAAATAAACAATCAACCAATAAATCTCTCATAAATATATAAAAAGATCATGAAATTGTGAAAAACCTGCACACTTATTTTAAATTAGCCATTATATTATTCAATATATTTCATTTTGCTTTAAAAACCTGTTCATTATTTTAAAACAGCATTTTAAAATATTCATTTTATTTATGTGGAATATTATTATAATTCTACGTCTTTTTTCAGAAGCTTGGATTTCAAAATCAATATTTTCCAAAGTAGCTTTGTTTTTATTTCATGTTGCTGTTTTTCACAATGGCTTATTTATTTCATGAAGAGCTTTTTCAGCAGAAAGACTCTGTCTGTCGATCAAACTAGACAAGGCGGAGACTCTTTTGTGATTGGCTACTCCTTTACTCAGACATGAGCAGCAGCACCCTGACTACATCGATCGAAGACGCTTCCGCGAACGTGACGGCGCAATGCACACCCCTCAACACTAGGGGGAGTATGCACCTCAACACATCCACAGTGTTATAATATATTGGGCAGTTTTGGTTCTAAATTTGCGGATAAAAGTGGCTTTGGGCGAGTGTGCATAATTCTGGTGATTTTGTGGTCGGTTCGGCAATTTTCATCTTCTCATGAACATCTAGTAGTGTTCTAAGTTAGGCTGGGTGGTTGTTGGAGTTCCACAAGACTTCTATGACCTGGAGTTCCATGACCGCACCATGCCGCGGGTGGGAGGAGCTACCGCTAATGTTGCACAATACACACGGAGTGTTAAAAGATCAGGTTTATTTATTTTGAATAGTTCTACATGATAACAATGTTTCCATGTTTGAGTTCATGAGATCATCAGAGAGTCTCTGCTTCAGCTCCTGCAGTCAAACTGCGTCTTAAATTACGTGTAAATCAGAGCGCCCAGGCATCGCAAGAGTGTGTGTGTGGGTGTGTGTGTGTGTGTGTGTGTGAGCGCAAGTTAAGGGTCTGTTGCTCATTTCCCCGGAAAAGTAATAATAAAAAAGGTTTCCTCCAAAGTACAGAACCTGATTCTTGGAGTAAGCCCTGGCTGCAGCCTGCAGAATTGCTCAATCAATCCCGGATCTCTGCTGCGTTTTCCGACCACGGTCAGAAACGTCATCGCAGGAAAGGTTCAACATTTTCCCGGGAGGGAAAAATAAAATCAGAGGACCTGATTATAATCAGTCATAATTAATAATCAGTATAATTGTCTCAATGAAAATAGAAAAATATAAGGTTCAGGAGGCCGAGCAGGCTTGTCCCGCTTTGCGCAGCTGTCTGGTCTGACTCTGTCGGTCTGCCGGCTCGCAGGAGGCGAGCTGACACAGTGCACGATGTGAGCTCTGAGTGAATGACGTAAGAATGAGGAGAGTTTCATAGGGGGACTTAGATGTGGACGAACGGAGCTCCTCTGTGGTTTGGTCCACACAAACCCTCAAACTACAAAAACAGAGTCGTCCATGATTGCATCTTCTGCTGCAGACAGATAGTTCGTCTCTATTTGATCTCTAATGTCAGGAAAGCCGCGCGGATATCACTGAAATATGTCGTCTCTCTGACTGGCTCACCGCTGAGCGGGTATCGAGGAATATGAGTCGATTTTCCATGGATGAGCCAGTGAGCGTTTAGATCCCGCCCACTTTCACTGATTGACAGACAGAGTCTTTCTGCTGAAAAAGCTCTTCATGAAATAAATCAGCCATTGTGAAAAACAGCAACATGAAATAAAAACAAAGCTACTTTGGAAAATATTGATTTTGAAATACGAGCTTCTGAAAAAAGACAGAATTATAATAATATTCCACATAAATAAAATGAATATTTTAAAATGCTGTTTTAAAATAATGAACAGGTTTTTAAAGCAAAATGAAATATATTGAATAATATAATGGCTAATTTAAAATCAGTGTGCAGGTTTTTCACAATTTCATGATCTTTTTATATATTTATGAGAGATTTATTGGTTGATTGTTTATTTGCATGAGGTCATATTTATTTATTTAATTAAATATTTATTTATTTAATTATGAACAGTATAGGACTCCATAATTGGCACCCCTCGGTGCAGCAGCACGCGCTCCTGCTGGAAATGTGTGAAAGGGGGGGGGGGGGGGGGCTGCGGGGTATCAGTTCAACTGTGGGTCGCTTCCAAATGAATTGGCCAGGTGGGGGACGAGGGCGTGGGGGTGGAATCTACTTTTTATAATTTTTTTAAAAGTCAGTCGCACAGTGACATTCTATAACCTAAATTTTTATATAGGTATAAAGAATCATGCTTTTTTGGGTTATTTTTTGTGCTAAATGTCCAAATAAAAAATGGGAAAACAAAACAATGTTGTCACTAAGGTGACAGTTGGTTTTTTAAAAGTTTAGTGGACGGACTTGATGCCTTTGTGAGGACATTTATGCTAAATGCCAAAAACATTTGAAATATGGAGAAAAAAAAGGTCAAAGCCATCTGGTGCCTAAAGAAAGGAAAGAAAAAAAGAGAAGGAGAAAAGAGACAAAGAAAAGGGTAAGTCCTCACAGTTAGATGCATGTTTTCTAAATTCTAATTCTACCTGCCCTGCAACAACAACGTTGTCAATGAAAACTTTTTTATGGTCGATGACCAAAACTAAAGTAAGCCCAAATGTTACAAATAACATCATTTTTAAGATTTTCTTCTTTAACTTTTGCTCTGGCTTAATTTGTAACATTAATTATGATTCATGTGTCTGTCTGCTCTGCTGTAACGCAAAGGTTTTGTTGTGTTTTGCTGTTGTATATTAGTTCATATTGTTAAATAAGCTGTGATAGATGCTGATGCTGCTGCTGTCATAATATGCTTATGGGACAAATAAATGCAGATTAGCCATTACTGTAATAATAATTTGTGGCAGTCTAAACGTTTTCACAATGTTTTTAACCAGGGATTTAGGGGTTAATTTTGAGCCTGCATGTATGAAGTTTATTTTTTATTTATTTATGAATGTTGGGTTATAATATAAGTCAATAGAATTTGCATAAATCTGTAGGTAGTTTTAAAGATGAATATTTACCATTTATTACAACTCTATGGTGACAAAACATAATGTAACAGGTCATAATTTAAAATGTACCAGACAAAGGATTGAAGACAGCAAACATGAGCTCATTTTTCTTCTCTGAAGTAGAGATTGATATAGAGCATGACTATTTACATTTCCAAAATGTCCAAACTCCAGCTGATCAGGTCATACCTGAGGTCACCAATGTCTCAGGAGTGACTCACTAACCTGCTGTTGTTAGTATCAATCATTAGGGGAGCAGATTTCATATGATGACGTTATTGACGAGTTTGCATCAAGGAAGGCTAGAAAGGTTAGGTTTTAGTTAGTGTTTACTGTTCTTAGTGCAATGGTGCTGCAGTTATATTTATCTTAGCGTGTTATTTAAGTGATATAAGATTTGTGCTTTATAATATTTATTTTATATTATGTATTCAATATTGTGTTTGATTAAATATTTTCCTACCTAACTGTATTTTTGCCATGCTGATGGTCTTTTATTTTTATGTTCTAAAAACTGTTATAAAGCAGTGCAGAATTCTGATAAACGTATTTTTTAAATCAATTTCTTAATTTCAATGACAATAAAATATGTCAGTTGACACGGACAAAGTGACTCTATGGGGGACGGGGGCGCCTGGGGAGGATCTCGCCCGGGGAGTAATTCAGGGTAGAACCGCCACTGTTTCCTGGGGTTTCACGGATTCTTCTGGGATGTCTTCTTCTTAGTCATGCTGCATTCAAGTGGTACACTAAGTACTGTACTGTAAAAGAAAGCGTTACCGGTTTGGTGTGTTGCACATTCAGAGACCATCTTCTGCAGACCTCGGTTGTAACCAGTGGTCATTTGAGTTACTGTTGCCTTTCATCAAGCTGGAAACAGTCTGGCCAATTTCCTCTGAACTCTGGCATCAACAAGGCATTTCCACCCACAGAACTGCCGCTCACTGGATATTTGCTCTTTTTCAGACCATTCTCTGTAAACCCCAGATATGAGATAAAATCCCAGTATGTCAGCAGTTTCTGAAAAACTCAGACCAGCCCGTCTGGCACCAACAACCATACCATGTTTAAAGTCACTTAAATCATATTTCTTCCCCATTCTGATGCTCGGTTTGATCTGTAGCAGATCATCTTGACCATGTCTACATGCCTGAATCCATTGAATTGATGCCATGTAATTGGCTATTTAGAAATTGGTCCTTAGTAGAAGTTGGACAGGTGTGCCTAATAAAGCGGCCCGTGTGTGTAAATGTATGTTCAGCTTTTTATAAGAGTCCAATGTTTCTTGTGTTGTTGTTGCAAACCTTTCAATGTTTAATATAATTTTGAACTCTTTGATGTGTTAAATATGAATATTTTCTGTAAGTGAAGCTCCAACCTATTGACAGTAATAGGAATTTAAGTAAGTAATGCAGAAAACTGGCACTGTGCCATCAATTGTATTATACAGTAATTAAAGTATGACATAGCTAAACTGATATAAGAGGTATGAAGAAGAACAGAGGAGGGTGTGAACTAGATATCTTGATACTAACTTGATAAAAGTTGTAAACTTAAATATAAGGTGGACTGATTACTTTTAACAAAAACCTGTGATTGATCAAAAGGGAAAGTTGATGTGATGGTGATAAAGGACAAAAGAAAATGGAAAAAAGAACATAAAAGAGAAAATGAAGCATGACCGAAGGGCACAAATGCTTCCTCGTTTGGAATCAGTGGTAAGGAATGTAAGCTGCTGTGCATTTCTTTAAAAATGACCTTTTGTGGTTGCAGCTTTTTTTTTTGGTTTTATTTCCTGTCTGCTTTTGTTAGAGTTTCAAATGTTTGCTTCATTCAATTTTCCGGTAAACAAAGTTCCCTGTATCTGCAATTCATTTGTATTCTCATAATTAACAACGTAAAAACATGCTGTAATACTATCACTTTTATTTATTTTCAATTTATGATTACAAGCATTAAATATAATTTGCATTACAAAACATTTTTCCAAAAAACATATACAAAAATTAAAATATTCCAAAAAGTTGTGATTTTTTTAGTTGTCATCATTCACAAACAACATTAACAACACTTTTTTTGGGGTGAGAAGCAACAACTGATTACATTCAAGCACATTAAACAATAGCTGCGTTTACATGGGCAAACATGGAGTTACATCAACAAAATGTCAAAGTTTGAGATTTCTTTCCAAACCCAGCAGAGTAACCTGTTTATAGACAAATATTTTTTATTAACAAGATTTAAAAACAAAATATTTAAGATGAATTACTGTCCCATAATAAATGTTACTAGCACTTCCTCACATTATAGGTAAAAGGGGAATTTGTGCTTGGACACAGTCCTCATGGATTAGGGACCCTCTTGATGTTTGTTACTGTGACTGTGCTTGTTGTTCCATTCAGGATCTGTTCTTGGAAAAACTGAATAAAGAAGAGAGCAAATACTCATTTAGCAGTTGTAAACAGTTTTTTTTGTGTTTTGCATTCTGCTAACATACCTTTTTAATAAGTTCGATGACGGTATCATTGCTGACCCCTCCATAAGTGGCTAATCTCATCCGCAGACGAGTTGTGGCTTCGAAACCTAGATATGACAAATAAACAAACAAACAAAAATGCACAATATTTTTGTTTACATCCAGTACAGGCAAATATATATATATATAATATAAAACCCATGTGGTAAAAACATGCCTAGTTGAACGTGAGCAAAAACTAAATAGACAAGTAAAAAAAAATTTTTCCCATTAACACAACATTAATTAATATTGTTAAGTGTTAGTTTTAATGTATAACTCCTTTGTGTTGAATCCCAGCTTAAATTGCTGCATGCCTTCTAAAAATGTAAGAATTGGAAGTTAATAAATCATCTTCGGTTTTGCCACTTTTGGGGTCATGGGGCTGCCGGAGCCTATCCCGGCCATTTGTGGGTGAAGGGAGGGGACATCCTGGACGGATCGTCAGTCTGTCGCAGGGCAACATATCACACTTCCTTTCACTCTCACACTCACACCTACAGCTGGGAAAATAAGTATTGAACACGTCAACATTTCTCTCAAAAAACATATTTCTAATCGAGCTATTGACATGAAATTTTCACCAGATGTCGTCATCAACCCAAGAAATGCGCACATGGAAAGAAATCCAAACATTTATGTCCATAAATGAAGTTATGTGTAATACAGTGAAATGGCACAGGGAATACGTATTGAACACATGAAGAAAAGGAGGGGTAAAAAGGTCTGGCAAGCCAAGAAAGCAGCTGGAGTTTGTCAGTATTCAGAAGGTTAACCTGCCCCCTATTAGTGCAAAGTAATATCAGCTGGTATAGTCCTGATCGATGCCTTTTAAAAAGGTTTCTCACCAGCAAGGTGTTAGACAAGAAGCATTGCATGATGGGTAAAAGCAAAGAGCTGTCCAAAGACCTACGCAACCTTATTGTTGCAAAACACACTGAAGGCATTGGTTACAGGTGCATTTCTAAACTTCTGAAAGTTCCAGTGAGTACCATTGGGGCCATCATCTGGAAGTGGAAAGAACACGGCATTACCATAAACCAGCCACGGCCAGGTGCTCCTTGCAAGATTTCAGACAGAGGAGTCAGAACAATCATCAGAAGGGTTCTCCAACAGCCCAGGACCACTCGTGGAGAGCTTCAGAAAGACCTGGAATCAGCAGGTACCGTTGTTTCAAAGAAAACAATAAGTAATGCGCTCAACCGCCATGGCCTCCATGCACGCACACCACGCAAGACTCCATTTTTGAAGAAGAAGCATGTTGAAGCTCGTTTGGAGTTTGCCACACAACATTTGGATAAACCAATGACATTATGGGAGAAGATACTCTGGTCAGATGAGACCAAAATTGAACTCTTCGGATGTCATAAGACACAACATGTTTGGAGGAAAAATGGCACCGCACATCACCCCCAAAACACCATACCAACAGTCAAGTTTGGAGGTGGGAGCATCATGGCGTGGGGCTGTTTTTTTAGCATGTGGTACTGGTAGACTTCATATCATTGAAGGAATAATGACTGGAGAAAAGTACTGAGACATTCTTGATCAGAATCACCAACAAAGGTTTCTGAACTAAGTATTAAATACATTTCAGTAAGCGTGTTCAATACTTATTCCCTGTGCCATTTCACTTTATTACACATAACTTCATTTATGGACATAAATGTTTGGATTTCTTTCTATGTGTGCATTACTTGGGTTGATGCCGACATCTGGTGAAAATTTCATGTCAATAGCTCGATTAGAAATATGTTTTTTGAGAGAAATATTGACGTGTTCAATACTTATTTTCCCCGCTGTATGAACAATTTAGAGTTGCAAACTGACTTATGAAGCATGTTTTTGATTATTAAAAAAAAAGGAAAGGAAAGGTTAAATATTTTTACAGACATTTGCAGATCCCCCATAATTGCATTTGCAATCACTTACCTTGACTGGTTGTTTCTGTGGGTCCTATTGGTAAAAGTGAAGATTTTGCAGTTGCTGCTGAAGTTGCAGTGCTGTCCTGTAGGGTTTCTGTTGAAGAAGTTATGTTGAAAGGAAGCGGTTGCGCACTAGCTGTTGTTGTCGTTGCAGCAGCTGTGGGTGCATTGATACTAGTTGCAATCTCAGTAGTTTTTTTGGCTGTTGAAGGTGCTGTAGAGGAGCCGATTGTATAAAGGGTTTTAGCAGCACTTGTTGCAGCTGTTTTAGATGAAGATGTTGCTGGTTCAGTTGTTTTTGATGCTGTTGTTGCTGGTAATGTTTTTACTGCAGTTGTTGCTAGTTCAGTTGTATCTGCTGCTGTTGATTTTACTGACAATGTTGTTTCTGCTGACATTGCTGGTACTGTTGTTTCTAGTGATATAACTGGTGTTTCTGCTGGTGTTGTTCTTGTCACTGTTGTTTCTGACATTTTTGCTGCTGCTTCTGTTGTTTTTGTTGAAGTTGTTGTTAGTACTGTTGTCTCTGCTGTTGTTGATTCGGGTAATGTTACTGCTGCTGTTGTTGCTGGTCCTGTTGTTTCTGCTGTCGTTGTTGACATTGTTGTTTCTGCTGATGTTGTTTCCAAAGTTGTGTTTGCTGCTGTTGTTTCTCCTGTTGTTGCCTCTGATACTGTTGTTGTTGGTATTGTTGCTATTTCCAAAGTTGTGCCTACTGCTGTTTCTTTTGATATTGTTGTTTCTAATGTCGACAACAATGTTGTTTGTGCCTCTGTTGTTGTAGGTGATGTTGTTTCTGCTGCTCTTTCTGTCGCTGTTGTTATTTCTTTTTTTTTTTTTTTTTTTTTTTGTTGTTGTTATTTCTAAAGTTGCATCTGCTGTTGTTGCTTTTGAAAGTGTTGTTTCTATTGTTGTCAGCACTGTTGTTTCTGCCTCTGTTGTTGCTGGTATTGTTGTTTCTGCTGCTGTTGTTGCTAGTACTGTTGTATACCCTGCTGTTGTTGACAGTGCTGCTGTTTTTACAGCTGTTGTTGTGTCCAAAGTTGTTTCTGCCGTGGTTGTTTCTGACACTGTTGTTTCTATTGTTGCCGGCATTGTTGTTTCTGCCTCTGTTGTTGCTGGTGTTGTTGTTTCTGTTGCTGTTGTTGGTAAAAATGTTTCTACCCCAGTTGTTGCTTGTACTGTGGTTTCTGCTGCTGTTGTTGCTGGTACTGTTGTTGTTTTTTCCAAAGTTGTGACTGCTGTCGTCAATGATACTGTTGTTTCTGTTGTTGCCGGCACTGTTGTTTCTGCCTCCATTGTTGCTGGTGTTGTTATTTCTGTCGCTGTTGTTGGTAAAAATGTTTCTACCCCAGTTGTTGCTTGTACTGTGGTTTCTGCTGCTGTTGTTGCTAGTACTGTTGTATACCCTGCTGTTGCTGACAGTGCTGCTGTTTTTACAGCTGTTTTTGTGTCCAAAGTTGTTTCTGCTGTTGTTGCCTCTGATACTGTTGTTTCTATTGTTGCCGGCATTGTTTTTTCTGCCACTGTTGTTTTTGACACTGTTGTATCCTCTGCTGTTGTTGACAGTACTGTTGTTGTTTTTTCCAAAGTTGTGACTGCTTTTGTTGTGGGCATTGTTGTTTTTGCCTCTGTTGTTGCTGGTATTGTTGTTTCTGTTGCTGTTTTTGGTAAAAATGTTTCTACCCCAGTTGTTGCTTGTACTGTGGTTTCTTCTGCTGTTGTTGCTGGTACTGTTGTTGTTTTTTCCAAAGTTGTGACTGCTGTCGTCAATGATACTGTTGTTTCTGTTGTTGCCGGCACTGTTGTTTCTGCCTCTGTTGTTGCTGGTATTGTTGCTGGTGTTGTTGTTTCTGTCGCTGTTGTTGGTAAAAATGTTTCCACCCCAGTTGTTGCTTGTACTGTGGTTTCTGCTGCTGTTGTTGCTAGTACTGTTGTATACCCTGCTGTTGTTGACAGTGCTGCTGTTTTTACAGCTGTTTTTGTGTCCAAAGTTGTTTCTGCTGTTGTTGCCTCTGATACAGTTGTTTCTATTGTTGTTTCTGCCACTGTTGTTTTTGGCACTGTTGTATCCTCTGCTGTTGTTGACAGTACTGTTGTTGTTTTTTCCAAAGTTGTGACTGCTGTTGTTGTCGGCATTGTTGTTTTTGCCTCTGTTGTTGCTGTTATTGTTGTTTCTGTTGCTGTTGTTGGTAAAAATGTTTCTACCCCATTTGTTGCTTGTACTGTGGTTTCTGCTGCTGTTGTTGCTGTTACAGTTGTTGTTTTTTCCAAAGTTGTGACTGCTGTCGTCAATGATACTGTTGTTTCTGTTGTTGCCGGCATTGTTGTTTCTGCCTCTGTTGTTGCTGGTATTGTTGCTGGTGTTGTTGTTTCTGTCGCTGTTGTTGGTAAAAATGTTTCTACCCCAGTTGTTGCTTGTACTGTGGTTTCTGCTGCTGTTGTTGCTAGTACTGTTGTATACCCTGCTGTTGTTGACAGTGCTGCTGTTTTTACAGCTGTTTTTGTGTCCAAAGTTGTTTCTGCTGTTGTTGCCTCTGATACTGTTGTTTCTATTGTTGCTGGCATTGTTGTTTCTGCCACTGTTGTTTTTGGCACTGTTGTATCCTCTGCTGTTGTTGAAAGTACTGTTGTTGTTTTTTCCATAGTTGTGACTGCTGTTGTTGTCGGCATTGTTGTTTTTGCCTCTGTTGTTGCTGGTATTGTTGTTTCTGTTGCTGTTGTTGGTAAAAATGTTTCTACCCCATTTGTTGCTTGTACTGTGGTTTCTGCTGCTGTTGTTGCTGTTACTGTTGTTGTTTTTTCCAAAGTTGTGACTGCTGTCGTCAATGATACTGTTGTTTCTGTTGTTGCCGGCACTGTTGTTTCTGCCTCTGTTGTTGCTGGTATTGTTGCTGGTGTTGTTGTTTCTGTCGCTGTTGTTGGTAAAAATGTTTCTACCCCAGTTGTTGCTTGTACTGTGGTTTCTGCTGCTTTTGTTGCTAGTACTGTTGTATACCCTGCTGTTGTTGACAGTGCTGCTGTTTTTACAGCTGTTTTTGTGTCCAAAGTTGTTTCTGCTGTTGTTGCCTCTGATACAGTTGTTTCTATTGTTGCTGGCATTGTTGTTTCTGCCACTGTTGTTGTCGGCATTGTTGTTTTTGCCTCTGTTGTTGCTGTTATTGTTGTTTCTGTTGCTGTTGTTGGTAAAAATGTTTCTACCCCATTTGTTGCATGTACTGTGGTTTCTGCTGCTGTTGTTGCTGGTACTGTTGTGGTTTTTTCCAAAGTTGTGACTGCTGTCATCAATGATACTGTTGTTTCTGTTTTTGCCGGCACTGTTGTTTCTGCCTTTGTTGTTGCTGGTATTGTTGCTGTTGTTGTTGTTTCTGTCGCTGTTGTTGGTAAAAATGTTTCTACCCCAGTTGTTGCTTGTACTGTGGTTTCTGCTGCTGTTGTTGCTAATACTGTTGAATACCCTGCTGTTGTTGACAGTACTTTTGTTGTTTTTTCCAAAGTTGTGACTGCTGTTGTTGTGGGCATTGTTGTTTTTGCCTCTGTTGTTGCTGGTATTGTTGTTTCTGTTGCTGTTGTTGGTAAAAATGTTTCTACCCCATTTGTTGCTTGTACTGTGGTTTCTGCTGCTGTTGTTGCTGGTACTGTTGTTGTTTTTTCCAAAGTTGTGACTGCTGTCGTCAATGATACTGTTGTTTCTGTTGTTGCCGGCACTGTTGTTTCTGCCTCCATTGTTGCTGGTGTTGTTATTTCTGTCGCTGTTGTTGGTAAAAATGTTTCTACCCCAGTTGTTGCTTTTACTGTGGTTTCTCCTGCTGTTGTTGCTGGTACTGTTGTTGTTTTTTCCAAAGTTTTGACTGCTGTCGTCAATGATACTGTTGTTTCTGTTGTTGCCGGCACAGTTGTTTCTGCCTCTGTTGTTGCTGGTATTGTTCCCGGTGTTGTTGTCTCTGTCGCTGTTGTTGGTAAAAATGTTTTTACCCCAGTTGTTGCTTGTATTGTGGTTTCTGCTGCTGTTGTTGCTAGTACTGTTGTATACCCTGCTGTTGTTGACAGTGCTGCTGTTTTTACAGCTGTTTTTGTGTCCAAAGTTGTTTCTGCTGTTGTTGCCTCTGATACTGTTGTTTCTATTGTTGCCAGCATTATTGTTTCTGCCACTGTTGTATCCCCTGCTGTTGTTGACAGTACTGTTGTTGTTTTTTCCAAAGTTGTGACTGCTGTTGTTGTCGGCATTGTTGTTTTTGCCTCTGTTGTTGCTGGTATTGTTGTTTCTGTTGCTGTTGTTGGTAAAAATGTTTCTACCCCATTTGTTGCTTGTACTGTGGTTTCTGCTGCTGTTGTTGCTGTTACTGTTGTTTTTTCCAAAGTTGTGACTGCTGTCTTCAATGATACTGTTGTTTCTGTTGTTGTCGGCACTGTTGTTTCTGCCTCTGTTGTTGCTGGTATTGTTGCTGGTGTTGTTGTTTCTGTCGCTGTTGTTGGTAAAAATGTTTCTACCCCAGTTGTTGCTTGTACTGTGGTTTTTGCTGCTTTTGTTGCTAGTACTGTTGTATACCCTGCTGTTGTTGACAGTGCTGCTGTTTTTACAGCTGTTTTTGTGTCCAAAGTTGTTTCTGCTGTTGTTGCCTCTGATACAGTTGTTTCTATTGTTGCTGGCATTGTTGTTTCTGCCACTGTTGTTGTCGGCATTGTTGTTTTTGCCTCTGTTGTTGCTGTTATTGTTGTTTCTGTTGCTGTTGTTGGTAAAAATGTTTCTACCCCATTTGTTGCATGTACTGTGGTTTCTGCTGCTGTTGTTTGCTGGTACTGTTGTGGTTTTTTCCAAAGTTGTGACTGCTGTCATCAATGATACTGTGTTTCTGTTTTTGCCGGCACTGTTGTTTCTGCCTTTGTTGTTGCTGGTATTGTTGCTGTTGTTGTTGTTTCTGTCGCTGTTGTTGGTAAAAATGTTTCTACCCCCAGTTGTTGCTTGTACTGTGGTTTCTGCTGCTGTTGTTGCTAATACTGTTGAATACCCTGCTGTTGTTGACAGTACTTTGTTGTTTTTTTCCAAAGTTGTGACTGCTGTTGTTGTGGGCATTGTTGTTTTTGCCTCTGTTGTTGCTGGTATTGTTGTTTCTGTTGCTGTTGTTGGTAAAAATGTTTCTACCCCATTTGTTGCTTGTACTGTGGTTTCTGCTGCTGTTGTTGCTGGTACTGTTGTTGTTTTTTCCAAAGTTGTGACTGCTGTCGTCAATGATACTGTTGTTTCTGTTGTTGCCGGCACTGTTGTTACTGCCTCTGTTGTTGCTGGTATTGTTCCCGGTGTTGTTGTTTCTGTCGCTGTTGTTGGTAAAAATGTTTCTACCCCAGTTGTTGCTTTTACTGTGGTTTCTCCTGCTGTTGTTGCTGGTACTGTTGTTGTTTTTTCCAAAGTTTTGACTGCTGTCGTCAATGATACTGTTGTTTCTGTTGTTGCCGGCACAGTTGTTTCTGCCTCTGTTGTTGCTGGTATTGTTCCCGGTGTTGTTGTCTCTGTCGCTGTTGTTGGTAAAAATGTTTTTACCCCAGTTGTTGCTTGTATTGTGGTTTCTGCTGCTGTTGTTGCTAGTACTGTTGTATACCCTGCTGTTGTTGACAGTGCTGCTGTTTTTACAGCTGTTTTTTTGTCCAAAGTTGTTTCTGCTGTTGTTGCCTCTGATACTGTTGTTTCTATTGTTGCCAGCATTGTTGTTTCTGCCACTGTTGTATCCCCTGCTGTTGTTGACAGTACTGTTGTTGTTTTTTCCAAAGTTGTGACTGCTGTTGTTGTCGGCATTGTTGTTTTTGCCTCTGTTGTTGCTGGTATTGTTGTTTCTGTTGCTGTTGTTGGTAAAAATGTTTCTACCCCATTTGTTGCTTGTACTGTGGTTTCTGCTGCTGTTGTTGCTGGTACTGTTGTTGTTTTTTCCAAAGTTGTGACTGCTGTCTTCAATGATACTGTTGTTTCTGTTGTTGTCGGCACTGTTGTTTCTGCCTCTGTTGTTGCTGGTATTGTTGCTGGTGTTGTTGTTTCTGTCGCTGTTGTTGGTAAAAATGTTTCTACCCCAGTTGTTGCTTGTACTGTGGTTTCTTCTGCTGTTGTTGCTGGTACTGTTGTTGTTTTTTCCAAAGTTGTGACTGCTGTCGTCAATGATACTGTTGTTTCTGTTGTTGCCGGCACTGTTGTTTCTGCCTCTGTTGTTGCTGGTATTGTTGCTGGTGTTGTTGTTTCTGTCGCTGTTGTTGGTAAAAATGTTTCCACCCCAGTTGTTGCTTGTACTGTGGTTTCTGCTGCTGTTGTTGCTAGTACCGTTGTATACCCTGCTGTTGTTGACAGTGCTGCTGTTTTTACAGCTGTTTTTTTGTCCAAAGTTGTTTCTGCTGTTGTTGCCTCTGATACTGTTGTTTCTATTGTTGCCAGCATTGTTGTTTCTGCCACTGTTGTATCCCCTGCTGTTGTTGACAGTACTGTTGTTGTTTTTTCCAAAGTTGTGACTGCTGTTGTTGTCGGCATTGTTGTTTTTGCCTCTGTTGTTGCTGGTATTGTTGTTTCTGTTGCTGTTGTTGGTAAAAATGTTTCTACCCCATTTGTTGCTTGTACTGTGGTTTCTGCTGCTGTTGTTGCTGTTACTGTTGTTGTTTTTTCCAAAGTTGTGACTGCTGTCTTCAATGATACTGTTGTTTCTGTTGTTGTCGGCACTGTTGTTTCTGCCTCTGTTGTTGCTGGTATTGTTGCTGGTGTTGTTGTTTCTGTCGCTGTTGTTGGTAAAAATGTTTCTACCCCAGTTGTTGCTTGTACTGTGGTTTCTGCTGCTTTTGTTGCTAGTACTGTTGTATACCCTGCTGTTGTTGACAGTGCTGCTGTTTTTACAGCTGTTTTTGTGTCCAAAGTTGTTTCTGCTGTTGTTGCCTCTGATACAGTTGTTTCTATTGTTGCTGGCATTGTTGTTTCTGCCACTGTTGTTGTCGGCATTGTTGTTTTTGCCTCTGTTGTTGCTGTTATTGTTGTTTCTGTTGCTGTTGTTGGTAAAAATGTTTCTACCCCATTTGTTGCATGTACTGTGGTTTCTGCTGCTGTTGTTGCTGGTACTGTTGTGGTTTTTTCCAAAGTTGTGACTGCTGTCATCAATGATACTGTTGTTTCTGTTTTTGCCGGCACTGTTGTTTCTGCCTTTGTTGTTGCTGGTTTTGTTGCTGGTATTGTTGTTTCTGTCGCTGTTGTTGGTAAAAATGTTTCTACCCCAGTTGTTGATTGTACTGTGGTTTCTGCTGCTGTTGTTGCTAATACTGTTGAATACCCTGCTGTTGTTGACAGTACTGTTGTTGTTTTTTCCAAAGTTGTGACTGCTGTTGTTGTGGGCATTGTTGTTTTTGCCTCTGTTGTTGCTGGTATTGTTGTTTCTGTTGCTGTTGTTGGTAAAAATGTTTCTACCCCATTTGTTGCTTGTACTGTGGTTTCTGCTGCTGTTGTTGCTGGTACTGTTGTTGTTTTTTCCAAAGTTGTGACTGCTGTCGTCAATGATACTGTTGTTTCTGTTGTTGTCGGCACTGTTGTTTCTGCCTCTGTTGTTGCTGGTATTGTTCCCGGTGTTGTTGTTTCTGTCGCTGTTGTTGGTAAAAATGTTTCTACCCCAGTTGTTGCTTTTACTGTGGTTTCTCCTGCTGTTGTTGCTGGTACTGTTGTTGTTTTTTCCAAAGTTGTGACTGCTGTCGTCAATGATACTGTTGTTTCTGTTGTTGCCGGCACTGTTGTTTCTGCCTCTATTGTTGCTGGTATTGTTCCCGGTGTTGTTGTCTCTGTCGCTGTTGTTGGTAAAAATGTTTTTACCCCAGTTGTTGCTTGTATTGTGGTTTCTGCTGCTGTTGTTGCTGGTACTGTTGTATATCCTGATGTTGTTGACAGTGCTGCTGTTTTTACAGCTGTTTTTGTGTCCAAAGTTGTTTCTGCTGTTGTTGCCTCTGATACTGTTGTTTCTATTGTTGCCAGCATTGTTGTTTCTGCCACTGTTGTATCCCCTGCTGTTGTTGACAGTACTGTTGTTGTTTTTTCCAAAGTTGTGACTGCTGTTGTTGTCGGCATTGTTGTTTTTGCCTTTGTTGTTGCTGGTATTGTTGTTTCTGTTGCTGTTGTTGTTTCTGTCGCTGTTGCTGGTAATAGTTTTTCTACCCCAGTTGTTGTTTGTACTGTGGTTTCTGCTGCTGTTGTTGTTGGTACTGTTGTATCCTCTGCTGTTGTTGACAGTACTGTTGTTGTTTTTTCCAAAGTTGTGACTGCTGTCGTCAATGATACTGTTGTTACTGCAGTTGTCTGTGCTGGAACTGTTGTTTCTTTAGTTGTTGTTTTGCGTACCGTTGTTTCAGTTGCCGTTGTTATTTCCAGTTTTGTTGTTGTCGGTGCTGTTGTTTCTGTTGTGGTTGTTGCTGGTAATGTCGTTTTTACTGATACTGTTGTTGCTGGTACTGTTGCTTCAGTTGTTGCTGTTGGTATTGTCGATGTGTTTTCTGCTGTTTCTATTGCCATTGTGGTTTCGGCTGTTGTATTTGCTGTCACTATGATTTTTGCTGTTGCACTTTCCGTTAATTGTGTTTGTATTGCTTCTGCTGTTGATAGTATTGTTGTTTCTGCATTTAATGCAGAAATATTTGATGCTGTTGTTTCATTCGTTAACATGATTGGAACTGTAAAACAAGTAAAATTGTATTTTAATTAAATATTTATCTGTTATTGGTACATTAGTTCTTTCTTGTTACTGTTTCAGGTCACTCTTGTTAAAAGGGCTTTTCACTGTTTAAAATATTAAACATATAAAGCAGGGGTGGCGAACACTCGGCTCCTGAGCCGCATGCGGCTCTTGGCCAATGAGTGTGCGGCTCTTTGAGTCTCATCATATTTTCTATATATTGTGCCTCATTTCATAATTTTTTCCCTCTTAAACAACACTCAAACCATCAGAGGCTATCAAAAAGAAATAATAATTAATAATAAAAGTGATATGGCAGTGTGTGTGTGTGTTTGATGCTGCTCCTGACACATACGTAATCGCCAATCATTTGCGCGGGTTACGCCCACTGTCGGAACACATAGATACAGCTTTGATGTGCGTGCAGACTGTTATCCTCATGGTCAAAATGGTGAAATTCAGTGTGTAAGATAAACACAGGACATTTCTGGAAGAACGGGAAGATTCTTACTTTTTACTGAACAGAATGGAAAGTCACAATGTTTATTATTATGAGCTTTTGGAAGCAGTAAAATAGTTCATGGCAGAAAAGAACAAACCGTATCCCGGAGAAAATTATAAACTCTTCCTGATCATCTGACACAAATTGTCTCCTTAATTAACAAGTTGAAGCTTTTCAAAGCGCACATTCAAACGGCGCTCATCCCACGTTCCTTCTTTGCGGAGCTCACAGCAGGAAGCTGCAATCCATATGAATGAAGCGCAGAACGTGACGCTGCTGCTGAACAAAAACGATCGCAGATCACTTTTCTCATGGATTTAATGCAGAGACTGACTGATGAGATCCCCGCTGGTCACTGATGAGGCAGAGAGAGAACCGGAGATGACTGAACTGAAATCTCTCTGAAAGAAGCCCTGTTATAATGTGGAGAACAGACATCGGTCCGTTCTGACCCACACTCACGTAAAGGAGCTGATCAGAGAGGCTTGCCTGGGGATTAGCCCCGCCTTCGGCCCCTAAGAGTCATGGGAAGTGGGGAATTTTCAGTGTAAAACCATAAGCCAGGTAGCTGTTAGCAGAATTGACCTGCATGCCGTTTGGCTGAATGAGTGTGAGCAGGGAGGAGGGGGAGTGAACAGTGCAGTCAGTTAAATTAAAACTCAGTACTTCTTGGATTAGTACTCTCAAGTATGAACTGACTCGATACAATGTATTAACTTTTAATAAAGTATTTACTTTTAATGCAGATGTCAGTCATTCAATTTAAAATAAAAAAAAACATATGAAAGCAAGATATTCTAATGAAGGACAAAATTAATTTAAGTTGCACACAATGGACATGTAATGAATTTGATGTATTTATTGAGAATATGAATGACTCAGACACCAGAAGGATGCTCTGTCCAGATGTTTGTGTATTTGTTGGTGTAAGGGTCATTGAAAGAGGAATGTTGAGTTACAAAGAATTACCAGTTAAATACTGATGGATAAATGGTGAAATATTCAGTTTTATCATCGTAAATCTGACTTCAGAGAAGTCAGTGCCTCTCCAGCATCAACCTCACTGCCCGTCACTGTGTGGTTGTGTGTGTCAGAGAGAGGAAGAGAAAAGAGTGAGATAAAGAGAGAGAGAGTGTGTGTATGGGATGAGAGAGAGGTCCCTGTGTGTGTTGAGGGGGTCTCTGACCTCCAGGGTAGTCTCTGTGTTAACTCTGGTTTAGCTGCATTGATGTGTGTATTGAGGGTGGACACTTTCCTTGAAATAAACACAAGTACAATACTTGCTGTTCTGTTGTAGGGAGAGGAGTGTGTTGTGGAAAGTAATACGGCTTTAATTGCGTGTTTGTGTGTGTACGTCTTGGCAGGTCAGTGTGTGGTGTGGCTCTTTGACTTTCACAGTGAAAAAATTTGGCTCTTGGTGTCAAAACTTGTTCGCCACCCCTGATATAAAGTATCAACTTCTTTTACTCTTTATAAAGATGTTTGTTCTAAAATGCTATATTTGAGGTGTAAAATCCAATGTCAAGTCAGTCAAATTAAAGACTTGCTAATTTTCCAATAAAATTTGAAGAAATTTGTGGTGGCATTTTCGTTATTCTTTTGAACAGCCAAACAATGTCATAATAAACAGTGACAGAAAATACCTCAACATTATTCTAAAACAGACAAAGGCTGAAACTTCCTCTGAATGAACATATTAAGAAACTAAATAATTGCATTTTTTTAAATATTATGGCCAACACTTTAATATAGCACATTTAACAACTGTTAAAGAGTCAAAAAGCAATATTTATGCAATGTATCAAAAACAATTTATTTTACTCAACTCATATACACTTACATTGTCCATTGCAGGCTTGAAAATATCCAAGAACAAATATCAAGCACGTTAGTGTCTTTGCCATCTTTAGGTGAGTTTCTTCTGGCTCCTCTGAAAACTGAGTGATTTTCTTGGTAAGCTCACTGTTAAATTTATTCCTCCCACAGCTGACAGATAATGACATGGGAGTGACAGCCTTTATTTTCGTGAAACCTGAAAAACCAGTTCATTTAATTTCATTTTACTTACATTCATACGAATGCTTGATTGTGATTGTTTTCTAAGAACTTTGAGGAAACCTGGGCTTCCACGACAAGTGGAAATTTGCACATTTTTTTATTGAATTCTGCAATAAATGTGTCTGGTTAATATGCCAAGAGACCGTGGCTGTTTTTAAGGAGTTTAATATCAAGAGGCATAACTAGATAAGACATGTTATAGTAACTAGGACAAACTGGGAATGGGATAGTGCAAAATATTGAATTAACTGGAAAGTTTTTAAAAGGACCTATGATTAAAATGAAAACGCCACAAAAGCAAGTTAAGAGGTAGCAACACTTATTGCATAACACTGCAAACATTTTACTGATGGGGAATTAATTTATTAAAGACTGCAAAATGAAAATAGTGAAGAACATTTGTCCTAAAAAGATGCAGGGGTCTGCTAATGTTTGCCTGGCTTGTAATTCTGTGGTCCAGAGAATTTAAGACATTTCATCTGATATTAAGAAACAGGAGCAGAGTTTTTTT
The DNA here is from genome assembly GCA_023969325.1 of Oryzias curvinotus. NCBI lineage: Eukaryota > Metazoa > Chordata > Actinopteri > Beloniformes > Adrianichthyidae > Oryzias > Oryzias curvinotus. The sequence continues at coordinate 8,096,493 of CM043709.1, forward strand.
TTTTTTTTCATTTCATTTATGCATTACATTCAGTGTTGCCTTTCTGTCCTGCCTTCACAGTTTTGGATGGTTCAGGACGTCTTAAAATGAAATGTGCAGTTGGGAAATGTAAATACACACAAGAGTTTGCATTAATTTTCAAACCTTTTGCAAAAGAGGAGAGGTGGAAAAACACGACCTGTTAGGCTTTTTGGCTGTCTGCTCTCTCTGTCCTCAAAGCAAAAAGGCTTTTTTTAAAATTCAGTAAGGGAAAATGAAAACATACAAAATATGTCATCAGAACATACCAGAACTACTCTAGTCTGTAGTCTGCATTGCAGGTGTCGTGGCTCCATTTAAACACTCCAGTACAGAGAAAACAAAGACCAAAAGTCAAAAACAGGCCTACTGCTGATCTCGGGACATATTATCTGTTACTATAGGCAGGAATCAAGCATATCTCTGCAATACAATATACATATATATATAGAATCTATTAAATGCATAATAAATAGAGCATAATGTAACCACTGTTCACATGTTCAAACAATATTGATTTGGAATAATAGATTTTCACAAAGATTTCACTTTTTCTTTATCGCCAAAAATAAACTTTTGAGAGTAGTGATCGTCCGTCGACGTTGTTTGAAACAATGAGTTATATTGATACAACTCATTGGTTTGAAACCCCCGATTTTTTGGGACCTTTATAGTTCCCAGTAGTTATATGTTTCTAGGGAACCACGTTCACCCTTGTCGGCTAAAAACACATGATCACCCACATCTACTGGGGCACCACGCACTTTCCTGTCGTACAGTTGTGAATGGCGCTGAAGTTGTTTCACTGCCATTGACTGCGCCACGGCCATAGCCTCTTTCATGTTCTTGCGCAGGGATTCAACGTAACGGTCATAGTCCACAACCTCCTGATCATGAAGAACAGAGCCAAACATAACATCCACCGGCAGACGTGGCACTCGTCCAAACATGAGCAGAAACGGGGCGTAGCCTGTTGTTTTGTGCACAGTGCAGTTATAAGCAAATGTTAAGGATTTCAAGGCATTAGGCCAACGATGTTTCGCTCTGGGAGGCAGTGCTCGAATCATGTTGCCTAGAGTACGGTTCATCCTTTCGCACGAACCGTTACCCATTAGATGGTAGGGAGTAGTATGCGATTTTTGTACCCCGACAACACTCAACAACTCCGCGATGAGCGCACTCTCAAAAGTGGCACCCTGGTCAGAATGTAACGGTCTAGGAAACCCATAGACACAAAAGTAGTTGTGCCACAGTTGGTGAGCAACTGCTTTGGCCGACTGATTAGGACACAAGAACGCGTGCGCCATTTTGGTGAAATGGTCAGTGACGACGAGCACATCCAAGGACGTGTTGCTGGAGTCTTCAGCCGACCAAAAGTCAACACAAACCAGTTCAAGAGGTTCAGAGGTATGAATGCTCTCCAGGGGTGCCCTAGCTTCAGGCTCAGGAGCTTTAGAAACCACACACCGTCTACAGTGCTTAACATACTCCGCCACATCGCTAGAGAGCCCAAGCTAATGAAACCTCTGTCCCGCCAAATAAAGAGTCCTCTGCTGTCCCTGATGACCCTGTTATGTAATGGTTTTCCTTTGCTCTGCTGTGACCTCTTTTGGAGGCCCTCCCTTTCCTGAGGCTTGCTGTGAGACTCACAGGTGTTTCTCATTATGTTTAAGTTTCCTATTTAAGGATTGAGTTTCTTTTGTACTGTGTCTAAGCGTCTTTTTGGTCTGGCTCTTCGAGTTTTCTGTTTTTGCGCTCGGCATTAAAAGAAACCCTTTTTGGATTCAGAACCTGAGTTTTTTGTCCTTCCTGCGTTTGGGTTTTTGCCCCCTGGAATCCCCGTGACATTACGCTTAGACCAATGTCAAACCCAGCAGGAGGAACACATGAGAGGGACCCGTCAGACCCGACTAGGTCAACCAGAGCCATTTGATGGTACTCCTGAGGACTGTCGGGCGTTCCTCACCTCCTGCCGCCTGCACTTCGATTTTAATCCCAGTGAGTTTCCCTCAGAGCAGAGCAAGGTGGCGTTTGCTCTGAGTTTCCTGACTGGAAGGGCCAAGCGGTGGGGGTTGGCTGAGTGGGAGCATGAAGCCGATATCTGCCGGTCCTTCCGAGCTTTTTCCGCTCAACTCCTCGTTGTATTCGACCCTTCCACGCCTCATCGAGCTGCTGCATCCGAAATCCTACGTCTCAAGCAAGGGACTCGCAGCGCCTCGGATTTCGCCGCAGAGTTCCGTACGCTGGCTGCCAGCACCCGGTGGGCGGACAAAGCCTTGGTGGATGTATTTCTTCAGGGTCTCTCCGACATTCTCAAGGACGAGCTGGCAGCGAGGGAGATACCGGAGGATTTGGAGGAGCTGATCGATGTCGTCGTTCGTATCGACCGGAGGATGAGAGAGCGCGGCCGTGCTTGGCACAGCAACACCGGCTTCCGCCCACTGCCTCTGGAGGGAGTTCCCTCGCCCCCCCCCCCCAGCACCCCACGACGGGCTTCTCCTCCTCCTCCTCCCCCGGAACCCATGCAGCTGGGAACTGGTCGTCTCACCCCCGCTGAGCGACGCCGCCGCATGGGAGAGGGACTTTGTTTATATTGTGGTCAATCAGGACACTTTGTACGTAATTGCCCGGGAAACGCCAGGGTTCACCAGCAAGGAGAGAACTGGTGAGCCGTCAAACCTCCTTTTTTTCACCCTCATGGCCTTCTACCAAGGTTTTAGTGGCCTGTGCAGGAGCACAAGAGGAATTTGAAACTTTAATTGACTCTGGCTCAGATGGTGATTTGATTTCTCAGGAGGTGGTGAATAAACTCAGAATCCCAGTTGAACCACTGTCTCCCATCTTAGTCATTCGTGCCATCAATGGGTCTGTCATTCACAAAGTTTCTTCTAGGACAGTTAACATTAGGGTCTCAGTTTCTGGAAACCACACTGAGTTTATGAGCTTTTACGTTGTAGAATCTCTTAAACCGCAGGTTATTTTGAGGTTCCCTTGGTTGTGCAAACATACCCCCCACTTAGACTGGTCTTCTGGAAGGGTGCTGTCATGGAGCTCTTTCTGTTTGTTAAACTGTCTCTCGTCTGCTGCTGTACGTACTCCTGCGAATGTTCTCCAGCCACCAGAGCCTCCTAACTTGAGTAATGTTCCTCCGGTGTACCATGATCTCTTGTGACTGTGCTATAGACCTCTTGCCTGGAACCCAACCACCCAAGGGCCATACATACCCCCTGTCTCCATCTGAACAGGTGGCTATGAACAACTACCTGCAGGAGAGTCTACAGGCAGGCATCATTAGAACATCTTCCTCTCCTGCAGGGGCTGGTTTCTTCTTTGTGGGGAAGCGGGATGGGGGTCTGCGGCCCTGCATCGATTACAGGGGTTTAAACAATATCACTATCCGAAACACTTATCCTCTCCCTCTGTTACAGACCGTTTTTGACCAGTTAAGTGGGGCCCAAGTCTTCACTAAACTGGACCTCAGAAGTGCTTACCATCTGATCCGCATAAGGGAGGGAGATGAGTGGAAGACTGCCTTTAACACTCCGAGCGGGCACTTCGAGTATCTGGTCATGCCTTTTGGACTCACAAATGCTCCAGCTGTATTCCAGTGTTTAATTAATGATGTTCTAAAGGATATGATCAACAAATTCGTCTTTGTATATCTTGATGATATTCTTATCTTTTCACCAGATCTCGATTCCCATGTGCAGCACGTCCGAGCCGTCCTCCAGCGCCTTCTCGAAAATCAGTTATACTGCAAGGCAGAGAAGTGCGAATTCCACACCACTCAAACCCGGTTCCTTGGTCATGTTGTTTCCCCAGGTAGTGTTCAGGTGGACAACGCCAAGGTCAAAGCTGTTCTGGAGTGGCCCGTACCATCAGGACGTAAACAGCTCCAGCGCTTCTTTGGATTTGCCAACTTCTACAGGCGGTTTATCAGAGGCTTCAGTGGCGTTGCTGCACCCCTCCATAGGCTTACTACGGCTAAGGTACATTTTATCTGGGATGAGGGGGCCGATAAGGCATTTACTGAGCTTAAGAGACGTTTCTCTACGACCCCCATTCTGACTCAGCCTGACCCCTCCAAACAATTTATTGTGGAGGTTGATGCGTCTGAGTCTGGAGTGGGGGCTGTTTTGTCTCAGAGGGCGTCCGATAACAAAGTCCATCCCTGTGCATATTTCTCCTGCAAGCTCACTCCTGCAGAGAGGAATTATGATATAGGGAACAGAGAACTGTTGGCTGTAAAACTGGCTTTGGAGGAGTGGCGCCATTGGTTGGAGGGAGCTGAACAACCATTTTTGGTCTGGACAGACCATAAGAACTTGGAATATATCCGGACCGTCAAGCGTCTTAGCCCTTGCCAAGCTAGGTGGTCCCTCTTCTTTGATCGGTTCAATTTCACGCTATCCTACCGACCTGGCAGCAAGAATGTCAAGCCTGACGCCCTCTCACGCCAGTTCCAACGGGAGGGGGAGACTGAGGAGTCTACTGTTGCCACTACTATTGTCCCCCCTCACCTTGTGTTCGCTGGACTCTGGAACGCAAGGTAAAGGCATCTATACCTGATCCTGCCTCCATTCCTGCTGGCTGTCCAGCTGGGTGCCTGTTTGTGCCTCCATCATTACGCACGCTAGTTTTAAAGTGGGGTCATTCTTCCCACCTGGCTTGTCATCCTGGAGTAACCAGAACCAGTTTTCTTGTGGCTCAACGTTTTTGGTGGCCTTCTATGTCCTCCAAAATTAAGACTTTTGTGGCTGCTTGCCCTGTATGTGCTAGTGTCAAGATCCCTAGAACCCCACCTGCTGGTCTGCTACCCCCCCTACCTGTGCCGTCGAGACCTTGGTCCCACATCGCCATGGACTTTATCACCGGACTGCCCAACTCGAGAGGTAAGACGGTCATACTCACCATCATTGACCGTTTTTCCAAATTGGTGCACGCCATACCCCTACAAAGACTTCCATCTGCCAAGGAGCTTGCTGTTCTTGTGTCTCGTCATCTGTTCCGTTTACATGGCCTTCCTCTGAACATCACGTCTGATCGTGGTCCACAATTCATTGCTGCTTTCTGGAGGGAGTTCTGCAACCTTCTTGGGATTAAGGTAAGTCTCAGTTCAGGCTTCCATCCTCAGACCAACGGCCAGGTGGAGCGGTACAACCAGGATCTGGAGACAACTTTACGAGCCATGTGCAGCAAGAACCCCAGGACTTGGTCTTCTCAGCTTCCTTGGGCTGAGTATTCCCACAACACCCTCATCAATTCATCTGGTTTCTCCCCCTTTCAATCAGCTTACGGCTATCAACCCCCTCTATTTCCCTACCAGGAACTGTTGGCCTCCTCTGTTGGTCCTGCAGCTTTCGTGAGGTGCTGTCAGCGTACCTGGAGGACATATAGGCATGAACTCCTGCGGAACCAGGAGAGGTTCACTAGAGTGGCTAATCGTCGGCGGTCTGCGGCCCCGAAGTACAAGGTGGGGGACAAGGTTTGGCTTTCTTCTGCTAATGTTCCCTTAAAAGGAGGGTCCAAGAAGCTGCTGCCTCGCTACATCGGTCCTTACTCCATCACTCAAGTAATCAACCCAGTGGCTGTGAAACTGGACCTGCCACGCTCTTTAAAGATCCACCCCGTGTTTCATGTCAGCAAGGTCAAGCCAGCCAGAGACTCTCCCCTTCAACCCGCTCCAGCTTCTCCTCCAGCCCCTCGTTTTATAGATGGCGGCCCGGTATACACCGTCAAGACACTCCTTGCCTCCAGAAGAGTGGGTAGAGGAATACAGTACCTTGTTTTTTGTCCTTCCTGCGTTTGGGTTTTTGCCCCCTGGAATCCCCGTGACAGACCCGCTTCATCGTGAACACCACACAAAACTTTGCGGCGCAAGGAAACAGGAACAACATACTGGTAGGATTTCTTTTTAGTCACAGGATGCACAGCCACACGATACAGAACCCCATCTCTCATAGAGAGTTTCCCCCAGCTCCTCAAAAATTGTACAACCCCAGCAGATTCCATGGCTCGCTCCCTCCTTGATGGTCTCCTTCCTCTTTCCAAAAAGAAGATCACTCTGTTTAACTCCAGATCTGTCCATTGTTTTTCTGCCAACTCATCGTGAGAGATAACTGCTGAGCCAACATGTGAGGGCATCAGGACTGTCTGTGGAAACTGAGGCAAAAGCATAGCATGCTGGACCAACCCTGAGTTAAAATTTCCGACGCAGTCGAACACAGCAGCAACTTCATCGGCCGAAACAGAACCAGACGGAACAACTGTTGCACACTGCATAACGACAGGTTGACCACACACTGAAGTCACATCACGTGGGTTAGCAGACCATCGAAAAGCATCCTGGATGCCAGTGGCCCCCACTGCAGCAGCCCCAGCAAGCAACTCAGCATATGGCATTCTGGTTAAGAGATGAGATGCGCTGGACTGCACAAATGGCTCCCTGCTCAGAGCATCAGCAACAACATTATGAGGTCCTGGGATGTACTTTATGTCAAATTGAAACGGAGCAAGTTTAGCTATCCACCTCTGCTCACACGCATCCAGACGAGCTTTGGACAAAATATAGGTTAAGGGGTTATTATCCGTCCACACAGTGAACTGATGACCCTTCAACCAATAGTGAAATTTATCACACACTGCCCATTTGAGTGCGAAAAACTCCAATCTGTGCGCAGGATATTTTGACTGAGCAAAACTGAGGGACTTGCTTGCAAATGCTATAGGTCTGGCTATCGTACCACCATCAGGAACGTGTGACAAGACAGCGCCTAAACCATCAGCAGAGGCATCAACAGAGAGCAAAAATGGTTCATCAAAGTTAGGGTGAGCAAGCATGACCTGGTCCAACAATGCCTGTTTGAGTTTGCTGAAAGCTGACCTACACTCTTCAGTCCAATCATCAGCACCAAGCTTTGTTTGAACATGGCGCTTTCTGCCAACTCCGCGTGGACGTCCAGAACCAGATGTCAATCTGAACAGCGGCTTAGCTATGGCGGAACAGCCCTCAATAAACTGTTGGTAGTGCACCACCATACCCAGGAAAGAACGGACCTTGCGGCGTGAAGGGATATTCGTGCCGTTCTCCATAAGGTCAGCTTCCATTATGGATGTGATTGCCGCCACTTTATCTCGGTCAGACTGGATGCCATCGGCACTGATGAAATGTCCCAGGAACTTAACTGAACGTCTCAAGAAATTACATTTCTTTGGCGCGAGCTTGAGGTTGTGTGACTGGAGTCTCTGAAAGACCATTTCCAAGCGTTCAAGGGCCAGACTCTCAGTGGGGGCAAACACCAAAACGTAATCCAAATAACACAACAGACTGAGAAAGTTCTGATCTCCAAAAATGCCTAACATCATCCTCATGAACGTCGCTGGACTGTTACAAAGGCCTTGGGGCATCCTGTTGTACTCATACAAACCAAATGGTGAAGGAAAAGTTGTAAATTTCTTGTCGTCCTCATGAACTTCTACATTGTAATAGCCAGAGGTCAAATCCATTGTTGAGAAGAAGGCATTACCACCCAAAGCAGACAATGCATCCGCCGGATGGGGAAGCGGATGTGCATCTTTGACTGTGCGAGCATTAAGCCAGCGGAAGTCATTGCAAATTCTTAAATCCCCATTTTTCTTTAAGACCACCACAAGGGGTGAGGCATACTCGCTGCTGGACTTCCTTATAATGTCACGCTCTTCCATTTCATTCAGAGATTCTCTGAGTTTCTCATACTGCGTTGGTGGTATGCGCCTACATGGAAATCTGAAAGGTTTGTCATCTGTTACTCTGATATGGTGTAGGCAACCAGTGGCCTTACCACAATCTAACTTTTCCCTAGAAAAGATAGACTGGTATTTCACAATGAGATCCACCAATTTAGTTTTGTACGCCAAAGAAACTTCACACGACTCAATGTCAATGACTGATAAGCCCAGTTCACCCAACTGTGACTGAGGTGAACTGGTTACAGTGAGTAGTCCGACTTGAGGACGGTCTGGCAAGGTGGACGTGTTGGACACAAGGCTGGACATGGTCACACGGTCGCCATGGAACTGTACTTGTTGACTAACTCCAGGCCAATTAGCATCAAACTCCTCAACCGTCTCACAGAGAGACACATCAGCCAACTTAGCATTTCGTCTAGTGGTTACAGGTTTGCGAGATGGATTGATCACTTTGAGAGGCAGCCAACCATCCTCCCTCAGAATAGCAACTGATCTTACGACTATAACTGATCTTGGTCTGGTCTTAGCATGTGTAGGCTCAACTACCACTACACTGCCTGCAACCTGCTTCTCCACCAATTGCAGTTTGGCCCACACCAGATGTTCGGTCACAAGCTCCAGCGTGATAGCTTTCCTGAGTTTGACAGTTCCCACCGCTTCTGGGACCTTTGTCTCCACACCAGCTATTAAACTCAGCAGTTGCTGTCCTGAATCACTCCCGCAGTCACGCGCTGTAGTGTCACTGTCAAGACGTTCCTTCTCCAGGCCACTAATCACGTACCTTAACAGGTTACTGCCAACAATCAAGTCTTCGCTCTGGTCATCCACCACCAAAGTAGGGACTAATACACTGCATCCGTTGAGTTCCATCGCAATGTCACACATGCCCACTGGTAAGGTCTTCGAGCCCCCGCACCCAAGTAGCACAGCGTCCGTAGGTTGGAGGTTGGGGTCCTTCAACACAGCATGCTGCAACAGCTGAGGAATTACTCTAAAGCTTAGTGTACATGCCATCAAACCACTGTCCAGTAATGCTGAAACAGTCACTTCACCACCCAGCGTCACCTTTTCATAGAATAAGTCATCATTCTGTTTGAGTCTTCGAATATTCTGAATCACCGGTATCCGTCCCATTTTACTCTCTTGGCACACTTGATACACTTGATCCATATCAACTCTGTCATCTTCAGAGGGAACACATTCAGGCCCAACACTTGCTCCAACCACATGCAGGCCACCTATGTTTCCTGCTGCCTTACATTTTGCTTCCCCGGACTGGAACACTCTGCCTTCGTGTGATCGGGTGCAAAACAACGAAAGCACAGACGGTCAGACCTGCAGTGGTAGATAGTATTGTGCCTCAAATCTCCACAGACAGCACAGGGCACGCTGGCTTTAGCCCCAGGTTTCTGTGTGGGCACCGCGCTCCTACTATGCGGCCTAGGCTGTTGTTGCGCAATAACACGTTGAAGCATGGAAATGACCTTGTCCAGGTGATCCTGAGAGCTGTCAATTGGCTGTTCGACAGGAGGCGCCGCAGCTGCAGCTCCCGCGAAGACAGGGGGGACACTTTGCTGCGTAGGAGATACACGCTGCTGTCGCAACAACCAAACACTGTCACCATGTTGCATGGACTTGCGTTTGTGGACCTTACAATGTTCAACCAGCCTTTCATGAATGTCGGCAACGGTCCAATGAGTCATGGGCTTACACCTCATTATCAATGACAGTTCAGGGTCTGGACAGTTCCGAATAAACATTGTGACCAAGTCACGTGACAAACAGTCAAAAGTCCCATTCTTTCTTTTTAAGGTGTCTTCAGTCAACTCCAAAGCCCTGTTTAGTCTCAGCCAATAGTCAAACGGGTGTTCACCAGAGTGGGGTCTTGTCGCATAAAAATTAGCTAAGGGCAGATTAGAGTTCCCTGTGTCACTGAAATGCTGTTTCAATAACTCAAAAATCGGCTCTGGGCCTTCAGTCAACGTTAACACTGGCTTACTACGTATACCCACTTTCACAACGTCACGCGCCCTCCCAGCTAATTTTGATAAAACTTCTTCAGCTTGTTCAGGCCCAGGGATGCCCCTTTTTTTCCACATAGGACAGCATCAAAACTTCCCACTCAGTAACAGAACATGTGTCGGTACCATCCCCTCTAAAACTCACTGGTTCTTTGACATCCTGTCGTAAAATGACATTCAACATAGAGGAGTCATTGATGGCTGACCCAGACACACCTGTAACAGCACCACCAAATCGTCGCTTGATGCATGATGCAATGCTCTCACCAATAGAAACGCCCACCTGAGAAGCTATCTCAGCTAATAGTTTATCAGTGACACCATCCTTTGAGTTTGTCACATCACATTGCGAAGAAACATCAGCATCAGCGACTCGGGACGATTTTTCAAACTGTGGTTTAGGTGTCGATGCATTAGGAGGAAACATGGCTGTACCTCTGCCTCGACCACGTGCAAGAGAGAGAGCAAAAGATCCAATAGATCTGTCCTTATCCATAGTTTGAAGAAAAATAGAGAAAAAAAACAATGCAACTTGTGGCAAAACAAAACTAAGATAAGATTGTCCTATAACACTCTTTAACTCATTTTTCTTTTTTTTTTCTTTTTTTTTTTGAAAAAAAAATACTCAGGGAATTGAAACCCAAAATGTCACATCACCTGTTGCATGAAACCTTTCTCACACACCCAGGTTACTGACGTCAACCGTCCACGCAGGTGGAAATCAGCTCCACCGGAGACTCTTGTCAATCACTGCTGAAGCCCTTCGCTGCAGCGACGCGCGTACTTGGCGCCACGTGCACGCGGCCCAGGTCCGATGACGAACTCCGCTTCGATTCCTCCGCAGTGTGCTGTGCAGCGATCCCCGAGATAGGGCGTGTTGGGCGAGGAAAAACCTTCGCGCCCCCCTGACGAATCCGAAGAACGGGTCATGGCACCAATGTAACCATTTTCTGGTCTCTGCTCTGCGTTGTGTGATTTTGTGCACCCTCGGGAGGCAACGAGACACCGGAGAAACTTTCTTGGAGCGGTTTTCTTTATTTTCTGGTTGTGACAAAATATGGCATCAACACATGCTGCACTCCGATAATGCCCCAAAACTAAAAATATAAATTTCAAATGAGCACCAACATTGCATACAAAGAACTAGATTGTCATCATGCTCACCTCTTCCAGATTAGACACAGCAAAAAGGGAAGAGGGGGGGGGGGGGCATGAATTTATACCCAAGTCTGAAGGACCCTGATGGCGTGTGAATCAATTGCCAGATATAAAATAAATTAAAAAAATACACTTTTGTGTAATTATATAATACTTCTGTAAACCCGTTACATTCAGAGCATGAGTTGCTATGGCAACTTGACCTACCCTGAAACATACCTCCTTTTCTGGAACCGAAAGCTGAGGTTATCAACTTCCTTAGCCTCAAACTTATCGTGGGAGCTAGCATAACCTGCTTTCTGGAATACCCCCCTGGAGAAAGGAGACGTAGTGGCTGGAAGGATCAACAACATTCAAGAGTACAGCTTCTTTCTCACTCTGATCTGCATGGCCGGGGGTCTAAAGAGAGACATCGTGGACTTGGAGTTGTCGGTAGGTCAACATTGAGACATGTCATTGAAAGCATGGCTTTGGGATTGTAGAAGTTAGCTCAAGAAAGGAAGTCACCAAAGTGCTTTACGTTATTTCAATTCAAAGTTTTTTATTTCAAATCTAATCTACATTTACATGGAGAAGAAAAATATAAGTCAATCCATGACCCATTATCCCATGACCAGCATGACCCATGATCCATCATGAAAAATAGCCAACAGTGTGAATGTGAAGACACTTGATCCGACACATTCAAGTGTGGCAAACAAAAAACAAAACCAGAATGGAGATGAGCACGACTTCACACGACTGCATATGAAAGTCAGAGGACTAGAAAGACCAGCTGGGTTTTTTTTTTCCTGGTCTGTACTTATTTTGGGATTGTTTAGTGTTCAAACAAGCATCTTTTCCCAGTATGACAACAAACCAAATGCAGGTGTGTAATTTGAGTGACAGTTTCACTCTAAAGAGGCCTTTAACCTTGAGTCAGAATAACACATGTAAGTGTGGAGACCTGGCATTGTGAGCCATAGGCTTCAGATTTGCCAGCAACGCTAAAAGTTAGTTTGCACTTGGTTTGTAAATCCTCGGTCTGCAAGGACTAGAGCAACAAGAAAAAGTAATAATCTTTGGAGAATTTACTTAATGACAAAACACACTTCCTGATGCCTTTTATAATCTGGTCTTTGAATCTTCTTTAACCCCTGTGCAATCTTAGATGACCCCACCCTTCCATTGACGTGTTCTCCCTATCATGACAAAGGTGGAGAGGATTTCATGTAATCCATGGACACCAGTGAAGATCACAAATCATTGAAGAAAAAAGGTTCAGTGCACTGTCTAGTGCAGGGGTCGGGAACCTTTTTGGCCGAGAGAGCCATAAACGCCACATATTTTTAAATGTAATTTAGAAAGAGCCATACAATAATGTAGCGTCCCTGTCCCACACTGAGGCACGGAGACTTAACCTCTTTTAAGGTTATTTATTCTGGTTACTGCAGACCGCAACAAACGCCGTAAAATTAATTCAGCAACTCCTCAATCTCTCCCGCTGAGACGAGAGCGCTTCTCCCAACTTTATATTCCATGCTCCCGCTCCAGTCCTCCCATTTCCCTTATTCGGCCCATAGCTGAACCCCATTGGTCCAAACTACCTAACAACAGGCTGAGCGACAGAACTGAGAGCCAATCAGATCTCTGCTTGATGCGTTTGCTGAACTCCAGAACTTTTAACGCGTCCCAACAGCGGACCCAACTCAGTCCACTACAATATGTTTAAAACTAAATATACAAGTGAATGTGAGCATTTGATGTAATTTCCACATTTTCAAAGTACAATAAGTCTGTGGATTCTTTTTAATAACATCGTTATGCTGTTGCTAATAAATGATGAGTATTTCTCGCTGATGGTCTAGTCTGGTTGATACGTGGTGAGTTTCAGCTTCATGCAGGCGTTGAGACTTTAAACGTGATCGTCTGAATGTTCTGTAGATGTGACAAAGACTCACATGCAGACGTGGAGCCAAACACACACTCACACACTGCAGGGAGTGACGGGCAGCGGGTTTTACGTTTTTACAATCCCTGTGCGATTCACCTGCTGCCTGTGAGGAAGAAAGCAGAGCCCACCCTCTGCTTTCTTCCTCACATCCCGTCCCCGCATCTGCGCGCTCTTTCTCAGAGACGGGAGCGCGCAGGTTCAGGCACGGCAATTAATAGGTTTCCTGCTGGTATAAACTCTGTGAAATAGTAGATAATAGTAAACTGAGTGCTGGCGCAGATTTTTCTCTCCAAGCACCGATACTACTGCGCGCACCTCTGGTATCGCATCGCGCACGAGAAGGACCGGTCTAATGAAAAAAAAAATGGTATAAATAAAGATTTGTCTGCGAGCCATACGTGACCATCAAAAGAGCCATATGTGGCTCGCGAGCCATAGGTTCCCGACCCCTGGTCTAGTGGGTCTAGATGACCCAACTCCCAATGTTACAGTGCCTAGGATAAAACAAGGGTTAAATCTCTTGTTTTTGCATTAATTCTGGAAACTTCTGTTCTGCTTTTAAAATGTGGTGCTCACCATTTGCTGTCACCTCTGGAGTTTTCTGTGTGCATTAAAGGAAAAGTCAAGGAGAACATTTTTATATTAGTGTTCACTCAGCAAAGGTCCCTCAGGGTCTTATTTCAGTACCTCCTGTGTTTGTAGTAAATCATTTTCAATTAGAAAACTTTCAGAAAATCAACATTTTTGCAGTTCTTTAAAACCCTTTACTTTGTCTCTATTAAAAAAAATACTTAATATTTAAAGATCTTTAAAAATATATTGCACTTCTAAAATCAAAAAAGATGTCTGCACGGTATCTGTGACATGGCTTTGTAATCGTACAGTTTTTTCTTTTTTATTATCTCAGTTGATTTGTGGCCAAAATCCATCGCTGGAGGACTTTAACTGGAGAGATGTTGTTGATCCTGCTGTGCAAGCCAAACTACAAGAGGTGTGACACACAAGTAATTTCCAAACAAAGTTTAATATGTTTTTAGATTTTTTTTGTTAACTTATTAGATCTTCAAAGTTTAAAATGTTCATTACATCTTTCATCATCAGTTTGGGTTTGGTTTCACTTTTTTCCCCCTAAGCTTTGCTTTTGTTTAGCAGCTGCACAAATTGTGGGACATGTTTGTGTGCATGTGTTACAGCTGCATAGCTGCAGTGATGTGAAGCTGCTGTCCCCCAGTCTGTGCGAGTGGGTGTCCCAGTGTGGGATTCCTGGAATCTATTCTGCTTGTTCCATTGAAATGCCAGCAATATACGCCTGTTTGGTGAAACATTGCATCTATCATAGGTGGGGTTATCTTATTTTTGTGTGTGTATGTTTTTAAGGTAATAATGTTGTTCTAATGTTGTCGGCTCTCTGATGAACTTCAGGGTACTGAGTATGATCTCCCAGTTCATACAGGGGGTAAACAGCTGTGGTGGGCTGTGGGAACTGATAAAGGCGCACTGGGAGATGTTTCTACCAGTGATGATGAGCACACAGCAGCAGCGGCCTCTGACCCTAGAGGAGTTCATGAAGCTCTTCAATGTGAGTTTCAATCACTCGGACCCAGAGCAGAGGGCTGCTGAGGAAGCCACGTTCTCACAGGGAAACGGTCCTCAACTTGGTGAGAGGTAATATTGGGATGTCAGAACCAGAGTAAGCAAGTTTCTGTCAAATTTTTATGCTTGGGCTACTGTTAAACCTGTTTATTCTTTGTGAAAACTTAGATGGGTTGACAGATTTTTCCTTCGAAGACCTCCTCATCTTCATCACTGGAACTGATCATCTTCCTCCTCTAGGGTTTCCCAAGCTAATCTCTTTGCGCTTCTACTCTCTGGTTGGTATTGATCATAGCAATAAGTAGCATCAGGTCATGTCTTTTAGCTCAAGCTTAAGGAACGTCCTGATTAAAGCTGGTAGATTTCCAAACTCCAAAAAAGTAGCTTTTCTCAAAAATACATAAAAATGTTGTATATATTTTTATTCAGCTCTCGGTTGAAAATGTTTTGTTGTGAATGTTGAAATTGGAGCAGCCAAGTCAACATCTTTTCAAGCAGGATATTGATGTGTTGAGACAAATAAAAATATTTCCTTTAAAACAAATACAATGGGGTTTTTTAACTAGGAACTCTTAAGTGAAAAACCCATTTTTTGGCTCCCTGTTGCTGTGAATCAATACAGTAGTGTCAAAGAGAGCTGAGCTTAAGCACATTCCCACAAAGAAGATGACATGTGAGCCAAAATTCCTTTAAGCATACAAATCATCCAGGAAACAGGCTTCAGAATTTTACTGGAAATGGATAGATATTTAACACAAGTCAAACAAGTTCTTCTCTGAGGTCAATAAATGTCACAGTGCACTGATCAAAACGATGACTTTTTTTGAATTCCTTGCAACATTGAACATTCATTAGACATTCAAATAAAGTATTTTGTTTGTTTTTTTCACATTACATGTTATTTACAAATCAGCATATTCAAATGGAAATTATCCAATCCTTTCATTAAAGTAGATGATGATATCTGACATAATCCAAAAAATTTTAATGTTTAAAAATTTAAAATGTGCTTCTTTCAATGTCCATACTAGAAAAGCTACAACCACTTGATGCTTATTAATGCAAATGTGCATCGAGCCACTTCAGTTCCAAAATTACCTTAATTTACATGGTACAAATGGCTAACCCTTCCAGGAACCACCGTGCTATGAAAGTTTTTAGTTTTTCCCTAGCGCTCACGTCCCTCACAGTAAGATGTATTGTTTCAGGACACTGCAGATATCCGATTGCCCCACTCCTCTTTGGTCTCTCTGGAGCTCTTCCTACCAAGGGGAGTGGCTGGAACTGCCGACTTGCTGGCGCTTCTGAGCAGAGCGTTACGGAGGAGCCTGGCTTCGTAGACTTGAAGCCAGAGGAAGACCAAGAGGAAAACTTTTCAAATGTTACTGACATCCTAATGTAGACTCTTAGGAGAAAATATTTGGCTGTTTAAGTGACATTTTTTAAGATTTTTTTTCTTTTTTTCTTTAAAATATTAGACGTACGACTTCGGTGGAAAATAGGTTGACGCCTGTGTTTTGCTGTTGCATGTTTTAATTTCATACCCTCAAAAAGTTACAATATCCGTGTCTTATCGCGAACTGTGATGGCATAATTATTTTTCACCACTGTTTAGCTGTTAGGCTGATAAAGTTATTGTTCCTAATAAATATAGAGGTTAAAGATGGTCTTTCATTCACCTTTATTTCTTGTTTATTACAGGTGTAGATGCAAATGACACATTATTTTTGTATTTCATTGTGCTTTTATAAGTTTAGAAAAACATGAGCTTTTTGTTGTCGTGAGGTTAACTTTTTCTTTTTTTATATATACTTTCTATAAAGCTTTATCATCTGATGACCCAATCAAGTATGTTTGATAAAATAGTCATCCTAACCTTTTACAAGGCACTTTAATAATGAAATGAAGTGTCTTTGCATTCAAGCTTCATGGTATTTATTCCATCTTTTTTCTTTATTACATGAAGTTGATTTCCTGATGCAATGTTATTTAGTACTTTAACATATTTTGTAAGGCAATTGATGCCATTTTACTTTATGTAAAAGTCAAGATGCACTAAAGCTCCCTGTTGTAGGAATATGTGTACAATCCCATCAACGCACTGGAATGCATTTGTAAAATTCTTAAAAAATAAAATAAAATAAAACAAAAACTAAACTTTTTAAAAGCTACCACACTAAATGCTGCCTTGTGTCACATTCAAACAATACTACCAGCATCTCTTATTACAGCTTCAGTTCTTGGAAGAACTAAAAGAAAGAAAACAGGCACTCGATCTTTGCAAAATTGTATGTAACTTGTTGATTTGTTTAATTGCATTTTTGTTTACATACATGTTTCATGAGCTCATTGATGGTTTCATGTCTGACCTCTTCATGACTAGTCAGGATGACCTGTAGGACTGCTAAATGGTTCAATTCTGGTTCAGAAAAGAAACAATGTTTGAAAAGAAAATGCAAATGTTATAATTGCTGACAGGCAGTACACATGCATGTGAGAGTTTAACTAGCAAAATGTCAAATTAAGAACCTTGTTGACTTGCATCTTTCACAGCGGTTATCCTTCCCATGAAAGGGACTGGAGAGACACTTGCTGTCATGTTTGCTGCTACAGGTGCTGGGGTGGAGGTGGTTGCAAAACCTGCTGTAGATGTCAGGTTTATTTCTGGTGTCGCTGTTGCAGCAGGTGGTGGAGTTGGGGTTTGAACAGCTGCAGGTGGTGGTGTTGAGGCTTGAACAGCTGCTGATGGTGGAGTTGGGGGTTGAACAGCTGCAGGTGGTGGTAGGGCTTCACCTGAAGTGTCTAGTGCATCTGTTACTGTAAATCCAGTAGAATTGGTTGGTAATTACTTTGATTGTTGAGGGTACACTAGTTTTTGACTAAAATGCTATGAAGTGATACAACAAAAGCTCAGGAAAAATTTTGACTTTTTTATTTTTATTTGACTACTATAAAACTAGAATTTTTTTCATTTTTACAGTGATGTAATACAGTCATTTACATACACTGCAGCTTCTGCATTAGTCACATAAGTCATAAGGGGGATGACATTTATGGGTGTGCAGGGTTTTGGGTTGTCCGGGCCCGTGGAGAGTGGTAAACAGGTGAATAATGAAAATGGAACGTTCCATTGTTGTGCGTGTGGTATGTGTATTAGGAAATATTTGTAAGGATAATATAAGTTGCATGCAGTTATGGCATACTGGTGAGATTGTTGTATAGTGCCTTAATGCTGCACTTTAGTCATTAGTGAGCTATATGGCATGGGTCCTTACTGCGCAAATGCAAAAATGACATGCCCACGTCTCGCCTACTTCACCCTTACTTATCCTCACGAGTTGTTTATGTGTTCAATATGGCATGTTGCCCACAGCATGCCTGTAGAAAAAAATGGATGTGAAGATTTCATTCTAAGGGCTCACAGTGCTCTATGATCTTGATATCTTGTGCGGACCACCTACATGCCCCATACAGGTTTGCCCATTTTTTTGGCCCGCAAACCGCTCATATCCACCCTTAATAGTAGCTGTCCCTATACTCAGTTTAGAAAAGAGGACAGTTATTAGGATTCTACCATTTTATATTACGAGGTTTAAAGTTTAGGAAAACAAAAAGGTACAGGCCCACATCTGCGGCACCAGACTGATCATGTTTGGCTTATAAACTATAATGGAAGGTCCTGGGGAAGAATTTCATTGGTCAAAACATATGGTGGATACAGCTAAGTCTAGACAAGATGGGGCTTCTGGATGTTGACATGTTAAAATGTGAACTTTTGGAGTAACAAAGCATTTATCTGCAACAAGAATGACAGATTGTTCACCCACGGATATTTTTAAAAATATCTGGACCGTTTTACTAAACTCATTGACAACACCAATAAGTGTTGGTGTTGCCTGAGGGTCAAAAATAAAGCATGGGTGGGGAAGTAAAAGTATAATAAGAGGTTTTCAGCCCTGTCCCTGATGCAAATAGATTCCTTTACTTTCTTTTAGAATCAGTAAATGATGGATTTAAGTTTGAATTATAAAGCTCTGTAGCAGCCCAAGTAAGACAGTAAATCATAGAAAGGAAGAAAGTATGAGAGATGATTGATCCTCAGATGGAGAAACCCTGCTACAAAAATATTACTTTTTAAAAAATTGTTACCTTTTTCCATGCTCAGCCTGATGTCCTCCACACACACTTCTAAGATTTTCATTATTGCTTTTGGAACTTACTGCAAATTTTGGTTTATTTTACCTTGGGGTTTTTTTTCTGTGATATCAGTGAAGACAATTTACACTTGAAGTGTCCTTTTGTCAAAGTGACCTAGAAGAAGTACCGGTAGGTTTTATTCTAGTTTTGAAATGGTTGATGACAAATAAAATTAAATTAAAATAAGCTGGTTTATTTTAATAGTATGCTTTACAAAAAGCCAGACATCAAAGGAAAAACTAAAAGCAGAATTTGACATGAAAAAGCCACACGATCCTAATTTTGCACTATACTCTGAAACTGTAATTCAAATGCCGAAAAAGAAATACTCACTTTGCGCAGAGAAAGAATAGAAAAATCCCCAAAATAAGATTAAATATGATATTGCTTTTCCCATGTTGAATAACTTTTATTCTTATTCTTATTTGGCACAGCAAGACTCTGCGCTTGCTTTTTGTGTTAAGTTTGTAATTTGCTCCTCCCTTAGAAAGAGTACAGGTATCAGTTACAGAGCTTTTTGTCATGTCACCACCTAGGAAAATCCTTGGTGTGATCACAAATTCCATATAAACTAAATTCATGTATATAAAGGGCCATCAAAATAACTCAAACTGTTTTAAAAAGATTGAAATTTATATTTACGCTTGTTGTATTAATAAGAAATAAACCCACCCATTTAAAAATCCTTGAGTTACAACAAATCTAGATGATAAAAACCATCAAGCTCTCATGAAATAAATATGGACTGAAAATGTTTTACTGTTTTCCATCAATGCCCATAGTTATCATAGGGGAAAATATTGAGTTTATGTCCAGCTGCATGATTTGCACTGTACCACTGACAAAAGCAGTTTCTCCATTCAGTATTTAGTTTCCTTTCTTAGTGCCCTAATAACGCTGAACAATACAGAAAAGAAAAAAGAGAAGAGCTCCCTCTTTTAAACTGGTTTGCTCTTACGTAGAAAAAAATCTTTTGACCAAAAGACACCTAAAGATGTGCAAATTTGGTTGTTTAAGAAACAAATACTTAAAAATGGAGATTATTTATCTTGGTTAGCTTATTGTTTCTTTTCATTCATCTTATGTTTTGGTGAAATAATACATTTTAAACATTACTTTTAAATTTGTTTTATTCTTATATAAAAAAAAACAACTAGTTGGTGGTCACAGAACTGCTAAAACGTTGGAGCAGGTGCTCTGTCAGGGTCCGCTCGGCAGAGACTGAGCCACAGGACAAAAAAAGATCTTTAAATCAGGGGGTTTATTTTACCCAACACAAAAATGACATGGGCCTGAATTAAAATGGGGTCAACTTAACAAAACTATAACTGAGAGAATCATTAACAAAAGCTCCAAACAACTGAACCAAACTGACCCACCAACAGAAAACATAAGGGAGATTTTATACTGGCTGATCAGACCAATGACATAATAGGGAGGGAATCACAAATACAAAACATTAAAAACCTAATTATTAACTAAAGTATTAAATTACTAGTGATTTAATGCTTTAGCCAAGAAACTGAACTTATACTTCAAGACAAGTTTAACATATCCAAAAAAAAAAATACAAACAATAGTCCAACATAAGTATAAACTTTGTCTTCCCCCCCATCTTCTCCAGATGGAAGTGTTCAGGAAGTTGTCCATGCTCCTCCCTTTTCCACATCATCAGGAAGTTTCCCCAGCTCCCTTCCTATGCCCCAGCATCAGGCCTCAGACAGAACTCAAAAGAATAAAATTACTCAAAACAAAACAAAATTAACTAAATGTGTGCACAAGTCATGAACTTATTTTGTTATGTAATGTGTGAAATAAAATGAAATCGTTTATTTAACAAAGAAATAACAAATGAACTTAACTGTGGGGCAATGGTTCTGCCCTCACACACCCGCCCCCTCAAGACTCTCGCTGGGACAGCAAGATAGAAGGTCCGCAGTGGCATTGTCCCTTCCTGGGATGTGGTGGATGGTGAAGCAGTATAGTTGGATGGCCAGGTACCATCTGGTAATTCTTCTTTTTGTGTCCTTCATCCTTGCCATCCACTGTAGGGCTTTGTGGTTGGTTTCCAGCGTAAACTCCCATCCAAGAAGGTAGTACTTAAAGGAGTCTAGGGCACACTTTATTCGACAAAGAAATAACAAATAAACTTAACCTAACTGTGGGGAAATGGGTTCTGCCCTCACATGCCCTCATTGGGACTTGTACAGATTTTTTTACTTTGTGTGGCGTAACCTTGACTTCCAAATGTAACCCAAAATCCAATCAGGTCTGTCCCTTAAGGCTAATAAAGAGCCTCAAAAGTGCATTTTCCTTCCTTAAGGCTATAGGTTGCAATTACCCCAAAAGTTCTCAAAATAACGTGGTCTTTACCACAAATAGCAACTTACAAGGTAAAAAATACAAGAGGGAGTTTTTTTTTATTTTTTACAATCAGCTTTAAAAGCATTTGTGCTGAAACATAAAATTATTTTGTACACCCGAGAGCTTGGAAACATGTTTTGTGCCAGGTTTTTTTTTTTTTTTCAGTTTAGCTTTCTACATACTGTGAGCTTTGTGGTCAAATTTTAACAGCTTTGTGAATTATTAAAGGCATACCTTCTTGGGACAAATTTGCGCATTGCAACCTTTGTATTGTGTAAAGATTGTTTATTTAGAATAACTTTAAAAAAAATGCTTTGGTTTATTTTTTACTGGGCTGCAGCTATTAACAAACTACACTTAAAAGATTTTCCAAAGTGACATGAAAAATTAATACAGAACTTAATTTCCTCATGTCACCTGCGATGGATGGATGGATGGATGGATAGATGGATGGATAATTGGTTGGAGAAAAGGAGGATGTGGCTAAACCATTTCAACAAAAGAAATTGATATAACTTTGACAGAGAACGTTAGCCCAAGAAACCTATAAGTAACAGACAGTAAAAAAAAAGCTTAAAAACATTCTTGAAGTGGGAGCTTGTAGGAATTTGTGCACTGTTCAGTTGTCACATTTACTGTGTAATTCCAAATGAAAATGTCATTGTCTATCACTATATTTCAACTTATTTATGTCATTATTTCAACCATTTTGGCCAGCAGTGGTTTAGACAAAGTTGGTGACCTGTATTACGTTACTGGTTTAACAGGTTATGAAGTACAACAGTGATCACAGCTTATATAAAGCAATCATGGATCTAGTAGTCAAGATTATTTTTGAACACATTTCATCTTCATATTTCCTAGTCCAGTGTTTTTCAACCACTGTAGTGTGCCGCGGGAGATGGTCAAGTGTGCCGTGGGAAATTGCCCTCATTAACTGATCTAACAACATTTCCCATCTCCAGGAAATCAGCTCTTTGTTCATCCAAACAAACCCTGATAAAACACTGAGTAGTTAGGAATATAAAAGATCATAAAATTATTTTTTCTTTGTGTTTATTTGATTCTATTAAATACATTTTGATAAGAATGAAGATACAGCGATTTAGCTGCAGCTATTCCTGTTAGCTATACCAGTGCCGCCCCTTTAACTGTCTCCACCAATCATTCTTGAAGGCTGAATCACATGTCATCAGTCTGACCAATCAGAAGTGGTTAAAGTCTTCACTTCCTTGTTTAGATTTAACTCAAAAAGTCTCTCAGTTCTAACAAAAATACCAGCTAAAGCTCGTCTTTAGCGGTGTAGCTTCCCACAGAATCCGGTGTCAGACCGTGGAACAAGAGAACAAAACCATGAAGCTCAGAGAAGCTGGTCTTTCTGCGGTCGGCGTATTTACGGCACTACATCTCCCATGATGCATTGGGTTAGAACGACTGTCTTAGCGCACAATGAGCCTCTCCTCTTAAAGTCTTTAAACAAGGAACACACATCAAACAGTTTTTGAATCTTTTAACTTAACTTTTAATACAACTTTCAGAAAAAACAGCTACAACTTCCAGCTTTTTCTGCCACAATTATCATGAAAATGCCCGTGAGATTCCGGAGGGCGGGGGGGGGGGGGGCGGCTGTCGATCAAAACAGACTGAGTTTTTGCTTTTTTTTTTTTTTTGGGATGCTGGTGTGCCGCGGAGTTTTTGTCAAGGCTAAAGTGTGCCGTGGCTCAAAAAAGGTTGAAAAACACTGTCCTAGTCTAACAATTAATTGAAAGTTCTTCAGTCTGCTTTCCAAAAACATGTTAAAAAAACAAGTGGACTGTAACTCCCCTGTCATTGTGAGCTGCTTTTGTTTATATCATAGAAGAGCATTTTTTAGTGTTACTGTTGGTGTAACACTTTAAGCTTCTGTCAGATGTTTTCCACTTTAATAGTTTGATAACATTTTCCACAGTTTAATAAGTCACTCTATGTTAGATGTTTGTGCTTTGTTTAAATGTATTCAAAAAGTCCTTTAACACATCTTTATGCTCATGCCCTCATGTTTTGCTGCAATTCACCAAACAGGTCTGACAACTTCTCCTTGGAAAGTTCCCCTTTAATGTTGGTCTTTTCAAGAAAATGGTACACAGAGACGGCAGTGTGTGCTTTACATCTCTAGAAATGTTTTCTGATGTTCCATAATAAATGAGTCTTAAGTGTTGTTCACTGTTATGCACTTTAAAAGTCATGTGATTAATATTTCTTAAAAGAAGCACTGAAATCACATAGATAAAAGTATCAGCAACACAGAAAAAATTCTTGATACTATAACACATTTCTCAAAGCATTTTCTTTTTCAGAAATACAACAATCAATCAAAAATCTTCTTCATTCATCTTAAACTGTACACATGAGCAAGGAAATATAATATAATTCATCTGTACCAGATAGAAACACAAACAATTATCCTTCATCTTTTTTCCTCAACATTCTCTGAAAGTTGTGCTTAAATGTAATGTAATCTTGTTTGCAAAAAGTGCTCCTTACATGTCCTGTACAATGCCCTGGAGTTTTCTGTACAATTGACATATTTTTTGTGTTTTATAAAAAGAAATACAAACATTTTTAGGCTTTTGTGCAGGATTGACTGGTTTAAAGTCACATTTAGGACTCCAGAGCCAAAAGGAAAATATGAGGATTTTTAACATTGAGTTCCTCTTTCTGAGAAGTCATGTACATTGTTGATCGTAGATAAACCAAAAGCATGAGAAACTTACTTGACTTGTTTGACCTCTTTAGTGTAATGTGTACTCTTACAGCTGCAAATCAAGGGAATGTTCTCCACACTGCTGTTTGCTTGATGTCAGATTTCCATGCTAGACTGCATCAGTGGTCCCCAACCGTTTTGTCTCCGTGGACCGGTGCAACGCAAGACACGTTTACCGTGGACCGGTGGGGGTGGTGGTGGTGGGGGTGTTGAGGTGCAACGCAAGACACATTTACCGTGGACTGGGGGTGGTATTTTCTCTTTAGTAATAATAATACCAATAATAATAATAATTTTCCCCTTGTCAAAGCAACTTTCTAAAGAAGTTTATTTTTTTGCTCATTTTGGTTGTTTGGGTTTAATTTTAGCGGGGTGTATCACCTGATGTTTGGTGCCGCGACTTTGACGTGCGTTAAGTGTGACAGATGTAACAGAGAGAATCCGGTCACTTTTCAAAATAAAACATTTTTTTTCGAGAAAAAAAAAACAATAAAATGGAAATTATTTTTTTCTTTCTGTGCGTCCCGGTGCCAAAATTTCCCGCGGCCCGGTACCGCTCCGCGGCCCTGTGCCAAGTGTCCCGCGGCCCGGTGGTTGGGGACCACTGGACTACATCATATTACAGCAAAAAAACATATGACATGTTTCTTTATTCAGAAAGGAAGGCGGCAATTTTTTTTTTTTTTGGAGGCAATACAAATGAATAAAAATGTGATTTTAAAAAAACTCAAATACAACTGTATTTAAGTAAACTAAAACATTTTAGCCATTGAACCAGTGACGTGCAGTCAGGAGAGGCAGGTGAGGCTGTGCCTCACCTGTCATTATGGGAAGAAAAGAGAAAAAATAAATTCATTTATTATATTTAATCAGTAATTTATGCTTTGCAGTCATTTTCCATTTAAATTTACCATTTTTGGGTGTTTTTTCTTTTCAAAATCGCTGAATTTCCGCATTTGCCGTTCAGATACTAAGAAGCGATGTGCGATGAGGCACCAGCCCGCTGAGCCTCACCTTGGATTGCGCAATACCCATGCAGTCAGACGGTACTGCTGTCTCTCTGTATGTCGGTTCAATCACTTGTACTATATGAGCTGAGTTTACATAATTTAGCAGATGTATATGATGTACAGTGTTTGTTTTTATAAATAATTGTATGAGGGACGTGTTTCTTGTGCTGAGCGCTAAACGCCGGCAAAAAAGCCGCTGGGTGAGGCCAGCAGTTCTTGTGCCTCATGTTAGGGGGCGCCGGTGAGCCCTGAGATTATGACGCTAAAAAATAATAGAATAAGTGATAGCAAGCGGCAAGTCATTTTCTTCAGAAGGAGCGGCGTACAGACTTTATTTACAAGCAAAGGTAATATGATAATAAGGTTTGTGCTTTCTTCTATGCTGCAGTTTGTATGAAAAAAAAACATGTTGAAATGATATTTTAAACAAAAAACGTTAACTGTTGTCAATCAAATGGTGAATAAATTACTCAGTATGGTTCATATGTTTGTAAATCTGACTGATGACGTCAGTGCCTCACCAGCCATTAACCTCATCGCACGTCACTGCATTGAACACAACATGTATACAATTGGTTATCTTTCCATTGTAAGGATTCATTTGTGGATTTCATCCACATATTAGATGGGGCCAGTCTTTTGAATGTTTGTGATGCTGACAATATGGGATGTTCCATTGAAGACTTGATTATTGAAAAACTGTAAGAGACAAAAAGAAAATTACATCTTTTTCTATCTAAAGATAGTTTTTTTTTTTTAGTGAACAATTTTTCCACATACCTGTTTTACAAGCTCAATAATCGTTGCATTGCTGACTTCTCCATTAGTTGTAAGGGTCATCTGAATGTGTGCGAAATCTAAAAGAAAAAGCAATGCAATTGTTAAGTTTATGCATATATGCATATATATCTAATTTTAAAATAGGGAAAAATCTTAATTAACAAAATTCTAACATTAACAGATTAAACAATATTTGATCATGTTTTTCACGGGTTTCATCTCATTAAAGTATCAGTTGGCATGTTTTAGATCAGGGGTCGGGAACCTTTTTGGCCAAGAGAGCCATAAACGCCACATATTTATAAATGTAATTTCGAAAGAGCCATATAATAATGTAGCGTCCCTGTCCCACACTGAGGCACGGAGACTTAACCTCTTTTAAGGTTCTTTATTCTGGTTACTGCAGACCGCAACCAACGCCGTGCAACTAATTCGGCAACTCCTCAATCTCTCCCGCTGAGACGAGAGCGCTTCTCCCATTTTATATCCCCCGCTCCCGCTCCAGCGCTCCCATTTCCCTTATTCGGCCCATTGCTGAACCCCATTGGTCCAAACTACCTAACAACAGGCTGAGTGACAGAACTGAGAGCCAATCAGATTTCTGCTTGATGCGTTCAATGAACTCCAGAACCTTTAATGGGGCACAACAGCGGACCCAACTCAGTCCGCGACAATATGTTTAAAACTAAATATACAAGCGAATGTGAGCATTTGATGTAGTTACAACATTTTTAAAGTACAATAAGTCTGTGGATTCTTTTTAATAACATCGTTATGCTGTTGCTAATAAATGATGAGTATTTCTCGTGGTTTTGCTGATGGTCTGGTTGATACGTGGTGAGTTTCTGCTTCATGCAGGCGTTGAGACTTTAAAGGTGATCTCAGGTTGGTATGAATAAGATGTGACAAAGACTGCTCACATGCAGACCTGGAGACAAACACACACTCACACTGCAGTATGTGACGGGCAGCGTGTTTTACGTTTTTACAATCCCTGCGCAATTCACCTTGCTGCCTGTGTTCACAACCCCCCCACAACCCCACCCTCTGCTTTCTTTCTCACATCCCGTCCCCGCAAATGCGCGCTCTTTCTCAGAGACGGGAGCGCGCAGTTTTAGGCACGGCAATTCACAGGTTTCCGGCTGGTACAAACTCTGTGAAATAATAGATAATAGTAAACTGAGTGCTGGCGCAGATTTATTTCTCCAAGCACCGCTACTACTGCGCGCCCCTCCTTTGGCATTGCATCGAGCACGAGAAGGACTGGTCTAATAAAAAAAGAAAAAGTATAATTAAAGATTTGTCTGCGAGCCACATGTGACCATCAAAAGAGCCATATGTTCCCGACCCCTGTTTTAGGGAAAAACCATCTCCACCTACTTGGAAAACTTGTCGTGTTCCCTGTTGGGGTGATGGTGATCGGTGAAGTTGTGGTTGATTTGACAGTTGTATCAATGGCTCGTGCTGGTGTTGTTGTTGGCTCAGTTGTTGTTGTTGGCAAAGTTGTTGTTGTTGGCACAGTTGTTGATGTTGACTCTAAAGTAGTTGTAGTTGTTGCAGTCGTTACTATTGGTTGGATTCCAGTTACTATTATCGTCGGATCTAAAGTAGTTGTATTTGTGTTTGGTGCTGCTGTTTGGATTGTAGATCCTACTCTTGTTGTTGGCTCTGAAGTAGTAGCAGCAGTAGTAGTTGTGGTGCCTGCTGCTGTTGATTGGACTTGAGGTCCTACTGTTGTTGGCTCTGAAGTAGCAGCAGTAGTAGTAGTTGTGGTGCCTGCTGCTGTTGATTGGACTTGAGGTCCTACTGTTGTTGGCTCTGAAGTAGCAGCAGTAGTAGTTGTGGTGCCTGCTGCTGTTGATTGGACTTGAGGTCCTACTGTTGTTGGCTCTGAAGTAGCAGCAGTAGTAGTTGTGGTGCCTGCTGCTGTTGATTGGGCTGGAGGTCCTACTGTTGTTGGCTCTGAAGTAGTAGCAGCAGTGGTAGTTGTGGTGCCTGCTAATGTTGATAGGACTGGAGGTCCTACTGTTGTTGGCTCTGAAGTAGTAGCAGTAGTAGTTGTGGTGCCTGCTGCTGTTGATTGGGCTGGAGGTCCTACTGTTGTTGGCTCTGAAGTAGTAGCAGCAGTGGTAGTTGTGGTGCCTGCTGCTGTCGATTGAACTGGAGGTCCTACTGTTGTTGACTCTGAAGTAGCAGCAGTAGTAGTTGTGGTACCTGCTAATGTTGATAGGACTTGAGGTCCTACTGTTGTTGGCTCTGTAGTAGTAGCCGCAGAAATAGTTGGGGTGCCTACTAATGTTGACAGGACTGGAGGTTCGACTGTTGTTGGCTCTGAAGTAGTAGCAGTAGTAGTTGTGGTACCTGCTAATGTTGATAGGACTTGAGGTCCTACTGTTGTTGGCTCTGTAGTAGTAGCCGCAGAAATAGTTGGGGTGCCTACTAATGTTGACAGGATTGGAGGTTCGACTGTTGTTGGCTCTGAAGTAGTAGCAGCAGTAGTAGTTGTGGTGCCTGCTGCTGTTGATTGGACTGGAGGTCCTACTGTTGTTGGCTCTGAAGTAGTAGCAGCAGTGGTAGTTGTGGTGCCTGCTGCTGTCGATTGGACTGGAGGTCCTACTGTTGTTGACTCTGAAGTAGCAGCAGTAGTAGTTGTGGTACCTGCTAATGTTGATAGGACTTGAGGTCCTACTGTTGTTGGCTCAGTTGTTGTTGTTGGCAAAGTTGTTGTTGTTGGCACAGTTGTTGATGTTGACTCTAAAGTAGTTGTAGTTGTTGCAGTCGTTACTATTGGTTGGATTCCAGTTACTATTATCGTCGGATCTAAAGTAGTTGTATTTGTGTTTGGTGCTGCTGTTTGGATTGTAGATCCTACTCTTGTTGTTGGCTCTGAAGTAGTAGCAGCAGTAGTAGTTGTGGTGCCTGCTGCTGTTGATTGGACTTGAGGTCCTACTGTTGTTGGCTCTGAAGTAGCAGCAGTAGTAGTAGTTGTGGTGCCTGCTGCTGTTGATTGGACTTGAGGTCCTACTGTTGTTGGCTCTGAAGTAGCAGCAGTAGTAGTTGTGGTGCCTGCTGCTGTCGATTGGACTGGAGGTCCTACTGTTGTTGACTCTGAAGTAGCAGCAGTAGTAGTTGTGGTACCTGCTAATGTTGATAGGACTTGAGGTCCTACTGTTGTTGGCTCTGTAGTAGTAGCCGCAGAAATAGTTGGGGTGCCTACTAATGTTGACAGGACTGGAGGTTCGACTGTTGTTGGCTCTGAAGTAGTAGCAGTAGTAGTTGTGGTACCTGCTAATGTTGATAGGACTTGAGGTCCTACTGTTGTTGGCTCTGTAGTAGTAGCCGCAGAAATAGTTGGGGTGCCTACTAATGTTGACAGGATTGGAGGTTCGACTGTTGTTGGCTCTGAAGTAGTAGCAGCAGTAGTAGTTGTGGTGCCTGCTGCTGTTGATTGGACTGGAGGTCCTACTGTTGTTGGCTCTGAAGTAGTAGCAGCAGTGGTAGTTGTGGTGCCTGCTGCTGTCGATTGGACTGGAGGTCCTACTGTTGTTGACTCTGAAGTAGCAGCAGTAGTAGTTGTGGTACCTGCTAATGTTGATAGGACTTGAGGTCCTACTGTTGTTGGCTCTGTAGTAGTAGCCACAGAAGTAGTTGGGGTGCCTACTAATGTTGACAGGACTGGAGGTCCTACTGTTGTTGGCTCTGAAGTAGCAGCAGTAGTAGTTGTGGTGCCTGCTGCTGTTGATTGGACTGGAGGTCCTACTGTTGTTGGCTCTGAAGTAGCAGCAATAGTAGTCTCAGTAATTGCCAAGCTTGTTGATGCCACTGTTGTTGTTGCTGGAACCGTTGCATTTGTAGTTGTCTCTACCAAGACAAATGTCTGGTTGTCTGCAGCTAAGGCGGGAGCTGTGGCCGTAAAAAAGTTTTAGATTGTTAAAAACTTGTGTAAAATATTTGACCTATGATCACACTGGGTAAAACTTACATTTTCATGTTTCCTTTTTTTTTTTTGGCAATTTAGGAATGTAAAATGACAAAAATATATTTTCTATTACAAAAGTAAACAAATATATTGACTTCTTAAAGTAGCTGTTTTTGCACACATCTGTTTGAAATTCATTATTTTGACCCATCATGAAAATTTCTGTATTCACTCAATTGTTTGGTTAAGGTTAAGACCAATTAAACTGTATATTTTTGGATTGCTCAGAGTAAGATAACATAACTCAAATATAGAACATTTTGTTGTCTCATATGTTTCAAAAGCTTAAAAGAGTAAGCACAACAATGAATCAAGATATAATAAATTTCGACTACTTTGTTCAAAAGATGCATGAAAGCGTCCAAGAAGAAAAATCAAGAACAATATTTTCGTCTCCATGTTGAGTGATTTCTCCACAGACCTCCAATGAAAGAGAAACTGCCTCACTGGTTGTTCTCTGTTAAATTTATATTCTGCTCCTCCCACACATATTCACAAGCAGAGATAGGGCGATAGTGACGGCTTTTTTTTTTTTTTTTTGGTAAACCTGTAACAGCAAAAGTAATTAAATGCATTTCAACAAAAAATAAGACAATCTTAAACTAGCAGTTATAAAGCCACATAAGGCTAAAACAAAGTGACCTTTAACAGTGACGCATAAAAAATTCCTAGTTAACTACCCTAAAACAAGTACTCACAACCGGTTTATCCAAGGAATACGTGTAGAAAGCAAATCTACATATGGTAGTTAGTAATAATAGTAGAAGTTGCTTGGCTGGGGGGCTGATTTTCAATGTACAGTTACGTTTTCTTTATAAAGGCAAAAGATATTTCTTTAGTGGAATTTTAATGTATTAAACCAGCAGTTCTGTTCAAATTCCATTGCACTTTTTGTGCCAATCCATTACTGGAATTCTCATGCAACATTGTCAAACAGGTTTTCCTTTTTTACCCTGTGCTGTTAAGTTCATTTTGCCTTGTATTTTATAACCAGTACAACATTAGATGATCATGAATGGGCACACACTTCAGTGTCAGGTTTTTACCTTTTATTGTACATTTTTATTAAAGTTAGAAAATTAATTATTGGTTGTTGGTTTTAGCATAGCCTCTGAAACTAAGTTTATGAAACAACTCAAGCCTTCAAAAGTGGTGATATTGCTATTAAAAAAGTGAGAAAACATCCATGTACCTTTTTGACCACTTGTACCTTTTTGACAGAATAGTCCCACACTTTCTTTTTATATGCTGCTATATTTTTTTTTTTTTCACTTATCCACATTGCTTTGTTGCTGTATAAACAAAGGCGTGCAAACTGAAAGTCAGACTTACTTAACCCACATCCACCCTTCCCGTCCATATCCTTGGTAAATCTGGCTAGTCTGGTCTCATAAAGCAGCCACCGGCAGAGTGCTCACGTTGCTTTTTGAAATTACGGCCCCAACTTTTGTTTTGAAAAGAAAAGCAGCCTTTAGAAACTTCTTGTTGAGTTTAATTGTTCTTTCAAAAACATTTGTTTTAATTGTTTTGACAAATGGCAATTTGGAAAGTTTTATTCATCTGTCCAGTGTCCACTTTTTACCACTTTTCAGAGGTTCAGGTCACATGAGAGCAGCCTTTGTGAGGGTACCTTCTCTACGGTCATGTCTTTTATCTGTTTTGTTGTTCCCAAGTAACCTAAGTGATGTCACTGCAGACTCACTTTAACTCCTCCAGAACAGGAAGTGACTAATCCATAACTAGGAGGGATTTTCCCTCTTCCTCTGGCAAACATCCACAATGTCATACTAAGGGCAGTTGATTTTCTTTTTTAGTTTCTATTATCATGGGGACTTTACTCATCACACTTTTTAATCCATGCCAGGTTCTTTTTCTTTTTGATCCCAAATTACAGTTTATTTCATTTTCTTGGGCATGACACACTTGGTATGCTTGCGGGTATGGCAGAGCACTTTTCCTGAAACCAAGAACAGACCAGACCTCAGACGGATTATGAAAAACTTCTCTCGAACATGACAAGAGAAGGGTCTATTTGTGACTTAGCTGAATGCTGGTGATGTTTAAAAAAGCTGTGTTTTGTGGCAAAAACGTTTCAATAGTGTTGTTTCTGTAATTACAATAGACATTGAACATTAAAAAGGGAGCACAGCATATGCTTAGGTAGCATGAACATGAAAATATCTGCTGGTTAATCAATAGGCAGTTTAACTTATAATCGAGATTTATTGGAAAGATGTGTTAATATTTGGTTAATTTAAAATGGAAACTGTTTTCAGAAAGTAATTAAAGATTAATTTTTTATATGGAGAACCAAATCTTGCATGTGAGTGACTGAATTATAACATATGGAAGACAGTTTTACCCTTTCTATTTAACATACAAATCCAGTAACATTTTATGCTTCTTAACCATGTAATTGTATGATTTGTTGTAATATGTTGTAATACATGGTAATATTTGGTTCGGTCAGTTATATTTAAGATTTTTGCATGTATAACAGAAATGAAAAGTCATGGTAGCAGAGCAGGAATCACCGCAGACTCAGTTCTGTTGCAGTTTTTAAAATTTAACTTATGTTTGTGAAAGCTAATTGCTCAAAAAGAAGAGGGTACTCTAAAGAAATATGAGCTCCTGAATCTAGGTTAATTATTTCTGTGGTCACATGACTTCAGTGAGTGAATGAAAAGCTCACTGCAACTATGCATCACGATTAAACATACAATGCTGCCACCTTCTGGCAGTCACATGCAATACATAATTTAGAAAAAGAATTCCCTCTGCACCGATTGGTTGTCCTTAGATTTAAATCTGCTTCTAAATGAAGTTCATCAAGTTTTCAGTCTGTTGAATAAAATGTTCAGCCAAAGTTTATCCAAAACCTTTGTGCTGTAACTATCCTTCATTTGTTAACAGGAAAACTTTATTTGCAACTTCAGTAACTGTAATGGTTTGGGGCATGGGGGAAGGCTAACCATTTTTTTTTCATTGTTGGTGTTTTTTGTTTATTTTATTCAACATTTAAATGTTCAGTTAAAATTGTGAACTGGTTCTGCCATTAACCTTGAGATTTTTAGTTTCAACAAGATGTTTTGCTTGTTTTGCACTAAAAAATTGGCTGTTATTTATTTATTTAAAATATTGACTATCTATACCTGTCACACAATGAGTTGGATAAGTCTTTACTAGCTCTCATAGAGAAAAGACAGGGTACACCCTGGGAGGTTCCAGTATCCACTCTTTACCACTTTTCAGAGGTTCAAGTCACAAGGTAGCAGCCTTTGTGAGGATGCGTTTTGTTGTTCCCAAGTAACCCAAGTGATGTCACTGCATACTCGACAGTCATCAGTCAGTTTTACACTTCGTCCCTCCCTCTCTTTCGAAAAAAAATAAATAAAATAAATTCAACTCAGACTCACTTAAACTCTTTCAGTACAGGAAATGACTAATCCCTAACAAACAACCAAGATGTCAAACCAAGGGCAGCTGATTCTTTTCAGGAACTCTTATCATGGGGATTTTACTCAAATCACACTTTTTAACAACACTTTTTGAAGTGCAGACCTCGGTTGTAACCAGTGGTCATTTGAGTTACTGTTGCCTTTCATCAAGCTGGAAACAGTCTGGCCAATTTCCTCTGAACTCTGGTATCAACAAGGCATTTCCACCCACAGAACTGCCGCTCACTGGATATTTTCTCTTTTTCAGACCATTCTCTGTAAACCCCAGATATGAGATAAAATCCCAGTATGTCAGCAGTTTCTGAAAAACTCAGACCACCCCGTCTGGCACCAACAACCATACCATGTTTAAAGTCACTTAAATCATATTTCTTCCTCATTCTGATGCTCGGTTTGATCTGTAGCAGATCATCTTGACCATGTCTACATGCCTGAATCCATTAAATTGATGCCATGTAATTGGCTATTTAGAAATTGGGCCTTAGTACAAGTTGGACAGGTGTGCCTAATAAAGCGGCCCGTGTGTGTAAATGTATGTTCAGCTTTTTATAAGAGTCCAATGTTTCTTGTGTTGTTGTTGCAAACCTTTCAATGTTTAATATAATTTTGAACTCTTTGATGTGTTAAATATGAATATTTTCTGTTAGTGCAGCTCCAACCTATTGACAGTAATAGGAATTTAAGTAAGTAATGCAGAAAACTGGCACTGTGCCATCAATTGTATTATACAGTAATTAAAGTATGACATAGCTAAACTGATATGAGAGGTATGAAGAAGAACAGAGGAGGGTGTGAACTAGATATCTTGATACTAACTTGATAAAAGTTGTAAACTTAAATATAAGGTGGACTGATTACTTTTAACAAAAACCTGTGATTGATCAAAAGGGAAAGTTGATGTGATGGTGATAAAGGACAAAAGAAAATGGAAAAAAGAACATAAAAGAGAAAATGAAGCATGACCGAAGGGCACAAATGCTTCCTCATTTGGAATCAGTGGTAAGGAATGTAAGCTGTTGTGCATTTCTTTAAAAATGACCTTTTGTGGTTGCAGCTTTTTTTTGGTTTTTTTTTCCTGTCTGCTTTTGTTAGAGTTTCAAATGTTTGCTTCATTCAATTTACCGGTAAACAAAGTTCCCTGTATCTGCAATTCATTTGCATTCTCATAATTAACAACGTAAAAACATGCTGTAATACTATCACTTTTATTTATTTTCCATTTATGATTACAAGCATTAAATATAATTTGCATTAAAAAACATTTTTCCAGAAAACATATACAAAAATTAAAATATTCCAAAAAGTTGTGATTTTTGTAGTTGTCTTCATTCACAAACAACATTAACAACACTTTTTTTGGGGGTGAGAAGCAACAACTGATTACATTCAAGCACATTAAATAATAATATTAACTGTAAATATATCCATCTTCAATGTAAGCACACATTCTGCAACTTAAATAGTTACAAAGCTTAAATGATGATGTAACCACTGATGACTGCAAATATGTATTCCTTTTTTTCAATAATGCCTTTTTGTGTACTCTAATATGCAGATGTAAGGTCTTGGACTTTAGTGCATTCCTGACTATAAGTCAATGTACTACTTTTAGGAATATGTTACATAAAACACATTCTAGATTTAAAGTGAAAAAAAAAACAACACTTATGGACATAACTAGTTAGTTGTCAGCAAAATGCTCTATTATTATCACCCTTCAATAAGTAATAGTCATTCAAATTTCAAGTAATTGCGGCCAACTTCCTTTTTGATCTGCAATGAATCATTCATAATAAAAAACATACCTGATGAGAAGAGGGCCAAATCTAAGATTCATTTATTGTGTTATAAATTCTTATAATAAAATCAACAAAATGTTCAAGTTTAACATTTCTTTCCAAACCCAGCAGAGTAACCTGTTTATAGACAAATATTTTTTATTAACAAGATTTAAAAACAAAATATTTAAGATGAATTACTGTCCCATAATAAATGTTACTAGCACTTCCTCACATTATAAGTAAAAAGAGAATTTGTGCTTGGACACATAGTCCTCATGGATTAGGGACCCTCTTGATGTTTGTTACTGTGACTGTGCTTGTTGTTCCATTCAGGATCTGTTCTTGGAAAAACTGAATAAAGAAGAGCAAATACTCATTTAGCAATTGTAAACAGTTTTTTTTTGTGTGTTTTGCATTCTGCTAACATACCTTTTTAATAAGTTCGATGACGGTATCATTGCTGACCCCTCCATAAGTGGCTAATCTCATCCGCAGATGAGTTGTGGCTTCGAAACCTAAATATAACAAATAAACAAACAAAACAAAAAAAGCACAATTTTTTTGTTTACACCCAGTACAGGCAAATAAATCTATACATATATATATATATATATATATATATATATATATATATAATATAAAACCCATGTGGTAAAAACATGCCTAGTTGAGTGTGAGCAAACAATTTAGAGTTGCAAATTGACCTATGAAGCATGTTTATGATTATTTAAAAAAAAGGAAAGGAAAGGTAAAATATTTTTACAGACATTTGCAGATCCCCCATAATTGCATTTGCAATCACTTACCTTGACTGGTTGTTTCTGTGGGTCCTGTTGGTAAAAGTGAAGATTTTGCAGTTGCTGCTGAAGTTGCAGTGCTGTCCTGTAGGGTTACTGTTGAAGAAGTTATGTTGAAAGGCAGCGGTTGCGCACTAGCTGCTGTTGTCGTTGCAGCAGCTGTGGATGCATTGATACTAGTTGCAATCTCACTAGTTTTTTTGGCTGTTGAAGGTGCTGTAGAGGAGCCGATTGTATAAAGGGTTTTAGCAGCACTTGTTGCAGCTGTTTTAGATGAAGATGTTGCTGGTTCAGTTGTTTTTGATGCTGTTGTTGCTAGTAATGTTTTTACTGCAGTTGTTGCTAGTTCAGTTGTATCTGCTGCTGTTGATTTTACTGACAATGCTGTTTCTGCTGACATTGCTGGTACTGTTGTTTCTAGTGATATAACTGGTGTTTCTGCTGGTGTTGTTCTTGTCACTTTAATTTCTGACATTGTTGTTGCTGCTTCTGTTGATTTTGCTGCAGTTGTTGCTAGTACTGTTGTCTCTGCTGTTGTTGATTCGGGTAATGTTTCTGCTGCTGTTGTTGCTGGTCCTGTTGTTTCTGCTTTCGTTGTTGACATTGTTGTTTCTGCTGATGTTTCCAAAGTTGTGTTTGCTGCTGTTGTTTCTGCTAATGTTGCTTCTGATGCTGTTCTTGTTGGTATTGTTGTTATTTCCAAAGTTGTGTCTACTGTTGTTTCTTTTGATATTGTTGTTTCTAATGTCGACAACACTGTTGTTTGTGCCTCTGTTTTTGTAGGTAATGTTGTTTCTGCTGCTCTTTCTGTCGCTGTTGTTATTTCTAAAGTTGCATCTGCTGTTGTTGCTTTTGATAGTGTTGTTTCTATTGTTGTCAGCACTGTTGTTTCTGCCTCTGTTGTTGCCGGTATTGTTGTTTCTGCTGCTTTTGTTGCTAATACTGTTGTATCCTTTGCTGTTGTTAACTGTACTGTTGTTTCTGTTGGTGTTGCAACGACCGTTGTATCCTCTGCTGTTGTTGACAGTGCTGTTGTTTCTACAGCTGTTGTTATTTCCAAAGTTGAGACTGCTGTCGTCAATGATACTGTTGTTTCTGTTGTTGCCGGCACTGTTGATTCTGTCTCTGTTGTTGCTGGTATTGTTGTTTCTGCTGCTGTTGTTGCTAGTACTGTTGTATACCCTGCTGTTGTTGACAGTGCTGTTGTTTCTACAGCTGTTGTTATGTCCAAAGTTGTTTCTGCTGTTGTTGTTTCTGACACTGTTGTTTTTATTGTTGCTGGCATTGTTGTTTCTGCCTTTGTTTTTGCTGGTATTGTTGTTTCTACTGCTGTTGTTGACAGTACTGTTGTTGTTTTTTCCAAAGTTGTGACTGCTGTTGTTGCTTCTGATACCGTTGTTTCTATTGTTGCCGGCACTGTTGTTTTTGCCTCTGTTGTTGCTGGTATTGTTGCTTCTGTTGTTGTTTCTTTCCTTGTTGTTGGTAAAAGTGTTTCTACCCCAGTTGTTGCTAGTACTGTGGTTTCTGCTGCTGTTGTTGCTAGTACTGTATACCCTGCTGTTGTTGACAGTGCTGCTGTTTTTACAGCTGTTGTGTCCAAAGTTGTTTCTGCTGTTGTTGTTTCTGACACTGTTGTTTTTATTGTTGCTGGCATTGTTGTTTCTGCCTTTGTTTTTGCTGGTAGTGTTGTTTCTACTGCTGTTGTTGTTGGGACTGTTGTATCCTCTGCTGTTGTTGACAGTAATGTTGTTGTTTTTTCCAAAGTTGTGACTGCTGTTGTTGCTTCTGATACCGTTGTTTCTATTGTTGCCGGCACTGTTGTTCTTGCCTCTGTTGTTGCTGGTATTGTTGCTTCTGTTGTTGTTTCTTTCCTTGTTGTTGGTAAAAGTGTTTCTACCCCAGTTGTTGCTAGTACTGTGGTTTCTGCTGCTGTTGTTGCTAGTACTGTATACCCTGCTGTTGTTGACAGTGCTGCTGTTTTTACAGCTGTTGTGTCCAAAGTTGTTTCTGCTGTTGTTGCCTCTGATACTGTTGTTTCTATTGTTGCTGGCATTGTTGTTTCTGCCTTTGTTTTTGCTGGTATTGTTGTTTCTGCCGCTGTTGTTGTTGGCACTGTTGTATCCTCTGCTGTTGTTGACAGTAATGTTGTTGTTTTTTCCAAAGTTGTGACTGCTGTTGTTGTTTCTGATACCGTTGTTTCTATTGTTGCAGGCACTGTTGTTTTTGCCTTTGTTGTTGCTGGTATTGTTGTTTCTGTTGCTGGTGTTGTTGTTTCTGTCGCTGTTGTTGGTAAAAGTGTTTCTACCCCAGTTGTTGCTTGTACTGTGGTTTCTGCTGCTGTTGTTGCTAGTACTGTTGTATTATCTGCTGTTGTTGACAGTGCTGCTGTTTTCAAAGCTGTTGTTATCTCCAAAGTTGTTTCTGCTGTTGTTGCTTCTGTCACTGTTGTTTCTATTGTTGCCAGCATTGTTGTTTCTGCCTTTGTTTTTGCTGGTATTGTTGTTTCTGTTGCTAGTGTTGTTGTTTCTGTCGCTGTTGTTGGTAAAAGTGTTTCTACCACAGTTGTTGCTAGTACTGTGGTTTCTGCTGCTGTTGTTGCTTGTATTGATGGTTCTACCCTTGTTGTTATTCCCAAAGTTGTGTTTGGTAATGTTGTTACTGGTACTGTTGTTTCTGCTGCTGATGTTGCTAGCACCGTGGTTTCTGCTGCAGTTGTTTCTTGTTTCGTTGCTTCTACTGTTGCTGTTATTTCCAAAGTTGTGTTTGCCGATTTTGTTTCTGGAACTGTTACTTCTTTTGCTGCTGTTGTTGCCACAGGTGTTTTTACTACTGTTGTGGGTACTAATGTTTCTTCTGTTGTTGTTTCTGCTACAGTTGTTGCTGGTACTTTTGTTTGTACTCTTGTTATATCAAGGGTTGTTTCTGCTAGTTTTGTTAATGTCACAGTTGCTTCTGCTGTTTTTGTTGTAAGCATTGTTGTTTCTGCTGCAGTTGTTATTGCCAATGTTGTTTTCACTGCTGTTGCTTCTGGTACTGTTGTTTCTGTTGTTGGTACTGCTGTCATTTCAAGGGTTGCTTCTCCTAATGTTGTTAACGTCACAGTTGTTTCTGTTGTTGTTATTGCTAATGTGGTTTCTTTAGCTGTTGTTTTTGTTGTTGGTACAATTGTTTCTGCAGTTGTCTGTGCTGGAACTGTTGTTTCTTTAGCTGTTGTTTTGCGTACCGTTGTTTCAGTTGCCGTTGTTATTGCCAGTTTTGTTGTTGTCGGTGCTGTTGTTTCTGTTGTGGTTGTTGCTGGTAATGTCGTTTTTACTGATACTGTTGTTGCTGGTACTGTTGCTTCAGTTGTTGCTGTTGGTATTGTCGATGTGTTTTCTGCTGTTTCTATTGCCATTGTGGTTTCGGCTGTTGTATTTGCTGTCACTATGATTTTTGCTGTTGCACTTTCCGTTAATCGTGTTTGTATTGCTTCTACTGTTGATAATATTGTTGTTTCTGCATTTAATGCAAAAGTATTTGATGCTGTTGTTTCATTCGTTAATACGATTGAAACTGTAAAACAAGCAAAATTATATTTTAATTAAATATATATCTGTTATTGGTACATTAGTTCTTTCTTTCTGTTTCACGTCATTCTTGTTAAAAGGGCTTTTCACTGTTTAAAATATTAAACATATAAAGTATCAACTTCTTTTACTCGTTATAAAGATGTTTGTTCTAAAATGTTATATTTGAGGTGTAAAATCCGATGTCAAGTCAGTCAAATTAAAGACTTGCTAATTTTCCAATACAATTTGAAAAAATTTGTGGTGGCATTTTCGTTATTCTTTTGAACAGCCAAACAATGTCATAATAAACAGTGACAAAAAAATACCTCAACATTATTCTAAAACAGACAAAGGCTGAAACTTCCTCTAAATGAACATATTAAGAAACTAAATAATTGCATTTTTTTAAATATTATGGCCAACACTTTAATATAGCACATTTAACAACTGTTAAAGAGTCAAAAAGCAATATTTATGCAATGTATCAAAAATAACTTATTTTACTCAACTCATATACACTTACATTGTCCATTGCAGGCTTGAAAATATCCAAGAACAAATATCAAGCACGTTAGTGTCTTTGCCATCTTTAGGTGAGTTTCTTCTCACTCCTCTGAAAACTGAGTGATTTTCTTGGTAAGCTCACTGTTAAATTTATTCCTCCCACAGCTGACAGATAATGACATGGGAGTGACAGCCTTTATTTTCGTGAAACCCGAAAAACCAGTTCATTTAATTTCATTTTACTTACATTCAAAAGGCAGAAAGTGAAAAATGAAACAACTAAAAACTTTAGATGAAATGTTGTATTATGTGCAAGGAAAGAATCTATAAACCTTGATAGAATTTCAGGTTAAAATAAAAAAAAAAATCCTTTTTATCAATTTAAATCCCTGCACATCAAAAGTACTGTCTTTTTCTAAGAAAAACTTTCTAAAAACCATGTTGACAAGCTCTTCTCATACCATTTAGGTCAAGCATGTCTAAGTCTAGCTCGCTGGCCGCTCACATTTTCGCTGGCCCAAGCTCATGTCAAAAATTCAATAATCTGCGGCCCCCAGCACTTTCTGAAAACTGTGTGTATGAATGCTTGCTTGTGATTGGTTTCTAAGAACTTTGAGGAAACCTGGGCTTCCACGACAAGTGGAAATTTGCACATTTTTTTATTGAATTCTGCAATAAATGTGTCTGCTTAACCCTTGTGCCTAGGCACTTTACTGTTGGGAGTTGGGTCATCTAGACCCACTAGAGAGTGCGCGGAACCTTTTTTTTTCAATGATTTGTGATCTTCACTGGTTCAATGGATTATATAAAATTTTTCCACCTTTATCCACCTTTGTCATGGTAGGGAGAACACGTCAAAGTAAGGGCGGGGTCATCTAAGATAGCACAAAGGTTAATATGCCAAGAGACCGTGGCTGTTTTTAAGGAGTTTAATATCAAGAGGCATAACTAGATAAGACATGTTATAGTAACTAGGACAAACTGGGAATGGGATGGTGCAAAAAATTGAATTAACTGGAAAGTTTTTAAAAGGACCTATGATTAAAATGAAAACGCCACAAAAGCAAGCTAAGAGGTAGCAACACTTATTGCATAACACTGCAAACCTTTTACTGATGGGGAATTAATTAATTAAAGACTGCAAAATGAAAAAGTGAAGAACATTTGTCCTAAAAAGATGCAGGGGTCTGCTAATGTTTGCCTGGCTTGTAATTCTGTGGTCCAGAGAATTTAAGACATGTCATCTGATATTAAGAAACAGGAGCAGAGTTTATTTTTTTTTTTTTTTTCATTTCATTTATGCATTACATTCAGTGTTGCCTTACTGTCCTGCCTTCACAGTTTTGGATGGTTCAGGACGTCTTAAAATGAAATGTGCAGTTGGGAAATGTAAATACACACAAGAGTTTGCATTAATTTTCAAACCTTTTGCAAAAGGGGAGAGGTTGAAAAACACTACCTGTTAGGCTTTTTGGCTGTCTGCTCTCTCTGTCCTCAAGGCAAAAAGGCTTTTTTTTTTAATTCAGTAAGGGAAAATGAAAACATACAAAATATGTCATCAAAATGGTGTGTTTTACTCTAGTCTGTAGTCTGCATTGCAGGTGTCGTGGCTCCATTTAAACACTCCAGTACAGAGAAAACAAAGAGCAAAAGTCAAAAACCGGCCTACTGCTGATCTCGGCACATATTATCTGTTACTATAGGCAGGAATCAAGCATATCTGCAATATACATGCATATATAGAATCCATTAAATACATAATAAATAGAACATAATGTAACCCCTGTAATGCATAATAGATAGAACACAATGTAACCACTGTTCACCCCCACATGTTCATAAAATATTGATTTTGAATAATAGATTTTCACAAAGATTTCACTTTTTCTTTATCGCCAAAGATAAACTTTTGAGAGTAGTGATCGTCCGTCGACGTCGTTTGAAACCCCCGATTTTTTTTAAGACCTTTATAGTTCCCAGTAGTTATTTGTTTCTAGGGAAGCTTTTGACTGTGACACTCTGTGCGCCTGCGTATTCGTCCCATACAACTAGCTACCTTCGGACACATCAGTGAACTTGTGTCCTAAAACTTAAAAAAAAATATATATATATACGGTATTTGCATTCGTGCTTCTTGTTATAAAAGTAATGCAGCGCTTTAAATCATCAATATAGCATCGTTTATGTTGTATTTTTTATTTATGCGTAATCTCTTAAGCGTTAGCCTTATTGTTTTGTTGTTAGCTTGTTAGCAGGAAACGGAATAAGTTACAGGCAATCCTAAGATTTTCTTATAAGATTTTCTCAGTCTGTTCTTTATAAAAGAGAATTATTATTTTTATATCAACATTTTGCAAACCAACTATTTAATAACCTTTCAGAATTCGCGCTTAACCTGATCTTAATTGTGTGTGTGTGCGTGTGTTTTTTTTTTTTTTTAATTAATGACTTTTTTTTGTTTTGCTTTTGTTCCCCCAGCGGCTGAAATGTGTTTTGGGCTTTAAAGTATGTGACAGAAGAGAGGATGGACAGAGATTTGTTGAGGCAGTGCCTCGTGTATCATGGAGAGTCACTGTTCAGTAAACTTAAATGTGAACAAACCGAAAATCCAGATTTCCAAGCTGTGGTATCGGACCTAGGCAAAGCTACAAATGAAAGGTACTGTCTTCGCATAGAAGAATTATACTGAGGTGTTTTGTGCTTTTTAAGGGGGAAGTCAGATTCTTCTTTTGGTGCGAAGGCCAACGTCATGATCGGGAGGGTAGTTGATTCATTTTCCAACCTAAAGCTCAAATGAAGATCAGAGAATTGGCTGGAAATAGCCTGGAAAATAGCCATCAAGCCTGGGTTTCTAACGTCTATATTTTTAAGTGCACATTTTGAAAGTACTACACTTTATTTTAAGACTCATGATCAGCCTCTCCATTAGAGCTGGATTCACACACAGACTGATGCTGTGAGCAGAAAATGTTTCTTGACCAAGATCTTTGACACAAATAATAAATCCCTTCGATAAGTGATGGTTCATTTTATATTCCACACAAAAACCCTCCAAAAAATAAGAAAAGGATCTGTCCTTTTTTTCCGCCTTAAAAAACATGTACAATCTGTGAAAGGCTTCACACACATTCCATCCTTGCAAGATGCAAAGTTCATTGCGTTTGTGCAACGTGAGATTTTTTCTTACAAGCTAACATGAAGTTTGAAGGAGAAAAAAAAAGCCTTCTCTTCTTTCTCTGCAGGAAGGTGACAGAGAAAGGCAGCTCACTGGTGGAGCAATTCATTGCCAGAAAGGCTGACATTCTGTTTAGCCCTGCATGGAGGACCGCCACCCCTCAAGAACAGGATCACGAGGAAGAGGAGGCTGCAGGTGTGCTCATTTATTTGTATCCCTGACTATTGAAATCTAAAAGAGATCACAGAAACAACCTGTGAAGTGTTACATGAGAGAAGTAAACTTTATGTTCTTAA
Organism: Oryzias curvinotus; assembly: GCA_023969325.1. NCBI lineage: Eukaryota > Metazoa > Chordata > Actinopteri > Beloniformes > Adrianichthyidae > Oryzias > Oryzias curvinotus. The sequence continues at coordinate 8,139,576 of CM043709.1, forward strand.
AAGATTTTTGACAAATTAGGATCATGATGAAGTGATATGTAATTGGAGAAAGCAATCACCTTCAAGTTGTGTAACTAGTTATGGTAAAAGAACAGAAAAGTGTAGGTAAAATATTTTACACATTCCTGTTTGTCTGTAAACTCTTCATAGAGCCCTATGCCACCATGCCACCACTGGAGTTATTCATGGAATTGTCATTTGAGGAGAGAAGATCCATGATCTACAGGGACCTGGAGAAAGGAGACGTAGTGGTTGGAAGGATCAACAACATTCGAGAGTACGGCTTCTTTCTCACTCTGATCTGCATGGCCGGGGGTCTAAAGAGAGACATCGTGGACTTGGAGTTGTCGGTAGGTCAACATTGAGACATGTCATTGAAAGCATGGCTTTGGGATTGTAGAAGTTAGCTCAAGGAAGGAAGTCACCAAAGTGCTTTACGTTATGAAAAAGAGCCAACAGTGTGAATGTGAAGAAACTTGATCTGACACATTCAAGTGTAGCAAACAAAAACAAAACCAGAGTGGAGATGAGCACGACTTCACACGACTGCATATGAAAGTCAGAGGACTAGAAAGACCAGCTGGGTTTTTTTTTCCTGGTCTGTACTTATTTGGGGATTGTTTAGCGCTCAAACAAGCATCTTTTCTATCTGCGGGATGTTCCCAGTATGACAACAACCCAAATGCAGGTGTGTAATTTGAGTGACAGTTTCACTCTAAAGAGGCCTTTAACCTTAAGTCACAATAACACTTGCGAGTGTGGAGACATGGCATTGTGAGCCATAGGCTTCAGATTTACCAGCAACGCTAAAAGTTAGTTTGCACTTGGTTTGTAAATCCTCGGTCTGCAAGAACTAGAGCAACAAGAAAATGTAATAATCTTTGGAGAATTTACTTAATGAAGTTATCAGGGATTTGTTTGTTTCTAACCACTTAGCCAAAACCCAAATAGGATAAAGTGAGTTCTTCATCAATGATACCATGAAATCCTGTTACTCTTTCCAAACAAACTTTACTAATCTGTGAAATGATCAAGGCCCCTTTTCCGTACATTATAATCCCACATCTTCATCCATGCCCGTCTTTGTTGACTGTTTTCCTCTGTAACTGCAGGCTCTTTGTCACGTGAGAGAAATTCCCTCCAGTGGCAGCCATGACGATCCGTTGTCCTATTATCAGATTGGGGACTTCATCAGAGGTAGGCCTGCACAAGAAATCACAAATTTATCATTATCGCAATATCAAACTAGTGTTAAATGGTTCTCTTAAATGTGTTAAAAAAAAGTCTTATGGCAGCTTGAAGTATTTAGCATATCAAATAAATCAATTTATGCATTTGACCAATCAGATGGAGCTCTTTTATGTTAGATGTTGGGCTCCTATGCAGATGCGGGTTAACTCTTATTTAAATTAAACTGCTGCAGTGAAATGGAAATTATGTTTTTGATTGTTTTACAATTTGTTTGTGTATGTTAAGTTATATCGTCATCTCAATACAGTGATCCCTTGCTATAACACGGTTTACTTTTCACGGTTTCGCTACTTCACGGATTTTTATCGTGCATTGTGTTCTGCGTTCTGATTGGCTAAAAAGTCGCTCCACTTCTTCTCTACCTGTGTGTCAAAAACGTTGCAGTTTAATATGTGCACGTACGTAAAACAGCTTGCCAAATTTACATTACGTACGTGCAAATTCTCTTGCAATATCTAGTTTCTCTAAAACCCATAGAAAAAAGAGCGACAACAACTGCCTATCACTATGTTCTTCTCCCGAACAAACACAGCTGCATCGCCGCTTTAAAAGAAGAAAACACTGCAGAGCGGAGTCAGGATGCAGCGGCTCAGTCTGAAGAGCAGTGAAATACACCTGAGTCACTATTTGTCCTACTGTACTTTGTATTTTTTCATAATCATTTTAAATTTTCTCCCGTTTAATCCAATTACTCGGGTCGCGGTGGGCGGGGCTAATCTCTGCAATTTGAAGCCTTCTGTTCACATTGATGATTAAAATTATTATTTGACAATACAGTACAGACATTATTTGTTTAAAAAAAAAACGTTTCTAGAGTACTTTTATTTGTAAAACAAATGCTTGAGCCTGTAAATGGTTTGTTCTTTCTTTTCAATTTATAATAGAGTATTTATTTGTATAATAATAGTTTAAAAAAAATAAAGGTTTCTACTTCACGGATTTTGCCTATCACAGGTTCTTTTTGGAACGTAACCCCCGCGAAAAACAAGGGTTTACTGTATTGATCACTAATATCGCATATCGCGAGTTTTCTTCATATCGTGCAGACCAAATCAGAGGTTTGTTGATGGTTCTGTATGTCTGTTCTAACGTTCCACGATGGTCTAAACTTTTCATTATACTTTGTTCATCTGCCACTCTGCAGCTGGAGTGAAAGACATCGATCGCTACCAGGAAAAAATCACAGTGTCACTTCAACAGGGCTCTCTCTGCCCTGCCTTAAAGCACATCAAACTGGGTGTTATAACCCAAGAAGAGATGCCTATACACTACAGGTAATAATCAATGAAGGACGAGACAATTTGGGAACATTGTGACCATAACAAGATCCTTAAAGAATCATTTTTACAATGAAACTATAAATCCTACTTTCTGTCCTCTGCTTAGTCGGAGTGTTCGTGCTGCTGCGGACTCCAGAGAAACATATGAATGTATTTTGAAAAGTTGCCATGGTTACCAGAACCCCTCTGTAGTGGAATACCTGCTGGAGAAAGTAGGAATTAGCGACAGGCATCCACCCTCAATGATGCGGGGACTGCAGAGGTAATTCTGCTCTGTTTTAAAATCAAAGATTCTCCTGCTTCATATTGTGTTTGATAAAATAGTATGCGACTAAAGTAGCTACAAGTCAGGCGTCAACTTTCTGATAGTTTCATTGGAATAAGTGTCGTCTTGTTTGTATAAGGCAACTCAGTTTATGGCCTAAAAAGAACAAAAAGATTTTTTGCCGCTGTCCAGATTTCTGCAAGGGTCTTATGCAACACATGAGTGTTAAGAGATGTTTTTGAGCCTATATTCCTCTTTCAGTAAAGGTTTTCATATTTTTCTATGCTTAAATGACCTTATTTCACCAGTAAACCTTCGGTTTCTTTTTTAACTTTTAGGTGAAAGAATCCTGTAAAATTAATTGACTTCTTGTTCGTTTGTTTTTTGCAGTAAACTTTTCCAAGAGGACGATTTTGCTTCTGCAATCAGGAAGAAGCAGTCTGCATCCTGGGCTTTAAAGTGGTAACACTAAACTCTGAACTTTAATTAAAGGAATGGCTTAGAGTGGCTATCATTGATGATAAAAACGTCGTCACACTCCAGCAGCTGTAGTTCTGCTTCAGTTAACTTCTGGTGTTTTTTTTTTCTTTTCCAAACGTGAGCTGATGGTTTTTCGTTGTGCTTCATCTCAGTGTTCGAGCAGGCGTGGACCACTTCAAACATGGCCGTCATGTCGAGGCTATGAATGAATACAACAAAGCCTTGGAAATTGACACGAACAATGTGGAAGCGCTAGTGGCAAGAGGAGCTCTGTGAGGTTTTTTTTTAGTCTGCTGTTCATTTTTAAAATTTTTGACAGAAAAAATGTCAAGTTTGTATCATTTACACATCAAATGAAAAAGGTCCTTGAGTAAATAATTATGCTCTGTTTATTTTGTTCTTGTTTTCTGTTTCAAGTCCTTTACATTACTCTAAAAGGTGTTTAGGAGGTGCATCATCTAAAATCAATTTCTAAATATTTCTAAATATTCCCTTTAAATTATTCAGTTTGAAGGAAGTTAATCAGCTGCTTTTAGGTTCCTTAAAATATTGGCCCAATATTAGTGATATAAATAAAGTTTTAACAGGGTTACTAATGCGCCTATGAGTTTATTGAAATGTTGAAATTTGGGGAAACATTTGGAATCCGGTTTGTCTTTACTCTTAAATACACACATAAAAAATATATAGTTAAAAAAACTGAGTGTCCTAAAAAAGGTAAATATTTTTGTTATCTCAGAAAGAGAAGCTCTTATTTCATATAGAATCATTCCACATAGAATTATATAAAGACTTTTTGAAGTATTTTAATGAGTGGAGTTTACTAGTATTGAAAACCCCAAACTTTGTTTTTTAGAAAATTAAAATATTATGATTAAATTCTGTTAAAGTCCAAACACCCGTGGAAGCTGAACTGGTCTCTTAGTGTCAGATTTGACGAATGTCGCTTTACAACAAGCCCCAAAGGGTCATTGTTTGTTAAAAAAAAATAAACAAGTACATGTACTGGAATACCTTTTCAGAAAAAAAGAATAAAGAAAACGATCCAATACTTTAGAATACAATACATGCAATATAATTTGAAATCTGAACTTTAAAATTCTTTAAAGCGTAAAAAATCATAAAAAATACCTACAAATCCATAGCAGAATGTTTTCTGATCCGTCATTCAACTGATATGGTTGGAAAATTGTTCTATAGAATACTAATTTCAATGTAAGTCCTAGAAAGTGCTTCCACTCCTATTTTATTGCACAATGCTTTACTTGACATTTTGTATATTTTAGAGATTTTTTTCTTCTTTTACAAACAAACTTTGAGTTGCAAAATTATCATTTTAAGTTGTTACTTTTTGTACTGATTTTTTTTTTTTTCAAGCTTACAGAACAAAAGGGAAAAAAAACTCATGTAGTACTAGCCCTATAGTGCATGTTAGAATCACACCAAATACGTATATTTGTAATTAACACATTTATTGTGAAAGTAAAGAAATAAATAACTGATCAAATTATTTCTGGTTGCTGTTTAGAAATCCACCTAAACAGTTGTTCTGTTTGTAGGTATGCGAACAAAGGCAGCATCCTGAAGGCGATATCGGACTTTGAACTGGCTCTGGAAAACTGTCCAGATCACCGCAACGCCAGGAAGTACCTCTGCCAGACGCTGGTGGAGAGAGGAAAACAGTACGTGTGTGTGTGGGGACTGCACTGTGTGTAAAAGTCGGGAGCCATGGCTGTCTTCAGACTCATTAGGAACCTGTTTAGTTCATTAAGTTTAGTGTGTTTTTATCTCTTGGACACATCTGTTCAATCCTGCGTCTGCATTCAGGTCAAAATCCACAGGGGAAACTTTTGAACTGTTTATCCTGTTCTATGAAATGTGATGTCTGTCGATAAGAACTTGATGTGCAAATTCCCAACAATGAGGAAAATCAGATGCAGTATTTAAATCCGCAGTAAGCCTCACATCTTCAAAAGTAAACAGAGATTTGAGCAAAATTATCTTTACAATTTGTTTTTCAGGTCAGTTAAAATATAAAAAAAAGACAATTTATGTTATGAAGATCAGATCAGAACATTGTAAAAAGCAGGAATTAGCTGAACATGTGTTAGTTTTGTGTTTGGAAGGATTTTGACGTGAATTGGTTGAAACCAAAGCTGATTCCAGAAAAACTGCGAAAAATATCTTTTATTTCCGGAAACTTCTCAAACTTGCTCCTTCTGCTTTTTTTTGGTCTAAACTGCACGTCAACTTTGCAGGAAGAGAAGTCAAAAAAGAATTTCAGTAACTGCTTTTACTTTCAAACAAATTCCCCTTTGTTCTTCTTTCTTTTCATCTTAAGGCTCGAAGAACAAGAAAAACTGGTGACAGCGGAGGGAATCTATCGGAGAGCGCTGTCTCTGGACGACTCAAACCCTGAGGCAAAGGAGGCTCTGCACAACATCAGCGACCTGATTCAGGTGAGCAAGAAGCCCAAACGGGCTGCAAGAATGTGGCTCCTTCCTGACGTGACTCATGGTTAAAACTATGGAGGAAGAAGAACTGAGAAGTTCTAGGAAGTTTATCTTCATAGCAGCAGCTAAAAATGCAGTGACAACACCACATCTGTATTTAGGGTGATGCTGGAGATGTAATGGGAGGCATTTCTTTGATGAATTAATGTGAACAAATCTTTTTACAGTTTACAAAATGAAAATGTGAAATAAAACCCTGATGGCTAAAACTGTTGAAAACCTTTTAATAGTGTCAGAAAGGGCTCCGTCTGTGCTGTGGGTCGAGTTTTTCTGACCCAAAAACACAAATGCAGATTAGATGTTGGGCGCGGTTTCCCTGCAGTGAAGATGAACATCTTTTCTCCTACGGTGTGGTTTGTAAGACTGATGGAAGTGTGTCTGTGACTCTTGCACCCTGGCCTTTGACCCCGCTGGCTGCCACGGCCTCGTCCCCCTGCCCCTCTGGGTGTCAAAACCACCAACTGCACAATGTAAACGACCGCTCCCGCTCTGGACACGGGTGTGTGCCGGGTCCCTGCCACAAATACGGTAATGTGGACTTATCTGTGCTTTGATTGCACCTCTGAAAATTATCTGCCTTGATGATCATTCCTTTTTACCCTCGTGGTAAATGTGCCTCCTCTTTTTCTATATATGTATATATATATAAATATATATACATTTCGTAATGTGTTTCTATTTGAGGCTGTTTTTTAATCTTTTTAAACTCTTAATTTTCCACTTTGATCTCTATATTTTGGATGCATTTTGTGAATTGACTAAATGAATGTTGCTTTCTGTGTATTTATGGATATTTTTGGGGTAAAAATGCTTTAAAAATGGGCGTTTGCCTGCTTGTCGACCGTAAAGAAATCTATCCGCCTGCGAGAAGAAGCACTCGCTAAGGAACAGATCAAACCTAAGAGCAGCCAGACCAGCGCTGAGAAATTGCGTAAGATCTTAAAAGAGGAGAAGAGGTACGTCCACTCGTCTTTCAAGAGTACATCTTCAGTAAAAAAAAAAAAAATCCACTTCCTTCATCGTTCCATCACCGTTGAGGAAAACAGCTGTTGAGTTGAACCACTTCCCGCTGGCTGTCTTTTGCTCATAGAATGAAGAAGAAGAAGAAGCGGGCGACCTCTTCCTCCCCGTCCTCGTCCTCTTCTAGATGCTCCTCCTCACGCTCGTCCTCGTCGCGCAAGAGGTCCAAGAAGAAGAAAAAGAGGCGAAGGAAGTCGGACCGCGGAAGCAAGCGACACCGCAGGATCTCTTCCAGGGAAAGCAGGAAGAGCGAGGAGGACAGGAAGGAGAAGGAGGAAGTGGAGTGGTACCCTGAGCCCCCGCACACTTCCGCCACTTTTCTTAACCAGACAGGTGGGCTGGTGTTCGGAGGGGAGGACGAGGTAGCGGGGAGGGAAGGAAAAGCTAGAAGGGGCGGTCTGTTGAATTCTGTCTCTGCAGCTTCAGAGGAGGACGACTCTGACTCCTCACGCAGAGAAACCAAAAGAAGGGATGGAGCGGAGAGGAGGGCGAGGACAGACGAGCAGAGCAGAAGCCCACAGGGGAGAGGGAGGAGCAGAGAAAGGAAATTAAGCACAGAAAGAGGGAGGGGAGATTCCAGGAAAGACAGCGAATCACAGAGGAGAAGCAGCTTTGAGGAAAATCAAACGCGGAAGTCATCCTGCTCATCAGCCGAGGTGGAGCACTCCCACAAATCCAGTTTCCTACCGGAATATTCTGGAAACTCGGGCTCTGCTTCCAAACATTTGGAAAGAAGAATGAGCCACGACTCGTCCTCGAGAAACTCCTTCGACGGCGGTAGGTACGAGAACAGAGGGAAGAAAGAAGAAGAGCTGGTAAAAAGAGAGAAGGAAGCTGGAAAGGAAAGATCAGAGGTCGAGGGCCACACGTCGGGTTGTGGGAAGGTCAACGCCGGCAATCAGAACGGACAGAGTGGGACGGGGCCAAAAAAAGAGCTCCCCGCAAACCTGCTGGAGATCTTTAACCAGATCGCACAGTTTGAGAAAAAAAAAGGGAGTCAAGCCAAAGTTCCAAAATAAAAACAAGCGTTACAGAAACGTTTGCGTTTCTTTGACAAATCGCCAAATCAGTTCATGTCTCCATTTGTTGTCATCCACAGTGTTGGCTTAGATACATTTTCTTTAAACATGAGAAATTTCTGAAAAGTTTATTAAAAAATGTCAAAGCCTGCAGCTTTTTTTTTTACTTGAAATGACAGTCAATCCCATCGCTTCCGAATGAATTGAAATGCAAGGACATTATTAGAATAAATAAAGCTCATGAAGCCCTTTTACAAGTCTGAAATCACAGTCATTGAACCTTTCACATGCACGTTATCGTTTACAAAAGCTGGCCCCAGTCTTTGGAACAAGCTGTCTTAAAGAAACCTGCCTTTGTTTTTTTCTGTGTGCCATGATGTGGAGTCTCTCTGGTTTGTTAAACATCTTCAGCATCTCAGCTTTGCAGATCAGGTTAGCACGGTGTAAATATCCAGCTGCAGTGATTCCCTGTGAGATTGCCTAATAAACCATTTTGGAAACTATCATTGGAATCCTGGTGATTTTTATACTCTACACTTATTAATCTTTGATTTACAAGCAGAACATTATTTTTTACACTTCAGAGTCAAAAAAGTAAACTTTAAAAATAAAACTTCATTTGGATGTTTCTTTGTTTAGAAAATACGCTTCAAAAACTCAATTGTGTCTAAATTAACATCAGTGTAGACATTCAAGACTCACAAAGATTTAATCCAAAATTTCTGAAATTACTTCAATTTCAAGATGAATGGGACTAGAAGGTTAAAGCATTTATTCAATTAAATTCATGCAAAATGTTTTGAGGAGCCTACCGCCCTCTACTGGCAAAACACTTTAATTACAATATAACCGGACATGTTATACATTTTGTACACAATAAATACTTTTATCTAGATATCTCTTAAAAACAATATTTGACTTTTTTGAAAGAGGTTCACATCATATGAACAGGTTATCTGTTGACAGGGATTTTATTTTTAACTAAATTCATACTGAGAGAATACTTCAGAAAATGCCTTAGACAAAAGGGGTAGAAATATAATGCAGGAAAAAGACTGAAGCCTGAAATTCAGTATCCACAGCCTACTATATGTTTACTTTTGTCAAGTTTTGTTGCTTTAAAAAAAAAATCTACCAATGTTTACGCTGCAAAAAGACGTAGCCTAAACATAGGAAAAGAACACTAATCTTTAAAAGAAAACACCAGAATGTAGTCAAATTATCTGTTCAAGCAGCAAGCCATCTTAAATCCTCCCAAAATCTAAAACTAGCACCTATTCTTAGAACTTCAACAAAATGCTTGTTTCCAAAAATAGCAACAATAAATGCTAGACTAACTTGTCAACATCTTTTTAAACTTTAAATTAACATCCTTAAAATGTAATTAGAAATTATGGTGCAATTTAAGGTTGTTTTGTTTTTTTTTTGTTTCAAATCAAGTTTTTTTTATACTGTCAAGAGTACGGACCAAAAGGGGTTTTTATTAGCTCTCAGTGAGAAAAAAAATCTCGACTGTACTGGTTTTGAGAAAACTTTGCAAAGATGTAAAGCAAAGATAAGTTCAAACAACTTAAAACCTGGTAAATCTGGTATATATATATATATGTATATATAAAATATCAAATACTTTGCAGTGCATCTCTCTCAGTGGAGTGGAAAATCAAAACGTAAACTTGAGCCTCAAAAAAAAAAAAAAAACTGATGGTGGCGAACACACGGGTTCACGCAACAACTTAAATGTATAAAATCCAGTGTCCTTTAGGCTTATTGGTGTTTTAAGCTTCTTGGTGTCACGCGTTTGATTTAATAACTGGACACACACATCAGTGACTGTGCGCCCAACCGTGCATCGCCTCAAGCCAAAGTAGCTTTCTCCAGGCTTAGCGGCCTCCCTCTCCTCCTCCATCATTACTGTTCCCATCATCAACGATGCTCTGGAGAAGCTCCACATTCCAGTCTATCTTGTTAGGACAGATTAAGCACTAATGCAGGCGGAGAAGAGACTTCTTCATTTTAATGCCACACAAACAGTGTTCTGCTTCTTATCTTGGATGCCTGACATCTTAATATCAGAAAATATTGACTAAAAGAGATGGTAAGTGTGTGTAACCCCTATGAAGAGTCATTGGAGGTCCTTTTGTCCTGAGGAGAACAAAAGCTGAATTTTGATCTCCAGTAACTGTTTTAAGACCAATAAAACAAGAACAATTTAATCATTTGAAGCCAAATTTTAAAGTCCCACTCCAATCATCTTTTGATTTATTGTAAAAGCCTTCCTAATGGTCTGTTAATTATGAAAATGCTGCTTTTAGCCAAAAAAAAAAAAAACCTCTTTGCTATAACATAGTTTTTGCAGGGCAGCAAGTGTTCATTAGAAATTTGCTTCTGAGTTATGGATCGGACAGTTAACGTGGAGTAAGCCTGCCCCTACTTCCCAAAATCCATCTGTTTACATTCTCTCCCTCTAGCTTAAACAACCCCAACCTAAGAAAAATGGTGAGCAATTTTGAAGCAATCCAGCTGTACAGTTTGAGCTAGATGCCGGATTGGACGGGGAAGACCAAGACACACATGATCTAGTCGTCTACAAGTGGATCAATCAGAATGGAGCTGAGCAGGGACCTTGTGGCGTGCTGTAGTAGGTACTATGTCACAACTACAAGCTTTTTCCTACAGCATTTTTTACTCATACTTCCAGCTTTATTTTCTATTATATATGTCCTCCATCATGAGAAAAATGCCGCAAGGACATATCAAAAACATGATTTTCATCAGAGTGGGTCAATAAAAGGCAGCGGTAAAAACTATCCAAAGCAGAAAATTCTAAATTGTCTATTTTCTTGTTTAAAAATAGACTAGATGACTTTCATCATTCTAAAGTAATGCTGATATATGTAAACTTTAAGAAATAATAATAAACATGCTCGAATAAATAAGAGTCCTAGCCTTCATGGAAATAGCCAAACATCAGAAACTGTCTCCGAAAATACGACCACAATGTCAATGCTCCAGTTCTACAGTTTTACCTTTTGCCACTTGGGGGCAGTGTAGCTCTTTGAACCAGTGCAAGATTTTGTTTGTTAAAAAAAAAAAAGGATTTTCCAACTATTCCACTAAAAGTAATTATTTTTGTTTTAAAAACTGGAGAAAGAAAGGTAAAAAAAATGACTTGTTGTTTTTCTTTACCCACAGTAAGCTGATGATCAGCAGATTTCTATTGAAGCAGATTGTTTGGTGTTGGTTTCAAGTCCCTGTGTGTGTTTTTCAACCCAAACACCACTTTCTTTTACCCATTTTATACAAAGCAGGCAGTTTTTCAAATGTGTTGTCAAAAAAACAAAAAAAGACAAAAAATACTCTTAAGACTGGTAACAGCAATTTCCAGAATAAATGAACAACCAGGTGTCGAAAACCTTTTTGAGGTTTATTGCTTTGGTCCTATTTGTGAAAACTGTAGCTAGCGGGCTTGTGGGTTTTTCATTTTTATTTTATTTTATTCAGTTGTTTTAAAAGTATTTGAGCTCAAATTTCTGTGTTCTCAGGGAGTTTTTTTTTTTTTTTTTTTTTGGATTGGTAGGTTAACAACCAAAGTCATGTTACTTTGTCCCAGCTGATTGACCATTTTTGGAAGGTTGTGGATTTAAGGGAGATTTCCAAAACTTAGTAAAAACATTCAAGACACTATTTTTCTTCAACAACAATTAGAACATATCTGAAAAAATGTAAGCTTGCCGATAACCAGACAGCAGTTTAGTCAAAGCGAGTCACCAGATCACCTCCTAAAACAAACGTTTGGAAACTTTCTGTGCCTTACTTAAAAACGAAAAGAGATGAAGTACTTCAGTGGCCCAGTCTGAACCTCGAACACAGTGACCTGCTGTGATGGGGACTCTAAAAGAGCTTTTGTAATTGTACCTCAATAAACCAAAGCAGCCTCCTAAAGGTAAAAGGATCAAAGCTTCTCCACATCAATGTGAGAGACTGATGAAGTGATGCACTTTAAAAGTTATTGCAACTATGGGGGATGTACACTGTTAGGAAGGTACTTTTTAAACTTCATTTTATTTTTGCTCACTTAGGTTTCAAGAAAACATCAACAAGTTAATCCATGCTTTTTTATTTGCACGCAAAATACTGAAAAGGTCTTCTTGTTTATTTATTTATTTATTTTTAAAATAAATTAAAGGATTTACCGTGGTGGGGCAAACTTCTCCAGCTTTGACATTTTTTATAAATGAGTTTTTTTTTTCCCTCTAAAAAATGAAGACAAACAAAATACATCTTTTCCATTTATTTTACAGGGTCCATAAACCTGCAATTGTCCTTCTCTGCATACTTGAAGGACTTCCATTCTCTGGGAAGTTATATCCTGATCCTGCATTGTTACAGTAAGCTCAGCAAAAGAAAGAAAAGAAAGAAAGGGCAAGGTGAGGAGGAGTAGGATGAGACATGATGACCACTGCAGGGAGAAAAAGGGGAAATGGACCTGCAGTCCTTGAAGGTTCGGGTCTGTGAACTAGTTGTGGAGGTCAGCAGTAGCAGGTTTTTTTTTTTTTTCCCTGCTTGACCGACTCTGATGAAGCTGCAGATTCTCACAGCTTCCATTCAGCCCCCCTCCTCTGCTCCCACCTGGACTCCTTTTACAAAGAGAAGGGGATTCCTCCTCTTAGGCTTCTTTCTTCAGCACTGAGGCAATCAGACTGTTGAACACGCAGAGGGAGATGAGACATTTTAAATTAGTGTTAGAGGAGGAAGGGAGACAGGGGGAGAGAAGCGGAAAAAGACATTTTTCATTTTCTACAATAAAAGGCACTACATTGAATTCCCGGAGCATGACAATACAGATGAGCAAGTAATGGAATAGGAGTGGACGTGGCGTCCATGTGTTAGTGGGTAATGAGGAATTTAAAGGTGTACGGTCTTCGGCTGCCATTCACTCGAGCTCTCAGCTCCGTCGCTGTCGTGGGCCTTCGCCTCTGAGCTGTCAAAACACTCTGCAGGGACTCAAAGTTCCTCCACAGAAACATTTTCTTATATTTACAATTTCTAGATCTCCTCCTTTCTGGGGCTGCTGTGAATCAATAAATGATGGAAAAACTGCCCTGTTATGTTAATCCTGCATAACATAGTTCAGCAAGCCCCCCCCCCCCCCCCCTCCCCCCCTCAAAGGGTTGGTTTCAGTTTGCAGGCTGGCCTTAAGTAGCAGATGGGGAGATTGGGACTGTTTAATTAGCGAAAAGTGGCGTACAAATTGTTTTTTTGGGCAACAAAAAATAAAGTCAAAGTCTTCCAGTGTCAGAAAATGACAAAAGCGTTTGATTTATAATCAAAAATAAAATCAATATGCTGTGAGAATAAAAGAGTAAATCAAGAATGACAAGTAGCCTGTCAATGTTCACTATAATTTACATTTTTAAGTAATAATTGTGCTTTTTCCCCCCCAAACTATTTTGTCATACAGATTCTTAGAATTCTGTGGCAATATATATATTCTTTATATTTTTATTTTTTATTTATATGAAAAAAAAAGCCCAGTTATGTATACCTGTGCTATTCAAGCATATATGCTTTGGACTCTTTTGCAAAGCATTTGATGATCTTAGGGCTTCTTTAAGGTTTAATCTGCACAACAGCCCAGAAAGCAAAAGGATTTTGTGGAGTGCATTTTTCTCTTCCACACTCGGACTCACAAATTTGGTTAAGTTATTTTAAAGATGAAAGCAATGGGGGTAAAATGACGAATAGAATACTTTTATCCCCAGCTGACTCGTGATTTGGCTCTTGAGGAAAACTATAATTAATTCAGACAATACCATTTGATTTGATTTCTCTAGTTCATTATTTAATCTTGTTTCGTAATCGGCATGATTTTGGTTCATTAGGCAATTTTCCATTCTAGAGCTGATTTTGTTTAGTCATAAAAACCTTATTTTCACATAAGCAGAGACTTAAATTAAACAAAGGTGGAATTTCCATTTGTAAAGCCATAGATTCTAACATCCAAAACTATATATTTTTTTTCAATTGGATTAAAACAAAGACACGATTTGATTCGATTAAAAAAACAAAATTCTCCAGCCCAACATGAAACTGCTCTACATTCATCAGCCTGTGCTTTCTTCACTAACAACTCTAAGCACTAAACATTTACATTTTGAACTTCAGTGATTAAACTTGAAAGATGCGAGTAGAAATGTTCATTTTGTGCCATCATCCCAAGAGGAGAGAGTTTTGCAAACAAGACTAAAATAAACAGAGAAACAGTCAAGAGACTTGTTTATTCCTGTATTTCTCTTAAATTTGACGCAACATTTTTTTTAAATCAGCAGTAATTAGGCCACATATTATATCTGGTAACATCAATTTTAAATATTCAATATAAGAACAGTATCTAGTTCAACCTAAATCAAATTACTACACTAGAATCTGACTTTTGGATGCCATGAAGGGACATTATTTGATGAACTGCTGTACACATCACACACTGAAGTTTGTCCACCCAATAATATGCATTCTTTACTGTGCTCACTCTATAATAATAACAATTGTATTCGTAAATTATAGCACAGAATATATGGTGAAAAAACCGTCAGGGCCACATGGTAATTTGAGCTCCTGAAAGAGCAGGAGGAGCCAGTCTCAGAGGAAAGAAATATTCTTTCCAGTAACAACTGAAAACACTGTTTTGACATAATTGCTGCCCTGAGAGTGTGTGAAGTAGAAGTAACCTCATTTATTAAAGCCTTAACATCCCCCCCCAGGGGCTGTTTTCCCTCCCAGTGAGCAGTTATTAGAAAGCACACACACAGCGGGGAGTCCCATGACTAAATGCAAACAAGTGCATCCACCATTGTTCTGAGCATCATCTGCTCTTCCTCAAAGCCTGATAAAATTAAAGTTTCCTCATTTCTTCCAAAGGCTACCAGAACATTTGCATGCTTTTACTTTACACGCATTTTCCTAAATTGAATTTTAAAAGGCAGGAAGCTTAAAAAGATGGCGTCGTCCGTGTTCCGTTTCGACAGGTGAATGCTCTAATGTTTCCAGACGAGGCAGTTTTTAATTTCCTACGATGTCAGGATGTCACCTTTGAGTGCTCAGTGCACTTCCAATTTCTTTTTTTCCCCTTACCATAATGAGTTTTGTTCATGTTTTTTTTTCTTCTTCCCTTCTCTCACAGTCATTATTGAATCCGAGGAGGCAAGGGTTCAGGTAGGAGAGAGGTTGTGCAGCTGGCCATCAGAACATCCTTCAACCTGCGGGGATAAAAAAGGATGAATGCTCTGAAAGTGTTCAAGGCCAGAGTGAGAGATGAGAGGAATCTGTTGATTTACTAATGGAGCAGGGGTGGCGGAGACTATAGAGAGCCCTTTGAACAGCAACACTCCTGTTCTGACCTCTTTTACACTTCCTTCCATGCCTTTTCCCAATTTTTTCCCCTCCCTCCGCCTTTCTCTGCACCTGCATGTATAGACCAGTCAACACTTATTACTGATATTTGACAAGCAGCTACTCTGGAGATGCAAGCACATCGTAGTGCCCCGTCGAAACCTTCCTCCTAACAGTGAAGTTACACTTCATCTCACTGACAGACTTTTTTAAATATTCACATCCACACTCGCACAAATCACAAGTTCTCCCAAAAAGCCGGCAAATTCCATTACAATTCGAGAAGGATTTGGGTTAATTTTGTAAATATGGGGGTCAGAGCTGCCACCAAAGCTGAGGGAAGGCGAAGTGCATGTGCACAAGCTGTCAGTGTGTGTTGCTGCGTGCGTGCACGCGCGGGAGGAAGAAACGCTGACTGTGTGAAGAGGAGAGTCCTGGAAGCAGCAGTCTAAACCCAGCCACTCTCTCCAGAGATAGCGCTCCTTTCTCATTTGCTCTGGCCCTATTTTAATAATAGCTGTGCATAAGTAATTTCTAAAAGGCCAGGCAGGCACATGTGCATGGGTGGGGGGGAGAAATTAAACTCATTTTATCTGTGAGCAGGTGGATTCCTATTTATCATTAACATGCATAGAATTTGCACAATGTTATTTCTTGCTGCTGCTACTGATGGCACGTCATCCAAATAATGTTAGGGGAGGGTCTCTCCCTCTTTTCTCTTTTTTTTTTCTTTTTTTTTTTTGCTTATGCTGGAGTGAAATTCATAGATAAAGGTACCAGGTCTTTTTTTTTTTTTTGCAATTTTCTGCAAACGGAAACTAATTCTGGGAAGCTTCTTATTACAGTGCCGGCTCATTTGGTTTGCATTAAAAAAGGACAGGAGCGACATTAGGATTTCTGCCAGATTTCCAGGAGATGCTCCAACATTTGCTCTTATATCATTAGTAACACCCCCTCCACCCCTGCGTCTTTACAGAAGCCCTTTTTCTCTTTTAACTGGCATTAAACAATCTCAACTCATTATTGGCCCAATAATAAAACCACAATATATTCGACTTCCTGTTTTAGATCCTATCAAAATATTGGAATGTAAATGTGTAATTTTGAATGCATGATATGGAGGTTTAACACATTTAATTCAGATGCAGGATTATTTTTCTTGTATTTAAAATTAGGATTTTTTTGTGTTTCACATTTTTGTCGATTTACAGTAGTCTAACCGTTTCCATAGGTTTTAGAGTGAAGGGTTACGTTTTGCAGCAAACAATATTTAATTAATTCATATTTTTCAGATTTTACATGATCATTTTTACTTTTATGCATCATATTTATCTGATCTGGATTCTCAAACATAACTTTTGTGGTTAACAAGCATTTTGGATGCTGCAACAAAGTGATGGGAGCCTAGTGATGGATGAGCAGGAATTTCACAGTTTTTTGTTAGTGTTTTGCTATCAAATTTAAGGTCGGAATTTGGTCCTAACGTTCCCACATCATCTGTATATCCCACTGTCAAATCTGCACATCTGCATTGTCGTGCCGAGGAGCGCCATCCCACGCCCGACTTTGCAGAGGGGGATCACAGTGTGTGCAGGCCGGATTAGGCTCGCTGTGACCAGTCATTCACACCAGTGTTTACGGTGATGAAGAGCGAGATGATGATGATGTGTGTCTCTTTTCTCCCCTCTGACAAATAACAGCATGGCAGCTCCACAGCTCCTGACAGCCAGCCAAGCAGCCAAGCAGGCAGGCAGTCAGCCATTGTTTTGTAATGTGTTTCACTCTGCCAGCGCTGATCCTTTGCTAAGGTACTTACCATGCTATTGTTGTCTAAGTATGCTATTTTCTGGCTGGGCACCTCCACTATAAAATACCACACTTCCCCCTTTTATTCTCTTTCTCTCTTTTTTTTTAAAGAGAGGTTTGTTACAGTCACCATCATACTAATCCTGGTGTGTGATATGTATATGTGTCAACATAGAGGAAGAGAGGGGAGTCTTAACCCAGGAGAGAAAGGGTGTGAATGGCAGAGAGGCAGATAGACAGACAAGTCCCATTCAGTCTTTACTGTCCCCCCATGACACCAAATTACTGTTTATCAAAATAAGACGAGCAGTATAATAAGAATGCTTTAGGAGTGTATCGTCTAATGCGTCTCGGATATGTCGAGGACTTTTGGTATTTGAGCAGAAACATTCTCCAAGAAGCCAGATTAAGACTGGAGGTCAGAGGGGGGAACAGTGACTGCAGTGGTTTGGATTGTTCATTTACATGAATGTGAGCAAACTTTGGACTCTTTGGTACATTTTTATGCAGTTTGACATTTTGCACATTTATCATTTTTAGCCAAAACAGGGTGCAGGCGGAAAAATGTCTGGAATGATTCTCTGCTTTCTGCTGCATATTTAAAATAAAGTAAAAACAATTTTCCTTCATATTTGTGCTAAAACCAAGACAAGTGGCCTGTTTAGACAATGTATTGTGGCAGGGTGGTACGTTTTAGAATGTAGCTTATGTTTTCAAATTTATTTTACATTTCTTTGGTTTCAGAGCTTTTAAAAAGTTTGCTCAGCACCTTATGATTCAGCACAGAACTAGAAAAGTATAAAATAATTTTAATATAAGCATTTATTTAAGTTTAAATTTATATTTTCGAATGAGAACATGTGTTTTGCGTGTGAATTAATCTAAATATGTAAATATAAAACAGTACCATATATAACATAGTCTACAGAAAACAATTACTTTTTGTAATGTATGAGCGCAAACTTTTATTTTTCCATTTTTGTTTTGCTGCAGCGTTGATTGACAGGATTTCTGTTTAGGAACAAATCATCTCATATCTCTGTTTTAATTAATCGTTTTAAACCTTTATTCCCACTTCTGGTTTGGTTTGCATATTTTCCCCAGCTATCATGATGGTGGTACAGAAAATCTTTGGGAGTCTTAATAAGCCTAATATAGAAACATATTTGAACCCTGGCTCTCCACTAAGTAGATTATAAACATTTATTATTGCATGTTATCAGAATGTCCTGCACAGCATATTGCCAAACTTCTGTGGTCCAGTTTTTTTCTCCCCTGTGCAGTGGAAGATCATAGTTAATTCAGCAGCGTTATGGTAATGTAGAGGTCCCTATCTGTCCCAGCATCACACATACTAACAAGCTTAGGATAAGCCCAGCCTAGAACGGTATGAGGTTTGAATTTCTGGAACCGGCACAGTCTCTGCAGCTAAATCTCACTTCAGCAGAAACCAGAGGGGGGATTCCTCTGCTTAAAAAAAATTAGTGCTAGTGCATATATTTTTTTCTGCAAGGAAAGGAGGTTTGATACCCAGTGAGAAAAAATGCACTGTATGTAAAAAAAAATAAAAAAAAAAATTAAGAAGGCAAAAATCGTCTTGAGAAGGCTAATCAGCTGGCAACTCTGAAAAGCCTGTAAGGTGCATTAAGAGATTTATACACAGCGCTGAGGTAAAGCCCCACAACATTGTTGACTCATTTAAAGGTGCCAACATCTCAACTTTGTGCACTGTTAACAAATGCACTCATGTTAAGTTGGTGTACTCTGCACTTCTCCTGGCTCTGTAAATCGCAGTGCATCTGCCATAAGCATGTTATGCGCCGGAGCTCATCAGTACCATGCGATCCCAGGCAGAGCTGCCACTGTGAGACAACATGCTAAATCCTGTTTGTGAGACTTGACTGCGCTCAGCTCTTAGACTAATCTAACCACCCTCAACCTCCGAGAAACGAGAGTCTGTCGGTGGTGAGGAGAGAAGAGGAAGAACAGAACGGAGGAGTTGGAAGACAGTCTGTACAATTCTAACAAAAAGACGCAAAAAACAATTTGGGAATTTTCCCAAAAACTACGATAAAGCAGTAAAGTTGGTAGTAACTCAACTTAAATTGAATTGAATAAAAAAAGGGCTGAAATGCCAAACTGTTATAAAGAACAGCAAAGACTGCCTCAAGCTTGTGATTCTACATTTTTATTTCATTCAAATGCTGCATTTATTCACCAGATCACAGATCTGATTCAATGCATATTTATTTTTGGTCCAAACTTAGTGTGCTGTTATGTAATGTTTTTCATCTTTTTTTTACTTTTGGTGTGGCAAACACTGTTTACATCTTTCTTTTTCTGTCTGGTAACCATCTATTTCATACTTTGTTTTCCCACCAGATGAAAAAAAAAAATAATAAAAAGGCAAGTAGAAATAAAACTATGTGAATAAAAGTTTGGCAAGGCAATGTTTTGTGTTGTTGTGGGGCAGAGGTGCACGCTTTGGCCGACACCGAGCAGGCACCTTTTTGCCCATCCTTTAAGGAAAATACGAGAAAATAAACTGTCTTTTTGTGTTGGCTTTAAAAGCAATCAAAGATTCAGTTTGAGCTGCTTAATTTTAAACAAGTTGTTGTAAAATAAGGCTAACTTTAATTTACTTTATATGTATGTTTGGTGACTTCAAATGATATAGATTATAAATATTGTGTTCTATATTATCCTACCTTCTTTCTTTCTTCTTTTTTGGTTCCCTGAGAGATAACATTATCAAATAAGAAAAGTTTTTTAATTTTTTCTTTCCAAAAATCCTTCTGGAAACTGATCTCTAGTATTCATGCACACTACAAACTCCATAGTTAAGGAATAACCCAAACTGAGTTGCTTTTAACCCAACTATGAGATTAAAAAGGGTTATTTGGGTTATTTTAATAAAAAAAACTCAGGAAAAAACATAATTTTGGTTAAAAGAAACCACTATAGCCTAAAAAAATACTATTGGTCCAAAAAGTAATCCAAAAATATATCGCATGGTGACTAAGCCAAGATTGGGTTGAGGAAATAACCCAAGTGTGTTAAGAGCTTCTCTGTCACAAAGTTTAAAGTTTTTGTTCTCTAAGTCATCCGACATAAAGCCTTTGAGGTGGCAGTCACTTGACTGGAGGAACAGGAGCAGACATAAAGTTTAAAGTGTTTATCTCGCTTTTATTGTCTTTCCCTTTTTCATTCCATCTTTCTCCTTGCCTCTCGCTGTCTGTCACTTCCTCCCCGTCTGTGCCTTTTCTCTCCTTCCAAATGATAATTCCGAACATCACAGATTTGGCACTTGTAGCAGGTCTCGCAGAAAAATTAATTAATGCAAACTCCAAGTGCTATCGAAATTATACATTTGGAGTGCGCGCAGATACAGAGAAAGAGTAGGAGAGAGATGTGAGGACGTTCTGGTCTCATTAAGGGAGCAGGCAGAGTGGAATTAGTCTGAATATAATGACAGGCCGCACTATCTCATGTAAAAACAGCCCTGTTTTCCTCTCTCATTCATTGGCACTAGTAATTAGTTTTGGCCCTAAAACTGTCACCCTTTACTCTGGAAAAAGGCAGATGTGATTTGAGGTGCAATTTAATCTTGCTTTAATGAAGAACTAATGGACGCATTGCAAATTACTTCTCCCTTCCAGCCCCCTCTCTGTGATTGAACAGGGGCTGGGGAAAAAAAAATCTATTTCCTGCTTTTGAAAAGATCAAGAGTATCTTTGATAATGGTGAGAGCGTCACCGGCAGCTTCATTGCATAGAGCCAACAAGCTCTCTTAGGCAAATCACAATTCAGTGGAGAGGAGGCCACAATTAGCGACAAAGAAGGGAGAGCGCTGCCGGGGCCCGAGCAGACAGAAAGCCTCTTGGCACTCCGGGGTCGTTGTTCCAAAAAGGACCCTGGAGGTGACACGCAGGAACAATGAGGCTTGATAAATTCCCCTTTAAAATGTACTACTAATTTTCAATTATGCCTATAATGCATTACCTATTGGAGAGAGAAATTGGACATGCGGGGAGAAGAACAAACAGTCTCAACACTCATCTTCCTGTTTGTGATATTGGGAGCTTTTTGAGGGCCGGATTGTATTAGCAAATAGAGAAAGAAAG
Organism: Oryzias curvinotus; assembly: GCA_023969325.1. Classification (NCBI taxonomy): domain Eukaryota; kingdom Metazoa; phylum Chordata; class Actinopteri; order Beloniformes; family Adrianichthyidae; genus Oryzias; species Oryzias curvinotus. The sequence goes on from CM043709.1 coordinate 8,160,723, forward strand.
AAAAAAGGCGCTGTTTGCTGGTGATTTCATTCCACTGAGACAGATGGAGAAACTCAGAGAGGATGGAAGGAATTTAAGTGCCAAATCATATCCAGCCATTACTTTTGATTCTTCTCGAAGGATTATCCAGAGCGCAAGGATGTGACTGCATTCTTATCTAATTTGACCTAATTTCCAAAATGATGTTTTTGTTGTTTCAAAAGGCAGTATTGGTACAGAAGACAGAGCAGAGAGGAAGAGACCTTGAAGTGGGAGTCTGCAGGAGAACTGCCTGCTGCTCTTTAAACCACTTAAAGGAGACTGTTTCAAACTGGCATCACTAACAGATGATGTTGTAGAGAATGTATCAAGGCCAAATCATAGTCCTTGAAATGGGTGAAAGGGGATGTGAGAACTGAGGAGGGTCAGACATGTGGAACATGTGTATCTGCTTTTTTATGTGTGTGAGTGTATATGAATACAGCCAGAGCAAAGCAGAAAGCCTAATGGGAGTGGGCTTAACTCCTGCACACAGCCTCGCTACATATCTGATTACTGGAACCAGTAATTTTCTTTCCTTAAATAAGGAAGAAATTGGATAGGATGAATGAAATTTGGCTGTCATATTGCAGTGATGGTGCAGCAGGGAGATTATGTGTTTCACATAATCGTTCATCATTCCCCAACCAATGTTCGGGCTTAGCATAATGGAATTGGTAAACTGGTTTAAATCAGAACGTGAGGACAGACTATCAGGCAGACTCTGAGGATCTGTGGTAATGTCTTCAGACCAAGCATTTCCACCACAGAGCTGCACACACACACATGGACACACTCACACACATTGCATAGAACAAGATCACTGTTTTTTGACCTCTCATCCCAGTGCCACAACACATAAAGCACATTTCTTTTGTTGTACAGTCACTCCTCTTTACACACATTTGTGTAAATTCTGTTCGTTATTGTTGCATTTGCTTCATGGAAACCAAATTTCCCATGACTGTATAATTTGGTATAGTTAACGGACATCATCCTAATAAAAATATGTGCATCTTTTTGAATACTGTCATTGTGTTACAGCAGTAACATCTAAACAGAGATTTTTTTGTCTTTAGTTTGGGTGCTTATTCCTTTGATTACTCATGACTTTTTAATCGTATTTTTGATCAAAATTACTTTTTCATTTTTAAAGGATATGTTGCCTCTGACTATTAATGTCTATTAATGCTATGCCTTTTATGTTAAATAATCCAGGAGGGATGCTGTTACTTTGACTTAAATGTTCTTTGTGCTTTCTGGTCTATGTTAGCCTATTTTATTTAATTATTTATTTATTTTTCGCATAATATCTTGTTCAACTTAGATTTTGCAGAGTGTGTTGTAGTCAATCCCTTTTTGGAGTCTAACATGGTAAAAACAGCCTTCATTGAGCCTCCCTACTGCAGTTCCCATGAGATCATTTGGCCACTAGGTGTCACAATGGCTGTTTGAAAAAGATAAGCTTGCATCTCCTCTGTTTGACTACCTGCTGTGAGTATGTGCAGAGTGAAAAATCTCATCTTTGTCTTTTAAACCTGACCTGTTTTAGACAGCCTTAATATATTCATTTAATACAAAGGTTTTTGTTCTCATTTTGACTATAAAAAGACTAAACAACCATGATTTGTTTCAAAACAGCATCCATATTGATGGATCACAATAAAACCTTTTATTGAATGTTCATTGTTTCTTAGTAAATGTAATGTTCTTGCTATAGTTTACATCTGTAAGCATATCTTTCATTTTTGATTTTGGTAAGTCACAGCTTTGATCATCAAAGTATGGCAGAGGAGAATCTGTTCAAATTCTGTTAAATCACCCTGTTATTATGAAACAGATGAACAGTTTTAAGGACTTTGTGGGAACTAAAAAGCAATATAGGGAATATGTTTGTGGCTAAGCTCCTTAGCATAACTGCATATTATAAATACAACATTTCCAGCATTTAAATAGATCCGTATACCCAAGTGTTTGTTCTGATCTAGTTTACTGGAAACAAATAACTTGAACTTATTCATCAGATTTTTTTATTTAAATGGTAAAACAACAGTGTTTTTAGAAAAATGTACTTAATTGTCCAACATCACAGTTTGATGTTTATTATTTTTGCATTACTTGTGGTGAATCAACTATACTGCTAACATCGTTAGGACTTTGTAGGTGCAGATTTTTGCAGAAGCCTGTTTAAAAGCCAGTGGGATCATTTGTTGATGCATTTGCATCCATTTCCTGCAATCATTTTTTTTTATTTCATTTTGACATTCAAGAGATTGACTTTCACATCAATGTCTTTTTTTATATAATGCACAGTCTCTAAAGTGAAAATAGAAAGCACACAATAAAGAATTGATCAGATTTCCAGTCTGTGTTCTAGCTTTTTTTTTATGCAAGATACTAGACTCAACCACATCATTCTGTTGTATTAAGGATTGTTATCCTGTTAAATGTAGGTGAAAAGAAATACAAAATTTCAAAATACTAAATACTAAAGTCTTAAGCAAATTAGCTAGTCCATTAATAGCTTTTCAGAAAATTAAAATATTTTTATATCTAGCTATATTACAATCTGCATAAAATTTCACACTAAATAGAACTATTTTATTGCTTCATCACTAAAATTACTTAAAATAAAACACAGCAATGTAGCTTTCTAACGTAAAAATCCAGGACAATAAATCAGCCAAAACGTTATTGATCCTTTTCACAAACAGTAACCCAAAAATGTAATTTGGCTGTAAGTTAATACTTTTAAAGTTGGCAGTATCTGCCCACAAAAAGGCGAAAGGACAGGTGTTCGCCCAAACCTCAAACCTCAGGCTTTATGGAACACCTGTCGACCCGGCATCCTTTGCGTATCCAATATGGAAGAACTGGCGGTGGAGGTCCGTGGCTCTCGCGGCGCTTATTACAAGGTAAATACCGGGGCATCCGTGCACCTTTGACCTTCTGTCTTTCACAAATTGTGTACAATGATAACCTAAGTTTATTGGACTTGATTACGTGTCTCATCTTGCTCTAAATTCATCCAGCTGCTTGCTGTAAGCCTCTGATAGCTGAGCTAGCCAAAATTAGCAGGCTAGGCTAACGCCGCTTGTGAATATTCGTTATTTATGATTATTATTTTGACTATAATCAAATCCAGAAAGCGTATTCCGGTTTGTAAGACAGCTGACTTGTGTTATAGTGTATCTTTTAACACAGCATTGACTTTTTTCTTGGGGTTTTCGTAAGCTAAAGTTAGCTTACTAGCTCACTGGTAAGTAGACTGTTGACGTCAGTCTGTTGCCCTAGTTCGGTTGCTAAAGTGCTTTTTACTCCGTTGAACATAAGGACGTGATGACTTTGTTAAATGTACATATTTAGGGATTTGAAATCTCGACGCTAGGTTTTCTATGCACGTGCTTCACACTTGTCTGCCACTGTTCATTCACAGAGACTGTATCATCATCATGCCTAAGCTATCCCTACTATTGCGGATACGAGTCAGCTGTTCCTTGTCAATCCTGAGCAGCTGGCATGCTGGGAGAGGGTCGCTCATTTCAAAGAATTACAGTGTATTTATAGTCCTGCAATCTGAAGTGGCACCAAAGTCTCCCCCTTTCTTTCTTCCATGTCTTCCTTTTCATCCTAACCCCCCATTTATTTTCATTTCTTTCTTGCATAATGTTGAAACTGTTTTCTGTTTGCCAGGCTACTCTGTAAACCAACACTAGATGCTAAAATAATTTAACTTGAGTACATCACAGCTAAAGCAAGCAACTGTGGTTATGTTTAGTGAGTTTTTTTTTTTTACTGTGATTCCAAATATCTCCTAGGAATAATAAGTAGAATGGGTTTTGATTTCACTATAAATGTTGCAAAACAAGTTTTTAAACATTTTTTTTATTTAATTGTAGTTTGACTCCTTTTATACTTGTGTAGGAACCTTCTGAACTCAGAAAAGAAAGTGAAAACAGAAGCTAAAGATTGTAAGTTGTGGTGATTAGGCTGTAAACAGTAAATGGAAAATAAAAGTGAAGTAGTGGTCCTATTACCGGTATATCATTTTTGAGTGCTTTTTTTTTTTTTTAATGACTTTTAGATTAATTTGAGTCGGGACAAATTCAAGTTTATGTAGACCCAGCCCAGAGTTAATTAAGTAATGATAGAAGAGTGAGCATGCAACAGTTACTTTCTTGAGTTTTGTCATGCCTTCAAAATATTAAGCAAACTAACAAAGGATGAGTGACATTTGGGTACATTTAAACATCTTAAAGTCCCATCAAGCACCCTCTGAGCATCTCCATGTGCCTTAGATTGTCAGTTAGACTAAAAAAAGAAATTAGGAAACGTGTTTACTCTTTACCTGGATATTGTAGGGAAGCTGATTGGTAACATTGATGTTAATTTGAACAAGTCAAAAGAGTGAGAAAATAGATTTTATTCAGAATTTAAAGTTTACCATTATTACTTTGTTTGGATGTTTCTGTGTTTATTGTTTAACTGATGTCCTTTTGTCCTAAGTTAAAATTTAGAAAGCCCTATGTAACTTTATGGTATTTGTAGTTTTTGTGAGCCTGTAAATGTCTTCTCTGATAGTAAAATGTGAAGATTGAGGGAATATACAGCTTGTTACATTTTTTTTTTTCACACCACCGAAACTTTTCGGTCCTACCCTATGGTTTGTTACTCTTCTTTACTGGAAGATCCAGATAGTCTCTGCACATCATGGTTTAGGCAAATGCTTAAAACCACTTTATAAACCTACGTTTTGAATCTAGAGGAAACATACATCTCTGTTGCATTTTCTATAACAATCTAATCATATAAAAACAGATGCTGATTAGCATGAAGAAATGCAAGGGAAAAAAATGAAACTATTTCTGAACAAAAGTCCAGATAGTTCATAGTAAGTTCTGCTATAGGAGCTGCACCACACCTGATATTACATGACCATAAGGGAATCATTGACCACTCATGAAATAACGGTTGGATAAGTCTGTTAACCCATACATAACACAACATAGATGTTAAGCTCGTGATTCAATGTCAGCTTGTCATTTCCAATAGGTATACTGAACTGGGTTTCTGGTAAGGATATTTTTAACAAATGGGAGGACTGTTCTCAGAAGTTTGGACTATGTACAGTGAGGCAAAAACGTATTCGGAAGTTAGCTGCAAGTTGTCCATCTTAAAAAGATGAAAAAAGTCCCAAGTTCACCTCAATGCTTTTTGTAACCCTGTTATCAATGACGGATATCAAATGTTTCCTGTAGGTCTTCTGCTGGTTGGTAAGCACTATAGCTGCTATTTATACACATTTCGTCAGTGTAGATCTTCTCAAGAGCTGGGATGTTCTAGGGCTGTCACTGTGCAACAAGGACTTTCAACTCGCTCCAAAGATTCTTTATTGGGTTGGGTCTATTGGGCTAACCCGCTCCAGAACGTTGAGATGCTTTTTACATAGCCACTCCTTTATTGCCTGAGCCACGTGATTGTCATTGACAGGCCGATGGATCCAGATATATTTAATAGTCAATTATGATTTTGATGGAAGGGCGACTTTGCCCAAAATTTCACCATTCATGTGGCTTAAGTGGTGGCTGTGGAGCAGTGGTAGGGCGGTCGACCTCTGATCGGAAGATTAAAGGTTTGATTCCCCCCTTGCCCGCCCATGTGTCGAAGTGTTCTTGGGCAAGACACTGAACCCCACCTTGCCTCTGGTGAAAGGTTGGCGCAAGCGCCCGGCAGCGGAGCCGCCACCAGCGTGTGAATGTGTCTGTGAATGGGGGAGTGGGAGTGTGACTGTAAAGCACTTGGGGCCTTAGAGGAAGGTAGAAAAGCGCTGTACAAGTACACGCCATTTACCGTTTTCATGGATCCATTCATCCTTTCCTAATGCAGATTAGTCATCCTGTCCCCATGTGAAATAGCGGCCCCAAAGCATGATTTTCCCCCCTCCATGCTTCACAGTGGGTATGGTGTTCTTTGTTACTGTGGTCCCAGTTCACTTCAGTACGCCTGTGTAGTTCTGCACTGTTTTCTCTTAGGATCATTTGTAGCCCACCAGGTGAAAGGAGATTGTCAGTGATCTTCTATTTATTTTATTTTGTAATAAATAAAATATTTTTATTTAGTTATTTCAAGGAAGCCTCTTGATCTCTTCTCTTCAAGGTGCTTCCTTATTGTTGATTGGTTCATCCCAGTCTTGTTTAGGTGAATCATCTTGTCCCTGGTGTCCTTAGACAGCTCTTTGTTCTTGGTCATGGTGGAGAGGCTACAGTTTAACTGTTTATGTATGGGCATCTTTTATACCAATAACCAGTGCAAACAGGTGACATTAATCCAAGTAATGAATAGAGAAAGAAAAGGCTTTTTAAAGAGGGAGTATCAGGTCTGTGAGTGACAGAATTCTGGCTGGTTTGGAGGAGCTGAAGACTTGTATGCACCAGTATACAAAGAAATTATTAAAAATGACTCAATGTGATTTTTTTTGTTTTTGTTTTTTTGGACTCTACATCCTAAAGTCTCTCACAGTGGAAGTGTATCTATGGTGAACATTACAGACTTATCTTATATTATAGGTCACATTGCATAATAAATGATTGGATGCTAAGTTTTTTTTTCTGCCCACTGGAAATGAGAATAAATAACGTCAGAAACCATTACTTACACACGTTTTTC